>OZ020497.1:11506644-12106644 GCA_963971365.1 Lasioglossum villosulum
TATTCCTCTTTCTCACAATGATATTGAGGAACATAACCTCACATCTCGTAAAAGTTCAATATTAAATGATGTGAATGTGTGTAATTTTAATTCTAGTGTTGTTCAACCTTATAGTGACTTTTAATGCCATAAATCAGTTCATAATCAATTTTTAAAAAAATTTATTAATAAATTTAGTCAGGCGTGCTGTGTTTGCAGTAGATTATGGTTCACTGATAATTTAAAAAAGTACGCTGCAGAATATGAAGAAAGAAGTGAAACTTCTTGCAGTCTAGTAATGTTTAGAAGTAAATTATGATTGGAAATGGTAAATAATCCTAATGAAACGACAACAAGATGAGGAACAACTCTGGATGGAGTACTTTTCAAGACATTTAGCAAAAATTTAATCAAGAATATTGATATCATATTTCAGCTATCACAAGCCAATTGTTTCAATGATAGAATCATAGAAAATCATTTTAGAAAATAATGAACGATTAAAATTTGCGACGCAAAGAAAGAGAGCGTATTGCAAATGCTACGAACTATGTCTCTTTCTTTCCCACACGTTCTCCTTCGTTGCGTCGCAAATTTTGATCGTTCATTATTTTTTTGTGATTTTGATTGCAAGAAGTTTCACTTCGCGTACGATTTTTTTTAGGTAAAGCATTATCCGACCAATATGTAAATATCCAAGGATCGATCTATTTCTAAGTTAGACTTGAACAATAAATACGAAAAGTCGACGTAAACGAGTGACACGGGGCGCAAGCAGAGGTGGAAGAATAACGAGGTGATTAATACCGCAATTCGTGGCAGTGGTCGTTTCGAGAATTCAGATTGGTCACCAGGAACGATCGTGATATTTGTTAGCGAAGGGGTCAGATCAACGGAAATTTAATTAACTCGGATAAACGGGGAAAATAGGGGGACGTCGGGCTAATTCGTTCTGTCGAGCTTTAATGCCTGTCCTCCTTTACGAATCCGCTTGCCTCTTTCATCGAGTTACCTCTTGCGGATTATCGTAACGGAATTGACTTCGCGAGGATCTGTTCGTCCGTGTAAAGCCTATCGCTGTATATCCTGCCGTGCAGGTCCTTCGTAAAATAAAATCGTTACCTCTTTTCCCATTAAAACTCTCGACTCACGGTATCGATCCACCTGTCCTCACCACCGTTACCCAGCGTGAAAAAATATATATTACATTAGATCGGAATATCGTACCGCCCCAATGAATTTCCAGGTCGCTACGAAAGGATCGTTCGTACAAATCAGTTCAAACTAATTCGTCCGCGCCGGGAACGTCGTCCTTGCGAAATTCTATTTCAACGAGACCGTGCATGTGACAGCAATTTGCAGTGCACGATATTTCTATAAGAACATTATGATTTACCGAAACATATATTAGCATGTTTCACGAAGCTTTACTAGGTGCACTGTTCATTCGTCAGATGATGGCTAGGTAAAGAATGTGGTGTCACTCTGTCTAGGCTCCCCTACCATCCCACAGTCGAGTATTTGGCCCGAAAAGTCCGAAAAAACTATTTTAGCGTTATTTATGGACTCGAAGTCATAATATAGTACGTCGTTGAATTCGTCAACTGTAACATTATAAATTTGGAAATTTGGAAATCGACTTTTTTCCGACTTTTCGAGTCAAATATCCCACTGTGCATCGCACTGTCGCTGTTGGCCGAAGATGATGACGAAGAACTCATTCGAAGCGTCACGGGATTAATACCTATACAGGGTGTCCCAAAATAAGTGTAACTCCCGGAAATGGGAGGATCCTTGGGTCATTTGACGCGACATTTTCCTTTACAAAAACGGCGTCCGCGGCTTTGTTTAGGAGTTATTAACGAAAAACACGGACCAATCGGAGCGTGGCTACAGCGGATTGATTCTGGTTCGGCCAATAGCGACACCACGCGACCTGTCGCCGAGCCGGGCTCCGATTGGTCCGTGTTTTTCGATAATAACTTTTAAACAAAGCCGCGGACACCATTTTTGTAAAGGAAAATGTCGCTTCAAATGACTCAAGGAACCTCCCATTTCCAGATGTTACACTTATTTTGGGACACCCTGTACAATGATTTTGTTACACATGAAAATAAACTAAACTAACTAGCTTCAGATAATCGCAGAAGATTATGTACGGCTCGACGAAAGTCGACGTTCCACGATGGAATAATAACCATTGGAGCAGCATTCAGGTATAAATTGCCAGAAATTTATTGCAGTTTTTTAAAAGCATCCTGTAGCGTTTCATTGACAGATTTGCGAGCTTCCGGCAGAGAGACGCCAGCCAGAGAGCCGGAGTGCAAACGCAAATCGGAAGTGAACCGAGCAAATTATTAAAAAATAACTGGTTGGCAATTTGACTTATTGCACGGGTATGCCGGCAAGCGAAAGATAGAATCCGGGAATATTTCAACCAATTGAATTGATAGATTGTTTCAGTCATATCGTTAGAGAGAAATTTAATCTCGACGACTGCCATCCTACCATCGATTGCGAAATTCTACGGAGGGTTCAAATAATCATCTGCAAGCTTCTTCCATTAATGCGTCTACATGTAATACCATTCCGAAAATCTATCTTCTGCTTAACGAGACACGACTATAGTCGTGTACAGGCAGAGCAACATAACTTGATCACTTCAAATATATTTATGCTATCTTTGATGGTAGAAAATAATTTAAAGTTGAAAGTTGTTAAATTGAATTGAATAACAAATTTCTGGCATATCTTCAAAGAATTTGAGTTCATCGATAGTTAATTAAACGAGTATAATTGCTGAGATCGAGAACAATACAATAACTTACAACATATGATCTTTATGAATTAATTACGAAAAATTTTTTTTTTATTTCAACGAATAAATTTCGCAGTTATTTTATTATTGTTCTCTAATCCTACACATTGTTGAAATGTTATCTTAAAAATAATATCTTAGTATCGATCGTAAATAGGTTTTAAACAAAATTTTGAACAACACTTGCTTTTTTTATATTTTAATTTACACTAAGCAAGTGAGTTACATGCAATTATAATTTTCTTAAATTTAAAAATTAAAAAAAAAGGTTTATAATTATATTTGCTCCACAGTACTAATAGAAATTGTCGGTTAATTTACAGACGCAAAATTTTATTAATTTCTTGAAAATGATCTAAATATAGATCGAAACGTCGAAATTTTGATTTTGTGATATTTTGCAAATAGTGTAGAAGTAGTTTTTGATCGAACCAGTGCGCTGATACTATTAAAAATTTTGGTTATCTTAAAAAATATGAACTTGACAGAAATTGTTTGACCATCACAATAATTGCCACATTAAATTCAGTTAAGTGATAAATTATGTTGTTCACCCTGTACAAATCAATAAACTATTATGAACAAAAATAATAATCACGACAATTGATGTATAAGAGAACTTTCACGATTCAGAGTGATATTATCGATTAGAGATTCCGAGTGCAATCCGCGGCCAAAGGGAATTATGGTAAAGGTTCACCTGGATGATCCGCATAGCTACCGTATTGAAGAGTAGTAGAACACGAAATAACCATAAAATTCGAGTGTACGAATATTTCTATTCTTTAAATCAAACTTTAGGCGAACTTCATGATTCTTTTATTGACGTTTGAAACAGTTTTTTACAAAGCATACTATATCCTTAATATTCTACAATAAATGTATTCAATATGCTGGTCACGTTTTAAACGAGAATTAATAAAGTTTGTTATTGCATTACAAAGTTTTAATAAAAATATTAGATCAGGAAAGAACTTTCAGTTACTAAAGGTATTATATCAATATTTTCAAACGTGAACAATACACTTTTTTGTTGAATAGATATATAAAATGATGAAATATTATCGTTTTGTTTCTTTTATCGTTTGAGACATAGTTATACACTATGAGTAAAATAACTGAAAATATTTTCTCTCATTAGAAAATAGCCGTCTTTCTGACGATTAATTCGAATACTTATTTCATAATGAACAAACTTCATCCCCCCAATTTTAATGATGGCTAGCGAAATATAACATACATTATAATTTTATATGCATATTCTTTAACGTGTTCTTTTAATATTAATTGCGATCAAGCCGGAGAATAATGAGGACGAAAACAGACTATTAATCATAAAAGCGTGGTTTCGTTTTTTGTTTATTTCTGTGTTGTCCATTAATACAAATGTGATAATAGTGTATTTGCTATATAAACCACTTGGTTTACAGCAATAATAAGTAATTAATAAATTACAATCTTCTAAAGATTCAAATGCGCTAATATTTTTTTATAACTGTGAACGTAATTATTTCAACTCATAATTTCTTCAGTTTTCATTTTAATGGACCTATCAGGTCTCATACTGTATTCCTGCCAGATCTAGGGAATTGATTCGAATTGAGGGGGATAAAAATTAAATTTACAAAAGTTACATTGTGAGTAGGTTTTGGATTACCGGTATTTTCGATATTTGCTATAAATAATTAATATTGTTTTTTGGGCATCTACTCTTATTCGAAATACGTATTTACAGTAGTACCAACATCAATCATATGCTGTCTTGTCATTTGCTAACTTACAATTAGCAGTAAATAAACGAATTGCCAGAAACAATAATACACAAGTAGTAGAAAAAATAGATTTATCAAAAACCATCAAACGAGAGATCGAGTTGTTAGAAAATGAAGGACATCGAGATAAATATTTAGAGGAAGTATATCGCTCATTATTAACTGTACTACCAACCAGCGTGGATGCGGAAAGAGCATTTTCAACTGCAGGTAATTTGTTAATGACAGTTCAATAGATGCATTATGTTTTTTACAATCAATTCAAATATATGTAGTTAATTTAGTTAATGTTTTTTTCTATTAATGATATTTACCCTGAATGATATTTACTCTTAGTATCTATACTATCTCTTTACTCTGAGTTATTACTATCTTCTTAATAACAATACTATATTTTGTTCCTTTATTGTATCATTGTATAATACCGTAATGATTTATTTTTTATATTATTTTAATCTAATGCTAAAAATTATTATTTTACTGCTGTTATTAATAATATTTGATTATAACATTTGTTCTCTTATTTTACAGTTGTACATAAAAAAATTGTTTATATTTTTTTGTATAAAACTAATAAATATGGCAAAGAAACTGCGTTTTTGTACATTTTGGAAAATTCTTAATACCGGTATTAATACCGATATTCCGATACAACGTTTAAAAAAATACCGAATACCGGTATTATATTTTTGTTCCGGTATTGCAAATCATGACCGTCGCGTGGGTACGAGTCGCCCGTGTGCTAAAGAAATTTAGTACGCCCTCTTCAAACATGAAAATGATTTGAATGATCTTCTTTTTGCTTTTAGCAAATCTGTTTCCGGTAGCCAGGGCTGAGCGCCCTTCCCCGTTCATGTTGTGGCGTCCCTTCGATGAAGCGCCCGTGTGCGGCGCACAACCTGCACAACCGCATGCGGCGGCCCTGTTGCGAACCCTAATTGTGACACATGCACGACAGAGACGGAACGCGTTAGTGGTGGAAGCTTGGGCGAATAGCGTCGAAGAAAGGGAAGGGTAGAATAGGAGGATTGTCGTAATCTGGCGACTTGGAATATAAGTACAGCTTGAACCCATTCGTAATAATGAACCGAAATAAACCTGTAACGGTTATAAGGAACTTTTCTAATAGCCCACAACGCCAGCAAACTCGCGAGGTTGGTTCAAGTATGAAGTTTGATGGGAATGATATAGACCGTGGAAGTCGTTTGTGTAAAGAAAACATCCGCGTTCCTTTGGATTTTCGTGCAATCAGCGCTTCACTGTTGCCCCGCGCTCGGCGGGATATATTCAATTAAGGTTTACGATCGAGGATCAAGTTTAATCCTTGGCTGGATGCCTGATGGATTCGACGAATCGCGTCCCTCTGTTTATACGAGGCTCGAATTACAGGGGAACGAGACACCTCGTCGTAATTGCGTAGTGTACCGATTTTTATTCAGCCCTGCGAAGGAAGGGTTCACGCCGTAGACTCTGCCCGTCAAATCCAGGTATAATAAGAGAATATACAAGAATATACAAGAATACACAAGAATACACAAGAATATACAAGCATATACAAGAATATACAAGAATATACAAGAATGTACAAGAATATACAAGCATACACAAGAATATACAAGAATATACAAGAATATACAAGAATATACAAGAATATGCAACAATATACAATAATAAACATGAAGATACAAGAATATACAAGCATATACAAGAATATGCAAGAATATACAAGAATATATAAGAATATACAAGAATATGCAACAATATACAATAATAAACATGAAAATACAAGAATATACAAGCATATACAAGAATATGCAAGAATATACAAGAATATGCAAGAATATACAAGAATATACAAGAATACACAAGAATACACGAGAATATACAAGCATATACAAGAATATACAAGAATATACAAGAATATACAAGAATATACAAGAATATACAAGAATACACAAGAATACACAAGAATACACAAGAATATACAAGTATATACAAGAATATACAACAATATACAACAATATACAACAATATACAACAATATACAACAATATACAAGAATATGCAACAATATACTCCCTTCGCGTGTGTGGGTGTTGTAGCTCACTTTGAACCAGATTTATATAACCTAGATCTGTGTCAAGACGATCAGTGTCGTGAAATCAAACATGGTGAACACACGTGTTTCACGAGTCTCACGACTCTCATATTACCATACTAAGCAAGTGAGTAAGAAATTGTGAAAAACTTTTTTCCCTTACATTTAAACATTTAATAGTTACTTTTTTTGAATATTGTGTCATTATGTTCTTACAGACGCAATTCAATTTCAATCTTGAAAATGGTCAAAATCAATGACCGAAACGTCGATTACTTTGAAAATTAGCAAAATTGCTTAGTTAATATTTTTGTTGATCAGAATGAATAGTTTTGCATTTAGTTTCGCAAAGATGTTCTTTAGATGTGATGTCTTCCATTTATTCTTATGGAACCAAAATCCACTTATTGTCCACAAAAAATACACTTATTGTTGCATAAACTGCATAAAGATATAAGTAGGAGACAGTGGGAACTAGGAATAGTTTTATGAAAGTAATGAATTCCATGACAAAAGTTGATTTTCTTATTCTTGTGCATTGCCAACCCACTGTTCGCCTCCTCGAACGAGGATGGCGTTTGAGAGTGTTTTAAGGATGCACAGTCGCCACTTCAGCTCCGCGAACGGCGCTAATTAATTCTGAGACTCCCTCCTTGATAATTCAGGTAATCGAGTCAGCTGAGACTGAGCGAAGCAGACAATGCTGATTACAGAAATCGATAACTACTGACAACGGTTCACGACGGGTCCGTTGCATTCACCAAACTACCGAAGCCCCAGAACGTTTGCTCTATCTACTTGGAGAAGTCAGATTGGTAATCAATCTTAGTCCCGCAAACAGTTGCGTATCTAATCCCCCGGAATATGGACGTTCGACTGGCGAGGAGAATTATGAAAATTGTGTAATTCCGACCCAATTTAATTAATCTGCGTGTGTGGTTTTCTCGGAATACGAAAGCAAACCAGCTCGCGTCCTTAGTACGACTGCAGTATTTCTTGTTCTTTTTTCAACAATGTTTCACTAACACAGTCAAACTTCGATAACTCGGAAACCTCTATGTGACGAAAATTTTGTTCATTCCCTTCCGCTGCACTTTAAAAGCCTCTATAAATCGAAATAAAACTTCCTTTAACTCGAATTCTTTTTCCACAAGCGTGGAGGCTAAATAAGCCAAAACAGCAATAAATGTTTAACGAAGTTCCCTAGAAAGGTGCGATGATATTGAAGAAAATTTATTCTCCGCTATCGTTAACGTTGTGTCACGTCCGGTGGTCCAACCATTGTTAATAGTTACTAAATAATTGTAATACAAGCATTTCTTATTAACCTCCCGATTCATAGGGAAGTTATTGTAATTTTTATTTAATATTTGTAATATATCACCGTGTGGATGACTGAATGTTTGCAATATATCACCGTGTGGATGACTGTTTCTATCACATGTTTATTTGTGATATATAATTTTATTGATTTATGTGTTATATATAATTTTATTGATTTATATGTCACGTTAAGGCTTTCGTTAACAAATGTATGTTTCGTTCAGTTTTTGTTAAATAAAACAGTTCTCTGCGAGCAAGCGACAGATAACAACGTGTTGTGTCGAACCTCCGAGTCTCTTTACATATTCTACCTAAATAATGTCGCGCGGGAAATAGAAATAAAATATTGTAACGAACAAGAAATCACATATTAAGCGAATAAACCGAAATATAATACGCGAGCGAGTTAAAGAACGTAGGCCACGTGTAACACAAAATTATAAGAAAACCACCTAAACGAAGTTAAATACCTACTGAGAAAACTAGGAACGCAGCAGAGATGGCGCATAGACTGACGAGAGCGTTCTGGAAGAACGTGAGAAACGGAGGATCCAGTCGGGAGAAAAAAAGATGCAGAACAATCCAACGACCAAAAACTGCAGACAACAATTATGATGACAAAACGATTACGAGGTGAAAATCGAACCAACTCCACAAGGATTTGGCTTGGAACAAAAGATAGAAGAAATTTCAGAATTTTAGATTATCAGTTGACTTAATCTCAATCATTTATAACCAAAACCTATACCCGTTGGATCTGTTTACCCTTACTCATCCTCATCATCATCATCATCTTTATCATCACCAAGAACAGACAACATTAATTACCAAACGAGTGCCGAAGCAACTGCGACGAAATATAAAATAAGCCGAACCACCGCAACGGTAATTACTAACATTCCTGATAATTACTAACTATAATAGTTACGTGTTTCTCGATCGTAAATTTTAATATAAATCAATTATATGTTCTCGGCGCACAATTTCGATCAAAAATAAAGCAAACACATTGAACTGAGTTGAACTGAGTTCAATGTAGACCAGCATGGAACTCAGTCATTATTTTTAAAACTTTCCTTTACACTTAGCAAACGCAATTGCTCTTGAAAATGATCCACACTTGGATGGAAATGTTGAGTTACATTTAAATATTGCTAATTTGCTTTGTTTTTGCTTGATTTTTGATCGAAACTGTGCGCCGAGAACATATAATTGATTTAAATTACTAACTATTGTCAACAACCAAATGTATCCTGAATTTATTGTTTAAATACACTGTTTAAATTCTACCTAAAATCAAATTCTCCAAAAATCATTTGAAACACCTACTTCGATTCTTTCGTGATAAATAGTACACCAGGAAAGCCACGTAAATATCGCAAAATCCTGAATTTCCCGAACCGAAGCCGGTGAATGCAGGTAGGTTCGAAACTGCGTCATATCCCTATCATATAAATCTATCAAAATCTCTATTAAATCTCTGTTTATTCTACTTGGGACGTAACAGTTGAAAATACCATTGATCAAGAATCTGTTAATTTATTTGCGCAGACCAAAATTACAGATTTCGTTAATTTGTAATAGTAGTATGTAAGAGCCTAGTAGATTATATTTACTATATGAATACAATACATTGTTCAAATCCATCATTTTTTTATTTTGTGCCAAGAGTCACGCACGTATTTTCTTTTCTTTGCAGATTATTATTTGTTGCTAATTTAATAATATTGGAGATGGCCGATACGGAAATTAAGAATAATTTAATTTCTAAGAAGCTTAAGAAAATGGAAAGAGAAATAAGGAAACAAAAAAGGAAATTAAAGCATTTGAAAAGACGCCGAAAGTTAACCTTACCCTTTCTCATCTTTCGCTTTGTTTTTTATAAAGAATTTATTCAATTACAAGTTAATTGAGATAAATTCATGGACAAGCTCCAAGATCAGAATTAATTTTCTTGAATTGGAAATCTGTATAATTGAGGTTTAAATGCAATCAGTGTCAAGTACACATGCCACAAAAGTCATTTGCATTTTATAAAATTTTGTTCTTAACCGAATACAAGTTATTTGGTTAAAACTTCAGGAACAAGTTTTCCTGCTAAAAAGAGAAAGATATGAAATTTCTCTTTTTTATTCCTCATATATGAAGAATAATACACAGATTATTAGACAAGTAACCTGGCCTGTATGAGTCAGGTTCAATTTTGCAAACGTTGTCAAATCACATGTCTTGTTCAGCATTTGCTTTAGTCTAGTTTTGTTCTCTGTTACATTTTTTCCTACCATAGGTAGAGGTCCCTCACTATTGTAGGAAATGAATGATTTGTATGATATTATTTGTTGTTTGAATGTGAGAATCGAGAATCGTGTATGTATGTGTGAGTGCCGTGATATTGCGATTGCGACACATCTTGTTTAATCAATATTTGTTCTAGAAAATTTATAAACATTAGAAAAAGTCGAATCGCTACGTGAACACGTCCTTTTATATCCTACTTTTTCTAATGTTTATAAATTTTCTAGAACAAATATTGATTAAACAAGATGTGTCGCAATCGCAATATCACGGCACTCACACATACATACACGATTCTCGATTCTCACATTCAAACAACAAATAATATCATACAAATCATTCATTTCCTACACTCGACCGCCCTGAAAAAGCATATGGCCTCAGATGCTTTCATCGCAATTCTTACATTTATACAACAAGTTACGACAAGTTACATTATACAAATTATACATTTCTTTATTTAAATCATACATTTCCTACACTATCAGATTCAGATAGTTCAAGGGGGATAGGGCCTCTCCACCGGCCTGTTCCTTTCGAAACTGATTCTGGTTCTTTACAAGGGTCAAATTTCTTACTTAATCAACCAACTTTAGAAGAGAATTGACCTGTGGAGGTCATTCAAGATCAAATTTCTCAGGAACAGGGTCCAGAAAAACAGTCTCTGGCTCCTGAATTACTGGAGGCTATAGGAAAGCGTTTGGGTCCAGCAAAATCATTCGCTTCTCCAATTTTTGATGATATTGCCATTAGATGGGGAGACATTCTCAGGCAAGGTCTTCCTGAGGAAGAGAAAAAGGAGTTAAGGATGAAGTGTCCTTAACTCCGAATTTGAATCCACAAATAAAGGCCACTCTTTTGGATCCACTTATCTCAAGGGATAAGAAAATTGTGGAAAAACAACAGAAAATATCTGTCTGTTTGGCAGCATTGGGCCCATTGTTAGATGATATTCTGAATATATGGCTTACATACCATAAAAAAACCCCACGTGTAGGTGAACAATTTTTCATGTTACGACTGCAAAACTGGACCTCTGTGCACATACCTCTCGAATACAAAATGGCTTTAAAAGAAAAAGTAATACCCGCAGAAATGGAAAATTCTTTTGAACGACATTGTGCAGTTACGGTCACAATTTTTCAAAGTACGTAATTTCTCCTCGTGGAAGTCAAACTTTTGATCCAGAATAACACTGGTAGCTTGGTTTTCAAAATTTCTGTGAATGCAGATCATAAAAATACGTGTGTCGTACTGAATAGAAGCACCATTTTTCCTTGAATAGAACGACGTTTTCCTGAATGGTATTACGTTTGTCTCTGAACGGAACTGCTGCAGACTTTTATACATAATAAAAATTCCTCCCATTGTAATTGTTGTAAAATTTTGGAAGTTACACGTCAATGTCCTCCAATTCTACTAATATTTCTACCCTATCAAATATCTCCAATTCAATGCACGAATGCGTGAAATCCGCAGTCTAGGTAGATGCTATATTTTTGCGTATTTTTTCCAGCTCTGTTCATTCGTAAAAAATATTAACGTTTAGAATATATATGAAACATACAGATCGTTAGTCAAAGATTAGTTGACACACAGATCGTGCGCTGCAAACGTATTCGGTGTATAAACAAAAAGTTTGTTGATCTTCTCCGCGGATGAATTGCACTGAACCGGTCTGATTTTAGTTGCGAAGCTCACAGCTTAAACGGTAGCCTAGCAGAACCGAATTAATGGGAACAATAATTTTATTTCGGTCGACAGAAAAAAAAGTTGAATGGCCTTTTTTAAACAACAGTTTACGTGCAAATCTGTGAAACAAAAATTGCTTCTACATACGAATCGTATATTCATGAGATTCTGCGCTTTTCGTCGCCCAAAATTGCGTTATTTGCATGTCTCGTGTGTGATGATTTCGGATCGTTTAAAACAAGCACGAAGACACAATAGTGACCGAAAGGAAATCCATTGTGTGCTCGGAACGTGCAATAATTAATCACACTTTTACTTCGGGAACAGGAAAGGCCACTCAAGGCTAATTCCAGTCGAGGCCGTACCCTGATTACTGGCTAACGATGTTAAACGCGTGCTATTATTCCGATCATTACTCACGTAACACTGTGAACCGTGCTTGTTCACTCTTCCTTCGCTCGACCTTTTCATCAAAATGATTATCGTCGGCAGATTAAAAATCGATCGCAAAACATCAGGTTGCCAGCGTTGAGCTGATCAAAACTTTCAACTTACTTGAAAAAATACGGCTATACTATTCTATTAAAGATCTATAGTCCTGTTTCGGTAGTTCTGTATTACCTCATAATAATTTTATGCACAAATGATATCGGCGCTAAAGGTTCGATCAAATTGGACAAACTTCTAGACATTTGAATACAAGGATCAATGAACATAAAAGAAATATATTATTGACGAAGCATTCATTTGAACTTGACCATACATTTGATTTTGAAAATGTCCAAATACTGGATAAATAAATAATTTACACCAAAGATTATTATTAGAAACTGTTCACACGATTAAACATCAAAGTGTTAATCTTAGGTACGAAAAACCTGAGATTAATGAATCTACTACATTACTGAATCAGTAATTAATTTATGATGATGTTCTATAATAATCGAACTTATGACTTCCAGTTTTTATAAATATGGTTAAACACTAATCATATGGTTCATCAATCTTTTATCAATTTTTATATTCTTCGATAACAAATAAATCTCAACAGAAATTTGTTTTAGTTAATCGCTCGGATATTATGTTTCGAATTATTCATTTGTTAATAGCTTTTAATTAAAAAGAAGTTTAGTTTTGAAATAGATCGCATGAGTTAACAATCCTATGTAATTCGCTGCAAAATACATCTTATAAACTCTTCTTAATTCGATCGCTTGCAGTACGGTATAAAATACAATAATTCAATATTCAATATAATAATTGATATAATAATTGGTTACAATTCTCGCGCAATGTTAATAAAATAAGAAAATAAATTCAGAAATTATAGTAATGAAGAAAAAAATTTTTATGTCGTGTTTTTAAATAAAATTGCAATGTCACCGATGTTTTTTTAAATGGAATAGTATATTTTTTCGACCTTGATTACCTTGATATGATATGTAAAGGTCAACCCGACGTAAACAACGCGCAATCTTTGCTGAAACACGTAAGTTTTAAACTTCCACATTTCATCCGCTTCAACATGATTATTCTTGCTCAAGGTCATTTCAAGATCAAAAAGGTGGTATCCACTAAATTCAGTCTTTCATTGTCTAGACACAAATCAGTTACCTCAACTACTAAGTTCATCAAAAATTGTAATGAGTATAAATGTTTATTGGAATTAATATGGCATAATTATAATTTTTTCATACAAACCTTTGGAGTGCATGGAGATACTCGCATGGCAAAATTCAAAATTATTTTTATTAAAATTGAAATCATTTTGATTAATTACTTTTCATTATTATTCTGTGTATCATGCTGTATCATTCTATCATGCTATCGCAAAAATATACTATTCCATTTAAAAAAACATCGGTGACATTGCAATTTCATTTAAAAACACGACATAATTTTTTCATACAAACCTTTGGAATTCATGGAGATACTCGCATGGCAAAATTCAAAATTATTTTTATTAAAATTGAAATCATTTTGATTAATTACTTTTCATTATTATTCTGTGTATCATGCTGTATCATTCTATCATGCTATCGCAAAAAAATATACTATTCCATTTAAAAAAACATCGGTGACATTGCAATTTCATTTAAAAACACGACATAATTTTTTCATACAAACCTTTGGAATTCATGGAGATACTCGCATGGCAAAATTCAAAATTATTTTTATTAAAATTGAAATCATTTTGATTAATTACTTTTCATTCTTATTCTGTGTATCATGCTGTATCATTCTATCATGCTATCGCAAAAAAATATACTATTCCAATTAAAAAAACATCGGTGAAATTGCAATTTCATTGAAAAACAAGACATAAAAAATTTTGTTCATCATTATTATATTGCCCCCCTGCAATAGCGTCACTTTGTCCTCTGAAGTTTTCTGATGGGACTGTAAATACGAAAGATATTTAGGTATTATCATTTATGTGGGACACCCTGTATATAGAGATTATCTATGACAGAAGCACCGGACGTGACACAGACATGAACGATCAAAAACTTCAATTTTCAACTAGAAAACAGTTGGAAGTCGGATATTTCGTATGCGACAACCTAATCGATTCCTGCAAATCGATATATTCTTCTCAATGGCGGTGCTTACTAGTAGTACATTATTCCACGGTGCAACCCGGTCGCATGCATCACTTTCCTTCTACGAATCACAGCTAAAGCTCCCTGCAGGGCTTTCCGTGGAGGTTAGCCGCAAATCGCACCGCTCGGCATCCTGCAGAAAATTAAGCTTTATCGTAATTACCAGCTACCGCGGCGATACAACACCCCTTCCCCGCACCCGTCGCAGAATGGTGCACCGACGCCATTAAGGATCTTTACGTCGTGCCATTTTCCGCTCGCATTTTCCAGCTCCGTAATTATCGTATGAATTAGACATCTTCCCTCAGACCAGGGTTCCTCTCGAGATTCACTAGGATCTGTCCTCGCCATTTCTTTTCGAGCAAAGATTAATATTTGTTGAAGCGTATACCTAGTTAAGCCGGGACTACAGAATCGTCCGGCACAGTTTCATTTGCACGGCAATTAAGGAACTCGGTTAGCGGGCGAAGGACTTCATAGGTACCCGAACTAGAGCACACGAACGACAATGTACCTTGAATCGCGCCGCAGCTATAAAGCGAAACAATTAATACAACCAATTCGTTCTTTTAAATCGTTAGACCAGCACCCCCATGCACACAGGTAACTGCAAGTACAATATTCCACCGTTTCAATTAATCGCATCTCTTTTATCGAGGGTTTTTTTTCAGATTGAATGGAAAATTGAATCCATCTGCTTTTTGAATCACAATTATAAAACCGATTTACCGAATTCTGGAAACTGCAGAGGTTTCAATTGGTTTGGCATATTTACGTACTTTGTAGGTTTTGTCGGTTTTAAAAGAACATTATGCAATTCGATAACCGAGCTTTTGAGTAGAAAAACCCAGTTTTAAATTTATTATACTTATATATCTTCTAGTAAATTTCTTCCATTAGCTACAAAAAAATTGACATTATTAAGTCATCCGGACAGATATTATCAAGATTATATAAAGATTATTCTACAGAAGATGACTGCAATGTTAAAAAAAGTGACGAAGAAGAAATCAAGACATATCTGTGATGAAAATAATATGGATATAGCAATAAATAAATATCTGCAAGAACTTGAAGAAGTGACTTCCTCTAGTCCTTAAACATTAAAGGAGTTTTTGGTCCTGGAGGCTACGAATAGAAGAACAAAAAATTTAGATTTATTATTTAATGCTTAAAAGACAATTAACCCTCCGATGCCCAACAACTTTTTCAACGGTCATAGCCCGACAAGGTCCCCAGGGACCTTCTCTATTAATATGGCGTGAGATGCGTATAATAGTTTTTTATTGTTAGCCGTAATGGTGTTATTACATTTTTTTTGTGTTTCTATGTTTGTTTCTATGCTGCAAAATGTGTATGTATATACAGGGTGTCCCAAAATTCCTCCGACACCCGAAAATGGAAGGTTCCTTGGGTCATTTGAAACGACATTTTCTTTTACAAAAATTGCGTCCGCGGCTTTGTTTAGGAGTTATTAACGAACAACACGGACCAATCAAAGCGCGATCTAGACATGCGACGACACGTTCGACCAACTGACAGTTGGGCCCACTGTGCTAACTCGCGTCTAGGTCGCGCTCTGATTGGTCCGTGTTTTTCGTTAATAACTCCTAAACAAAGCTGTGGACGCCATTATTTTTAAGGAAAATGTCGCAAATAAAACAGATATAAGCAGTCTTGCGTTGCTTATTCGTCTCTTGACGACACAAACGACATGACGGACGGTTATGACGCGGTGCCAATGGTGGTGCGGTATCTCTGTTCGGCGGTGGTATCATTACTTGGAATGCTTCCATAGCCGCACGTATCTTCGGATAGCAGATAACATGCGAATGTTTAGCCCGTTCTGCAATATTAGACGTAACTAGTTGCCTGCTCAATTTCTTCAGAAATGAACGTCTTTGGTCTGACTAACGTGGTGATCAATTCATCGTAGATAATGAATAATGCGAGTCCAGCAATGTCAACGATGTTGTAAAACATGGCAGGCGGCCATCGTTTTGTTGCACGTTTACACGAATATGTACCCAACATTTGGAATCTGCAGCGATTTTTAGGTCGACAAATAATAAAGAGGCAGCGCGTCACCGTCGCGCAGTGCAGATCGTGCACGTGCGTATCCGTACACAATCACTTATTTTTTCGCAGTACACCTTTTCATCAACAATTGTCCAACCCATAGAACACGAACAAATTACACGAAAATACCTGCACGATCAAAAAACAAGAACAAATTACATGGAAGTTCCCACAAGGTCCCTGCGGACCATGTCGAGCATCGACGCCATAAATGACTTCAACCCGACGTTTATGATGAAAAATTTCACGGAATCGTATCGATGACGATTGTAATCGCTTCCAGACATCCCTTTTATAAAAATCACGTAGGCTGCGGCTGTTCGGACGAACCGTATTGAAATGCCGCATCGTTGAAAACGTCATAGGTCCCCAGGGGCTTTGTCGGGCATCGGAGGGTTAAGACCAGTTCATCAGCAGGTCAGCGAGATTTTTCTATTTCTGATAATTTTGTGTCCAATATACGGACACGACTAAGCAATAAATCTATTGACGTTCTTTGCTTTTTGAAGTCATATTTTATTATACAAAGAAAGAAGTAAAATAAAATCATTTGTTAATTTTTTATTTTAATAATTTTATGTATGTACGTATATGTAAGTACCTTATGTTTTCCTTTTTTGTATTTTTTAATTATTGTAAATAAGAGAATTAAAAACTTCAAATTCAAGTTGTAAATTAAAATTCGAAAATCGGTTTTTTAAAAATTCAGTTTCTGTATAAGATACTTTGTATCGCCTCATAGAAATTAGCCCACCACTTGTTGAATTAAACAATTGCAACAGTCGTGTTGGATTGTGCTCGAATATTATAACTATAATATGAAAAATAAGATGAAAAATTGAGAAAAACGATTTTTTGAATAGCCCCCACTTTTCACTTTTTCCAATTTTCTGTGCTAAGTTCTATCAGGCCTTTGTATCTACATATAAATTTAAATAGCAGCGGCAGACTATAAACAAATTGCTAGAGCAGATAGAGTATCCGGCAACTTTGAATGGAACAGCCAGCATAAATACATAGTAAACTAGAGAAGACCAGTACGATTTAACTGATTTGCCAGACTTTCGCAGGAAGGTCTTCAATTATTCTTTCGTGTTCACTCAGAATTAGCAGCGCATCCGATGCTAGTCTTGTCGTTGTTTACTCTACGCTTCAGGAGCACGACTGACGTGTGTAGTAGGAGCGTTTAATTAGCCCGGCCCCCGAATCTGATAGTCGGGACTCCCTTGATAACAGCGCGTGAACGTGTGCGCCTCTCATTTAGTTTAATGCTGAAACGTAATTCAGCGACGTCAAGAATAATTAGAGAAAAAAGGCACAGTTAGAACCACAGCCAGAGTTTCGCTACGGTACGTACCTGCACCCGCGTAATTCGACAAGGAATCCGGTTGTAGAGTATCCTCGAAGAGCATGACACTACAGTTCAGTTGGTGCGACACCTCTTTCGACCTCTTGGGGGCCGACAAGTGCAGGCAACGCAATGCAGTTTGCCGTTGCACACCGACACGCAAACTTTCCGTCTCTTCCCACACAGTCTGAGTACATAGTTCCGTATTCGACCAAGAACAGCCGATACCAGTCTACTCATCTCCAGTATTCCCTTTTTTATCGGTCGATCGATAAAATCGCTGAAATCCGCGCACGAAATCATACGCGGCTATGAATGCTCACAATAAAACGTTTCCATCGTAGAGCAAAAGTACCAATTGTTCCGAAACTGTTCACGGAAATATCAGTGACAGAAGTTTTTTTATTATTTTCATTAACAGTTACTGTATAATTATATCTTCTTTGAAAACAGAATATATTTGCATAAATTAATAGATGTAACATACTAGATACTGGATCTTTGTGCGCAATAAAAATTTTCTGAATTGCAACAGAATGGAGTGAAATATAAATTCATTTTGTTTCTTAACCCTTTGCACTCTGAGCTACTTTAAGTAAAAAATTAAACATTTTTTCCTACCTGGAATATTTCCATTTCCTATGATTTTAAAAATTGTATGGATATGATATTGATATAATACCTCATACAATACCTAACTGTTTAGTAATTGATTAGATACCCATGTATTTAATAATGTATACAATATTTTGAATAATGGTACAGCAATTTTTAATGGTGCCTCGGAGTCACCATTAGAGTGCTAAGGGTTGATATGTTTAGTAGTTATAATAATGTATACAATATTTTGAATAATGGTACAGCAATTTTTAATGGTGCCTCGGAGTCACCATTAGAGTGCTAAGGGTTGATATGTTTAGTAGGTATAATAATGTATACAATATTTTGAATAATGGTACAGCAATTTTTAATGGTGCCTCGGAGTCACCATTAGAGTGCTAAGGGTTGATATGTTTAGTAGGTTGAACATAATAGAAAAATATCTTAAAATTCTACGTGTTTGTGTCATAAATGCATAAAATCCGCTTTCTAAATATAACACACCTGTTCGGACTCGTGAATTCTTTATTCAAAATGTCGAAAGCACGCATAAATTTTCAACTGTTTCCATCTCTTCCAAAACGGTCGCTCACGGACCTAGAGGAAAACACGTCAGATATCTTTTTGAACATTATATCGGATTGGAATCTCATCGGAATCAGTGCGCGTGATTCGCTTGCCACTCTTGTAAGATTACGCTTCCTTTTCTTTTTTCCAGAGTAGCTGCGTTTTGCCCTATTTTCGCTTTCGCCGATCAGATTTCCCCTCCCCTGTTCGGTCTTTCTCTTGGATTTTCCCTTTATCTTTTCCGGACCCGACAGGTCACTCGGCCCCGAGGAAAACCGATGAACTCGTGGACTATCGAAAACAAAGAGGCGACGACAACTCCAATTGACTGTTTCATTCGCTGTTCGGATATTTCTTTAGGGTTGCACAACGAGGAACACACCAGGGGAGTGGATCTCGTTCATTTATTTCTCATCGTTATAACCTCCTACACTCCTTGATAAAACAGTAGCAAATGTGCCCTACTTTTAATTTTTCCAAGTCTTCAGGGAATTTCGGAGTGAAACACGCAGTATCCAACTTATCCGTGACAGATCAGCTGATACTGTGGAGGAAGTCGAGAAATGAAGGCTTGTAAAGCAGGCCCAAGCGGAAGCTGGGAAGGACACAGGAGCGGAACAAGCCTGTCTCGTCGCTAGATGCGTACCTGGGCCGTCCCGACCCACGCAGATGGAAAACATTAAATAGGGATTAAGAGGGTAGGGTACCCACGTGACCATGGTATTTTTCATTGTGACAAATTTGGCAACAGTGATGAACATACATTTGTATCAATCTTGTTGCGTCGTCGTTTCATGAATTTAGGAGGACACTCGCGGACGTTGCGCGGATGGATTCCACTCAAGGTTGTAAGGCTTGAGCCCGATAAACGCGGACGCGTAGACTCGCGAATGTCCTCGCACGACGCGTGTTACTACCCGCCAAATTAATATTGGGTAGCCAGATCAATGGATTAAGCGAATACAAGACAATGGTTCGGTCGGATATAATTTAGCATAAACGTTAAAAGAAGCGTTTCGTCCCGGACCTGCTAGTGGACTCATCAGTAAGGCTGATCTAGCAGGTCCTGCCTTATACGCGCGCAGATTTGAATAATCCTAATTCGGGTTTAATTGAGACAAATATGACGCTCGCGGATCTAATGGAAGACGCGATTCCGTACACGAGGGATCTCGACTGATGCGATCCCGTTTTGACGATTCTCGTCATCGCTGAGCAACGATATGTTGGAATTCGACTTCTTGTTCGTACGCGATGAGACCGAAAATGCACTGATTGGTTCCTGCCGAAAGTTGTATGCACCAATCAGCACACTTTGACTGTTTAGATCTCCTTCCCATAGCTATGATGGAACCTTGGGAAGGAGGAGTGAAACGATACTTGACTCGGTCAACGACGGAGCTCGGTAATTTGACACTACCTAGGGTTATCGTTCTGAGAGACAAATTTATGGCCCCTTGTCCTTAAGGCGTACAAAGAATTAGGCATCTGGCAATGCCTCGACTGGTCGCTGAATGATCCTAGTTTACTTGATCTTCGAGGAAGACTTTAGTTACGAACATACCATAAATATTGTTCGAAAGAAACCCACGTGTCTTGTTCCTGCGCGACGGAACAAATCTAACGCTTCAATTTCGCTGTAAATACAGGTTTTTTTAACTTCCCGATTCATAGGGAAGTTAATTTCTTTTAATCATTATCTTTATTGCTATTAATGGATCCGAGTGGCTTCATGCCTTTTACACTTTTGTTGATAAGAAACTACGCTGATAATTCTCCTGACTAAGCGCCATCTCGTCCAAGTAGCTGAACTAAAATTGCTTCTACTTGCCCTTCATTGCCCTTCATGAACGGAATATGGGGAACAATTGACACACGATTATGTATTGAGCTGAGTGAGGGCTCATTTGAAAGAGGAAGGTTAAATGAAGCTCGCGTGGGTCCCTAAATTAGCAGGAAAAATCTTTTTCTGATCGAAAAATACATTAGAATATCCGGAATTTTTCTTCACTTGTTTTCCCAACTTTGGACAGTCACGTAACAGACAGTCACGACAGTAATGTAACTAACGGTTATACGGTTGTATAATGTAACTAAAGTTGGACCCACGCGCGCTTCATTAACCTTCCCCTTTAGAATGAGCCCTCATTCAGCTGAAAATATAATCGTATGAGGACGTGAGGTGTGTTCCCGTAAACCCCTGTTTTGGCCCAAAATCTAGTTAGATTCTGGTTAGATTCTAGTGATGTCACGTGGGTACCCTACCCCCTTAAGTTGACGGGATGAGGAGTTTCCTAAATTGACAGGAACATACGGCAACACCAAGACCGCCACAATACTGAACACGACAAATGTTTTCAGTTCACTCGTTCCGGTTTCCTCACATCTCGAGGAACTTTGAAGACCTAACCCAGATATGGTCCAAGGCGGAGCCAATATGTATGTTCTTTTGTTGTGCCTTTTTCCGAAACGCTGTTATATGTAGCACAGTGTATGTTACCGTACGTTTGTATTTGGGTGTGCATTTGCTCTATAGAAAGACGGTAGAACCACATTTATTCGAACACGTTGGGGTATAAGGCTGTTCGGTCGCGATGCTTCAGTCACTACCCCCGCTACCACGCTTCTAGGCATTGGTGGAGAAGTAGTTGTGGTCGGAAGAGGCGGATGCTACACTGAGAACAGTTTTCTTTCGATTGAGACAAGTATATCTCTTCTATCGATCGTATTATTGTTAATAATAAATGTTGAATGTTATCTGCGCTACAGTTCGATCGTTTAACCTTTTGCACTCGGAGTTATTTTAATTAGAAAATTAAACATTTCTTCTGATCTAGAATACTTCCATTCTCTATGATTTTTGAAATTTTATCGATACGAAATTGGTGTAATACCTAAATGTTTAGTAATAGATTATATATCGATGTATTGAATAATGCAAACAATATATATATTTTGAATAACGTTACAGCAATTTTTAGTGGTGCCTCAGAGGGGACAACCGAGTGCAAAGGGTTAATACTGATTGTTAATAAGCAATTTTGCTAATTATCAAATAATCGACGTTTCGACCCTAGTGTGGATCGTTTTCAAGATTAATTTGAATCGCGTCTGTAAAAATAAATTGTGTTATAACAATTTTCAAGAAACTATTAAATAATTGAATGTAAGGAAATATTGCTCGTAAAGCTCACACACTTGCTTTGGTGTGATTAAATATGCTAATTTGAGTCGTGAGACACGTGTGGCACGTGTGTTCACCATGCTTATCGTTAAGACACTGAACGTATGGGAAACTATCTAAGTTCTATCAATTGTGTCTTGACAACAAGCATGGTGAACACACGTGCCACACTTGTCTCACGACTTTCACATTACCATATTTAATCACACCAAAGCAAGTGTCTGAGCTTTATGAACAATATTTCCTTACATTCAATTATTTCAAGGAAATAATTCTTATCGATCGAAAATTGAAATATAAAATATGTTTATGACATCGGCGCCAGGTTCGATCATTTCAAGAAAAAACAACAATATGCAATTTCAGTATTTAAGTTTCTCAACGTTTCGATCTCAATGTGAATCATTATCAAGAGACAAAATTTTTGCGTCTGAAAAAGAAATTAATAATATAAATTTTCGAAATTAAATATACTGTTTTCATGTAACACAGCCATGTAATTTACCAAAATTGGTAAACCAGAGAAAGAAAAAGAAAAAATTGAATACATACTTGCTGTGAAAAGTGGGATAATGATAATGATCCACATTGAGATCGAAACGTTGAGAAACTTAAATACTTAAATTGCATATTTGTTGTTTTTTCTTGAAATGATCGAACCTGGCGCCGATATCATAAACATATTTTATATTCAATTATTTAATAGTATTTTAAAAACTGTTATAAATCTAATATCAATTATTTAATAGTTTCTTGAAAATTGTTACAACACATTTATTTTTACAGATTTGATCAAAATTAATATTGAAAATGATCCAGACTAGGATCGAAACGATGATTATTCGATAATCAGCAAAATTGCTTATTAACAATCAGTATTAAACGATCGAACCGTAGCACCGATAACATTCAACATTTATAATTGCGACAAGCGTGCCCAGGTCTGTCTTACACTATAAAATGAAAATTTCGGACAGAATCTGCTAAATTCTTCGGAACCCAAGTAACACTATATTTGTTGTTGACAATAAATATAATCTTCCTTCTCTGTGCAATGATGAACGCTAAAGAAGTTCTATCCACTGCAACTGTAACACAAATCGCAGTGCAAGGTGTTCAAGGTGGCACACAAGTATTTTCATCTTGTCCAAGACTGTACAGTCCCCGGAAAATCTTTTCGAAGTCGACTTACTTTGAGGGAGTGGTTGTCGCATCGAAATTAAATTAACCGCGGGGCGAGCGGAGGAGATGAAGACGCGGTGATGTTTGTAGAGACCGGAAACTCGTATCGACAGCTTTCTTTCGCGATCAGATACTTCTACAAGGTGGAAAATTACTCCGGAACATTACTTTCGGGTCATTTCGCCGATCGCGACACGACGCGACGAGTTTCCGTCCGTATCGAGACGAAATTTTCGTCACGTAAGCCCCGTTACGGCTCCTTCCCTTATCCCCTTCGGCCGCAAAATCACTTTAAGATTTGTCAGCGAAAAGACACACGCATAAGGGATTTCCCCTCGGACTGGATACGTCTTCATGAATCTCAAAGGAATCCGCTATAAAGAGGAAAGCCGATCTCGTATCTACTGCGAACCCGTAAAAAAGTTTGGCAACGATATTTACGGATGCGAGCGGGCTTCTCGAATCAGCATTAATACTTCGCGGCGGGCAAAGTTAGGCGGTTTTCGGCGGGAGGGTTGTAAACTGACGAACCATCCAAAATTCTCCCTCTCTCTTACTCTTTCTATCTCTCTCTCTCTCTTTCGCTTTGTCAAATTACCGGGTAATTCGTGCGGTTGCATCGATCGAAAAGTGGAGAACTTTCCCCGAGTTCAATCAAACTTTGTTTCGATCTCGCTCCGTATAAGATATCTAGCTAGGTTTGTTTTGCAGTAACGCGCTGTCCATCCTGTCTGGTTAACGAAATATTAAATTATGAAGTTCGGCCGTGCCTTCTGTCTTGATTTATACGCTTATACTGTAGTTACAAGAAACTCCGAAGACGTAGAGCTTGCGCTAATTAGTAGACTGCGGATGTTTATGCAAAATAAAAACTTTCTATCTGAATTGCAACAAGCTGAGGTGAAATAAATATTTAATTTCTTGTTGTATATGTTTAAAAGGTTAAAAATAATATAGTAGTATATTTAAATTCTTCAAATTTGTTTACTGCCAGAAACTAGACCGACTCATTGTTATCATAAATTCATAAAATCCGCAGTCTACTAATTAGTATGGAGACTTGTATTGATTAACAGTCAGTATTGATTGTGTTATAATTTAAGCTGATTTTCCTGGATTAACAAATACAAATGAAGAAACAATTCCGTTCAATAGATAGTTATCTGATTCAAGCTAACTTTTCGAATAATTAAATAATTCACTTCAATAGATGTGATAGATTCAATAGATTTTCTGAACAATGCTTTTCTCGAGCAGAACTTTGATTAACAAAATTTTGTTCACAACGTGCCTTCCGATTTCTCTGAAAATCATAGTTTTTTGAGTTGCGTCACCTTCGCAGCGAGGCTGCAGTATCGATTTCAATTGTTGAAATGGTTATGAAGAACATTTATCCCGATTAAATGTTATGGAAATTCGGAATTTCCAACTATCACCTGTTTCGATTACGGCCCCTCTTTCGATTCCCATATCGATCCTATAATCGTTAGTTTTTCGGTCCTATGTCGGGTCCGATATGGTTCTGGAACTAAATTTTGTATCGACTTTTTCGCGATTCGTATCAGTAATTGTTGAAGATTACTGTATAATCATTTTAGGACGCGGAGAAATACTTCACGAAGTAAATTAAAGTGGATTAAAATCATAAAGCGTTGAAACGAATCAAGGACATATTTCTCACACTATACTATTCGTGATAGGAACATAAGTAAAAGTTTAAATTTTTATTTAATTTTACATTATAGTTAAATTCTCGATCATAAGTACTTTGGTTAAAATCCACGCCTCGGTTACTGCGAGTCTTGCATTTTAGAAAATCTTGTTAACCATCAATTCGCTCAAAAGTTTTGAAAATGTTCTTGAAAATACTTGATTCTACTTAAGACTTTCCTAAGCTTTCGAAATTCTACGAGTGCACATTCTCCTTGAATATTTTAAATACCAGCTTCTTTTTACCGAAACTATACCAAGGGATGAAACTTGGAATACTGGCTTATATAATATTTAAGTACTTCATGCAGTTACAAATTTTGTAAATTTAATCGTAACGAAGCTAATTGTATTGTAAAGTGCGAGTTAGTAACGAAGTAAATGAGACTTCGAACATTGTCTTAAGTCTTACACGGTGGTGAAGTACATCTTACAGTAACCTTTTGTAAATTGCAACAAAGTTAACATTTTATAAAGAGACATGACAGATGGATGCGTACAAAAGGTGAATATGTAAATTTTGGCATTTTAAATGAAATTCCCAATTATGATAAATTAATTGCAAGTGGTAAAATAATAAGGTTTGTTTATAATAAAATGTGGTTTCTGAGATAATTAACTTCGTTTTTTTTATAATGTGGTTGGCACTTGCAACATGTGTCATAATTAACACGTTTGCTACCAGCGTTATATACGTGTAAATGTAGCAACCGTAACTTCACATTTAATATAAAGAAAATGTAATTACGTTTGTGCATGTGCTTATTAAAAATTATAACACGGAGCATAATTTAATTCTCTGTGACAATATCTGTTCCGACATTCCATAAGACATGCAACACAATTTTATGGAATATTGCAATCAAAAAGACAGTGACTAACACAAACAGACTTACAGAAGTAAAACCAGACATAAAAGTCTCCCTGTAAAAGACAGAGTGGCAGGTGGAACTTAATCCACAAATGAATACAACGGGGAGAATTTAAATGCTTTTTACAATCTCGCTGAGCCACCCATCATATACCACAAATGGAAACAGAAACGTCTAGGTGGAAAGTTAATACCGTTGACATTAAGGGTATCTGTATCCGGGCCATGATATTCCTCAGTGATATTGTCGACTGCCAGCATTGGATCGTTAGCCCGGTGGTAAACGATTTTGCTCGGCCTAAGGAAGCGTGGATCGGGGATAATCACCGACGACCCACAATTGGACGAAACGATTTGACGGCGATCAAAGATCGATTTTCGTAATATTGTAAATTAAGTAGAGAATACGTATTACTTGAACGAGAATTAAACGTATTGGGCGAAACTTCCGTTTATGGTACAAATCAGAATTCGATGAAATTTTGAAAATAGCTTCATTTTTTATTAAAATGACGATTGCCAGAAGGATTTCTCCCGATTCGAAAAAAATTTTTTTATCATTTCAATGTTGCGCTCTAGCGTACCGATTACTGACTTACCGACTTTGTACTTTATGTTTTTTGCTGTGCGCATGCGTCTGTGTGATGTGAGAGTTTGTCAAATGCTTTTAGAGTTGTATAAGTCGTATAGGTTAACAATGAGTCATTTAAATTTGTTTTACATTGTAAAGAAATGAAAGATTTTGACTCGACACTAGAATGGCTGAGAGAACTCGGGGCGAAACTTCCGTTTATAGCAAAAATCAGAATTCGATGAAATTTTGAAAATAGCTTCATTTTTTATTAAAATGACGATTGCCAGAAGGATTTCTCCCGATTCGAAAACAAATTTTTTATCATTTCAATGTTGCGCTCTAGCTTACCGACTACTGACTTACCGACTTTGTACTTTATGTTTCTGCTGTGCGCATGCGTCTGTGTGATGTGAGAGTTTGTCAAATGCTTTTAGAGTTGTATAAGTCGTATAGGTTAACAATGAGTCATTTAAATTTGTTTTACATTGTAAAAAAATGGAAGATTTTGACTCGACACTAGAATGGGTGAGAGAACTCGGGGCGAAACTTCCTTTTATAGCAAAAATCAGAATTCGATGAAATTTTGAAAATAGCTTCATTTTTTATTAAAATGACGATTGCCAGAAGGATTTCTCCCGTTTCGAAAAAAAATTTTTTATCATTTCAATGTTGCGCTCTAGCTTACCGACTACTGACTTACCGACTTTGTACTTTATGTTTTTTGCTGTGCGCATGCGTCTGTGTGATGTGAGAGTTTGTCAAATGCTTTTAGAGTTGTATAAGTCGTATAGGTTAACAATGAGTCATTTAAATTTGTTTTACATTGTAAAAAAATGAAAGATTTTGACTCGACACTAGAATGGGTGAGAGAACTTGGGGCGAAACTTACGTTTATGGTACAAATTAGATTTCGATGAAATTTTGAAAATAGGTTCAATCATATATAAACGAATCCTCTTTAGTTTAAAGTAATACATATATAAGGTAAACTTGAAATTTTTAAAAACTACTCCTGGATTGTCGTGTGCGTGGCCTTCTCCGCCCCCACCCCGACCTAACCACAACTCATTCTAATTGACGCATGCGCACAACACGAACATAAAGTACAAAGTCGGTAAGTCAGTAGTCGCTAAGGTAGAGCGCAACATTGAAATGATAAAAAATCTTTTTCGAAACGGAAGAAATCCTTCTGGCAATCGTCATTTTAGTCAAAAATGAACCTATTTTCAAAATTTCATCGAATTCTGATTTTTGCTATAAACGGAAGAACATCCACGTATTGTAACATGAAATCACTGTTTCCTAATATTTTAATTACGAAATATTTCGTCCTATGCTCGTCCTGTTTCCATTCACAGCATTCCATTTAAATAATTGAAAATCGTCTTCGTCTTTCAAAAATGGTGTGAATAGAAATAACATCTATGCACCATTACATTACTTATAAGAAACAGCGCAACTCTTTCCTGTTCCACTTTTCCCTAGCATTTACCGTTTACGACAAAAACGCTGGACAATCAATCCCTGAAGACCCTTTATAAAGCAGTATGGAAGTTCCAGAATTTTTTATCGCCGTCAAATTGTTTCGTCCCACTGTGGGGTTGCAAACGAAATGACAACGGTGGCGAATCTTGGCCAAAATTATTGCGCAGACTTCGTGAAAGTGGAAAGAAATTTTCGGGCAACAGCCACCACGCCAGACGTTTCCTCTGTTCGTCGTTTATGCCAGCTTACTATACAGTCGACTCTCTCTCCCGAAGTTCGATGGACTCGAATTTTCTCCGGGATCCAACGATCGTAGATAGCGCGCCGGGCTCCAGCCAACTATTGAGACTCCTAACTTTGTTCGCGGCGAAACTTGTTCAATATTTCGAGCTCGCTAATGAACGAAGAGTACATTAAATGGACTACGGAGCGACCCAGCGGCAGATTTATTGGCCCGCCCAGATTAGTTCGGAGAATCGACGAGTACCGTGTAATAGACGGAGAAGAAAAGAGCCTTTCATTAAATAAACGGACCGTCGATTCCTTCGAAGGCTTGCTCCACGGCGCGTGGACTCCTCTGGGAGAGAATTTAGGATTCTCAACCAGTTGCTCTACGGATCAGTCTTTTCGGTCCTGTATGTCAAACCCATTCTGTTAAATGTCGCTGTGTGCTGTGTGCGACATATTCCGGATCTGTGCCCGCCAAATTAATATTGGGCCAGTAGTTCAAGATGTTATAATGTTACAAGACGCAAAAGACAATAATCGGTTCGCATGACAATAAAATACGTTAAAGAAAGCGTTTCGTCCCGGACCTGCTAGTGGATTCATTAGTAAGGCTGATCTAGCAGGTCGTGCCTTATACGCGCGCAGATTTGAATGATTCTATAATTCGTATTGAATCGCGATAATGTATGATGCTCGCGGATCTGTTTGAGATGCGATCCCGTTTGACGCGTGTCCTGATCGCTGGACAACGAACTGCCGTAAGTCGAGTTTAAATGACGCGACTGACTGACGAGACTAAACTAATGAACGCGGTCTCAACGCGATGCTCGTCAGGCTTCTCGAGCAGGAAATAAGATGCACTGATTGGTTCCTGCAGAAAGTTGCATTTTCCAATCAGTACACTTTTGACTGTTAGGACCTCCTTCCTGTAGCACTGAATGAGGCCCTTGGAAGGAGGAGTAGGGCGATCCCTGTATCGGTCATCGACGCGTATCGGTAATTTAACAGTGTACGGTTAACGGTCGCGGGTGATCCTTCGGAAGGATTTATGATTCCGCTTCCTTTCCAAGCAGCGGAATTTGTCCAGTGTAGTGTGGTTGCAGTTCCACCAGATTGGAGCTGCATATGTAATTACGAGTCTTAGGAGTAGCATATATAATATAATTCTTGTTCGGTGTGATAGGAGTTTGTTGTACAAAATTCTAGGATTAGAAAAGTAGGCCTGTCTTGCTTCGTTTATTTGTGTGTCTATATGTTTGTTGTCTCGTAGTAGGTAATCCAATGTGGACTCCCAGGTATTTGACCACTTTTTCGTGGGGGATGGGCTGTAGTATGGATGTGCCGGGAATCGTGGCGGATATTCTAAAATCTTTGCTGCCAGCTTTGGGTTTGGAAGAAAAGCTATTGAGGGGTTTGCGGAAAAGTATCGTTTCATATTTATCTGGGTTGTGTCGCAGGTTTCAGGTCATGTAGTTGTAGCGGTGCACGGTTCGCAGCGTAGGGCAGTAAAATTGACCGCCTGCAGATGTTGGGGTTTAGACCAAAATCTTACCCTGCTGTCTGCAGGATAAAACGCTGCCAGCCGTGCACCGTAAGGGCCTTTCCGACCGCACGGCCGAGCGCGGTCCCAGAAAGGACCTTTTGCCTGCGCACGTGACGAACACGCGATAAAGACGTTCGTCGGGAGAAAAGCGCGATTTCCCCTGCCAAATTAAGGCGGCGACAAAGCTAGAAGAAACTCCACCCTCGTGTCTTCGGAAAGGAAACGCCTTTCCGAAGAGCACTTAAATAGGGAAAGATTGGTGGAGCCAGTCAGTCTCTCAACGTCCTTCTGTACAGACGATTGCTGAAAAGTGTACACTCTTAAATAAAGTAAAAATAAGTATATGTGTGTTTCGAACAATCAGCCCTGTACAACATATCCCACATAGTAATCGTTTAGTTTTTCTGTAACGTTTTCGAGATTGTCTCTCACTGTCTTGAATATGTTTTTTTTCCCAGGTCAGGCCCAAGATCTAATCCGCGGACCTAACCTGTAATTGAACATTAAGTTCGTGTGAAGTTGCCTCGAGCTAGGATGCTCTCTACATTTTTGTCTTTTCTTTGGTTTTCTGATTTCCCTGAGGGTTGTTATTGAATTACTTTCGTCTTTATAATAGAAACAAGAAAAGTTGCAATCAACTTGTTGATATTATTTCAAAACAGCCTTAAGGTTTTAGTCTTAGCTACGCCGCTAGGGGCGCTAGGGGCGCTAGGGAAGTGTCTCTCACTGTCTTGACTTTGTTGCCAGCGGAGTAGATTATAATGTCGTTCGGAAAGGCGAGTGAGTATTAAGGAGAGGGAGAGAGAAAGAGAGAGGGATCAGGTACTATCGGGGAAGGATAGGTATAGACTTGACTGTCTGTCCATCTTGTAGCAAACGTCGAAGGAATTGAAATTAAGTGCCGCCACATCAGTTAACCCTCTGTTTTTTTAATAATCCGCCTGTTTCGATGCATATCTCCGGAAGGGCCAAAAATTACCAACGGTCGCACAAGCATATACAGGGTCATCCGTTTTTAAACGGACAAACGTAAACCAGCTATAAAGAACCCCAAATGGAACAAGTTTTACCCGTGCCACTTTTTTTGTTTCGGCCTTGATTTCTAGAAAATTGCAAAAAACCATAATTTTTTAGTTCACATAAACTTGAATATCTCGAGACTCCAGTGATGAATCTTGATGATTTTTTCTTTGTTGTGTTGAAAATAAACAGGAGCATCTTTTTTTTGTTCCTAAAATTTTTTTGTATGACCTTCTTGGAATATATTATATTTTCTTGGAATATATTCTATATTCTTGGAAGCAAAAAAATTTTGGGAACAAAAAACAAGATGCTCCTGTTTATTTTCAACACAACAAAGAAAAAATCATCAAGATTCATCACTGGAGTCCCGAGATATTCAAGTTTATGTGAACTAAAAAAATTATGGTTTTTTGCAATTTTCTAGAAATCAAGGCCGAAACAAAAAAGTGGCAAGGGTAAAACTTGTTCCATTTGGGGTTCTTTATAGCTGGTTTACGTTTGTCCGTTTAAAAACGGATGACCCTGTATAATAGTATTGAGAACCATGACATAATTTCTGTGCATCTTGGATGAGGGATAATTATGAGGGTCAATCAAATATTAACCAACTGCGATTTCTCAACAGACTACATCACTTTTGCGACATCTGCCATTTGGTAGTTGAAGTAATTATACAACACGGCATGTCATCCGAAGCCGGATCTATAAGTAAGCATGATCTAAGATCAAACCGAACTGAAGGAGATCGACAAAAGTGCGTAATCGTTGCAAGAACATCACGTGGTATGTATCGAATTTTCTGATTCTATATTATCTTCTGTAGCGAAAGGATTAAGTCGTTGAATAGATAATCATTGAAGAAGTTCTATCAACGTTCCATAGAATCGCCGAGTGAAAATGTTTCACCGTATTTTTTCAGATAGTCCCATTTCCCATCTCCACGTTTGATCCATCAACGTTATATTGCGATGATCCCAATCTCATAAAGCTTCTCGTCTTACTCCGTAAAACAGTCCGTTACGACGGCTGCAATTTCTTCGATCAATGAAAATCGTTTCCCCAGATGTTCCAGATGTTTCCAAGGACTTTTTTACAGCCGCCCAAACATCCCACCGATATTACTAGATAGTTAAAAGCTTAATCCTCATACGCTCGCAGGAAATAGTTGCACGAAATATCCTCTTATAACTCTCATCCATCTTCGTTTTACAGTTTCATTTGATCAATTACGTTTTACTTTTCCTGGCGAGATCCTCGTGCTCACTTTCAGTATGTCCTCAGCCCTTAGCACTCGAGTAGTAACTCAGAGTCACCACTAAAAATTGTTGTACAATTGTTGAAAATATTGTTTGCATTATTTAATATGTTCGTATCTAATTAACTACTAAACATTTAAAATGAAAAATGAAATGAAAAATGAAGTAAAATGTAAAATGAAAAAATTATACTATTTAAAAATATTTTCTAGTTAAAATAGCTTCGATTGTGGAAAGGTTTTAAAAGTTTCGTTTACGGTCTGGTTGAAACATAGCAAAGTTGCTATTAATTATATTTTAGGTATAAAAGTTATTAAACGTCATAGAAAATGTTTGTTTATAAAAATTCGAGGAAGCTTTTTTATCTAAAAATTATGAAAATTAATTTTTTTTATAAAATTGAATTTAAATTGAGGAATAAATTAAGTTTTAATAATTTTATTAACAGTATTTTAGGTAAAATCATTTTATTTATAGTATGATTTATGAAATTTGAATTTGTATATAATTATCTTATGGAAATTAAAAATTTATATTAATTGAGAGGAAAAAAGATAAATTATAGGAGAGATAATAATAACTTATTTGTCATTTTAAAAACAATAAATAATAAAAATTCGAGGAAGTTTTTTTATTTAAAAATTATGAAAATTAATTTTTTTATAAAATTTAATTTAAATTGAGGAATAAATTAAATTTTAATAATTTTATTAATAGTATTTTAGGTAAAATAATTTTATTTTTAGTATTTGATTTATGAAATTTGAGGAATAAATTTTATATAAAATAATTTTATTAATAGTATTTTAGGTAAAATAATTTTATTTATAGTATTTGATTTATGAAATTTGAGGAATACATTTTATATACAGAACAAACAAGTTAAACAGCAATCTTCAAAAATTAAAGTTAAAAGACTTAATAAATGAATAACAAACTATGAAAAGATGGCAGTGAATAGGATACGTGAGACGTCGCCGCTGGCCAAGAAGCTCCGGGCTAGTTCGATTCAAAGCAACTGCTTCTCGGTAACAAGGGATGATGATTAAAAGCCGAAGATCGATTTCAAAGATCGAGGCATTATTCCAACGCTCCTGGCATCTCATTCTGGCGAGAGTTGCCTTATCACCTGGGTCGTCGACCAAGCGTGATTAATTCGTGGTAACTTTGGAGAAACTTGAACCTGACTTTCCATGTGTCTCCATTGGTGCGAAGATCAATCAGTTTTGCTAACAGCTCGACCCATGTGGAAGCTGTTCTTCGTTCTAGCGCTGCTAATTACGCTTCGCGTCGGCGAGGTTCCCGTATTATTCTCTTCTCCGCACGCGGCTTTGTATTTTCAGTTGTTTACGCCGATTGGGCGTTCACGATTTACGGAAATTGCACGAAAATTGAACGTTTACGGAGGGAAATTAACTTGCCTGTCACTAATATGCTATTTGTTCACGGCGCTTTGGGGCATTCTCCTGAAAAAGCTCATCAAATGTCGGAATTCTCGATTTGCCCAACACTATTTTTATTGTACCTTTTCTCTCTGTATAAAATCTATAGTAATCTTTTGACCACAAGTTTTCTGGAATATCTACGTTTTTGTTACGAATCCAAAAAACTTAAATACTACCAATGTTTTCTCTATAAAAAGAATTTGAACATTTTCCAACGGCTCCTTCAGCATTACATGCTCGTGAAACTATTTCGACGGGAAGCACAATTGAAACTGAGAATTGATGAATTGTTCCTGCTTCTATTCGCGTTAATAGAGTCCCGGTTCAATATTGTCCTCATTCAACAAGTGTAGTGATTGGAAGACGTTGCACGGAAGAAAGAGGACGAAACTCGGCAAAGGTGACCGAGCCTCAAAATCTAAGGACACCTGGAACGGGTTTCGATTTCCTTCACGACGTTCGACTTCCATCGTAAACTTTCAATGTTGCTCGGCTGTTCGGGAGCAGAGTTTCTCGAGCACTTCAGTTTGTCGGTTAACAAACTGATAACTGCGCTCAGACGGAAACCGGCATATCGAACTGCCTGATGAAACTTCGAGAGTGTATAAGGAACAAAGTTTCACAGAGAACTTCGCGCCTTGGCTCCTATGATCCAGAAAAGTCTGCACACAATCTAGGCAGAACTTTATTGATTTCCAGGGGCGTAATCGCGGATATAGATTTCATGTGGTTTTACGTAGAAATTCTCTATTGGAGTTTTTATTGTTGTATTGTTTTATTTTATTGGAGCTTGTACTAGAACGTTGATATCATGACTTCAATTATTACTCTCGTCTTAATATCGTGACACTTTATTTAAATTTGTAATAGCTTTTCTTGGGTGACATGTAGTTTAGAATTTTTTAATGAACTGTTCACACGAGACAGCAATTTCGTTCATAATGCATTAAAAATTGTAACGAGTAAATATACCTTAACAACTTCTTTTGAAATGATTATTGAAAAGAAAATTATCGAACTGAAAATGTATTAATAGGGCTTTTAAAGATTCTATGTCGACAAGAATCATATAGTGTCTCACCGATTTTGACATCTTGATTTTTTCGCTATTGTTATTCGTAGCAAAAAATGTTTCAGCGGAGGTTTGAATAGTATCGAGTGGAGCATATTCCGATGTTATTAGTTTTTTGGTGAGTGGACGCGTGAAGGTCATATAAAGGTCAACTTTGTTTTTTTTTAATAGAATAAGGTATTTTTTAATACATCAATCGATGTAGCTGAAACAATTTTTGCTACGAGTAACAATAGCGAGAAAATCAAGATGTCGAAATCGGGTGGGACACCCTGTATAGTATTCTTATGAATAATAGTTTTTAATTAAGTGATTGGGTTATACTACTGAAAGTGCATTTGTTGGTTAATGAATGAAATTACTATCCATATTGAAACATTTGTTAACAATTACAATTAATATAGAACAATTATCTATTCTATTTTTCATTCCGACCACTTAATTATTTTTCTATAGTGTCGTCCGAGCGCTATACAAAGTTTCCAAGTAGAAAGTACCAGCTATGGTCAGACAAGGTTCGTATCGAGGTACAGTGGTGCGGATCGAATAATTTAGTAGACTTTAGTATAACTTCCAAATTATAGGGAATATTGAAATTCAATTTGCGATGAAAAATAATTACTTTCTAACTAATATATACGATGTCATATAATTCATGTTTGTTTAGTACTTTTTGTGTTAAAAACAGTTTCATTGTTTTAGTCAATCATTGTGTTTTCAGAAGTGAGGACCTTAGTAAAGTTTTTAAACGTGTGAAAACAATTAAAATGGCTTCGAATACCTCAAAACGTGTTGAGATTGTAATTTTTATTGTATATTAAAAGTATGGCTGTAAATGGATTTTTCACTGACTTTTTTATATACGCAACTATAAAATACAATATATAAAATATAGCGAATATAAATGATTATTGTTGGATTATAAAAAATCAATTAACGTTCTCAGGATCGTATTTTCTAAACAGAGATGTCGAGGTAACCCATTCTATGTATACTTCTTTGTGATGCTGGACTGTGGGGGGGGGGGGGATCTAACCTAAACAGTCTGGTGATACGAAGGAACCCTGGTTTCCCTTTCGGGGTTCCCAAGTTTAGTCTCTGACAGTCAATCGAAGTAAAGACATCGTTCTGTAAAGAGTTTCCTTCCGCGCCGTGAAATAAGGACGAATTTTATTTCATAAAGACAAGTGTGCTTTCCTTTACACCCATTTCCAATAATTATATATTAAATAATTTAAATAAATGCAAGTAAAAATTTTTAAGTGTCCAGAATTCATTCCACTAGTGTACAATTTAAAAAATTGGAAATTTTAGGTAACTTCCAAATGGCTCTCCTGTAACATTTCCTTTTTTGACTTATATCACTTATCTGATGAATGAACGATATAGGGTAACTGCACCAGTCAATAAACGGGCACCAGTAAATGAACGCTTCTGTATATTTCAACAAATTTTAACCCGCACAGCATAGTAGCGATAAAATTGTGATTAAAGGGTTAAAAAAATAGGAGAATATTGTTTAGTAATTTTGTTCATTCATTGGACTATCGTTGTTCAATTACTAGAATGCAGTGTTCATTGACTGGTATTTTTTATATTTTTTACTTAACGTTCAATGAAGAAAAATAATAATAATTTCATTTTATTTGTGTTCATTCATTTTTGACAAACGAAGTATAGGGAGCCATTTGGCATATATGAGATTCCTTTAAGGTAAAGGTACCAGTAGTTGACCATGTACGAGTAGTTAACCATTTTATAGAAAAACAAAAAATAAGATTTTTATAAGCTGTACACTTTTGATGAAAATGAACCTCGGGTGCCATACCATCTGTTGTAACATCTACTCTGTTCCTCAGTTAAACTTTTTGTGGAATTGATGTATTTTATTTCTTATTTGATTCTTTAATTTCTAGCATAAGTGGTCAACTACTAACGAATAGGATGTCAATTACTAGATTTTTTAATAAAACAACTATTAAATGATTTCAAGAATATTAACTAAGCAATTTTGCTAATTTTCAAAGTAATCGACGTTTCGGTCATTGATTTTGACCATTTTCAAGATTGAAATTGAATTGCGTCTGTAAGAAAACCGAAAAAATTGTTTAACATAATGACATACAATATTCAAAAAAAGTAACTATTAAATGTTTAAATGTAAGGGAAAAAACCAGTTTTTCACAATTTCTTACTAGATTCTTTATTTTCAAAAGTGGTCAACTCCTAAAGCAATTACTGAATTTTTAAACATGTTTCTTAAATTTGTATAAGTAAACGTTTTATAAAAAGTGGTCTTGGTACATAATTTAGAAGACTGAAAGAGTGTCTTCAGGCATCGACTCTCGCTATTTGATGACAGAGTGAGTGGTTACTATTGTTCACGTGGAAAACTTCTCTTAACTGGTCAACTACTAGTACCTTTACCTTAATTCACACATTTTTTTTATATAAAATATCTTCTTGAACAATTTCTTAAACGTTCATTCACTGGTGCAGTTGCCCTACAGACGAAGCCGAAGTTACAGTTTTTAGGTCGTCGTCAAGTAGTTTCGTCCTACTGTGCGCCGTTGCGAAGGCGTTCAACATCGGAAAGCAAGCACGTTTGCTTCGGCAAAGGGTTTGCCCAACGGTATTAATATTTATCAGCGACAGCAGCAACAGTAAGAAAGTATTCTGGCACAGAGTCAGAATAGTTTAAAGGTCGATCGCGGGATCCCGTGGGGTTAATACTTAAAAAGCAGTGGGACGCGGATGCTCGGGGAGGCTGAGAGAGGGTTCCGACCTATCTTCTCGGGACTCAAGATCGAATCGGCCCTAATCTTCCCTTGTAACGGCTTCTGATGCTCTCGGTGCATAAGGACGTGCGCGGTGAGCCGCACTTCGCATTGTTGCCGGTCGAAATTCCGCGAGCACGACACAATTGCGATCCAGGCTGAACCCTGGCCGTCTCGCTGCATCTAGATCGCGAGATATCGTCTTATTGCATGCTTCTGAGAAATCGATCGACATTCTTAGACCTCTCGAGAAGCTTAATGCTCTTGTTCCGGGACTCCTTCGTCTACCTGCGACGTGTACAGACCGATTCAACAAAAAAATCCAATAATCCTGCGGATACAGTTCGTGCAGGCGAATGAAGTGCACTTCGAGTATCCGACCATCCGGAAAATATAGATCAATCGCGTATGAACGTTATTATATCGCTGGCAAATAATTTATTCGATCGAACAACTCGAGTATTGTAAGCATGCACATGTACAATGCGAAAGATAGGTCCATTAACGATAAGTCGGTTCTGTCACGAAATAACATGAATATTACTAGAGTCCTCCTTGGTCCGCCTGGTAAGCAAGTATTGGATAAATCCACAATACTCCAATATATTTCAGTCGATTATTCTATTCATGTTCCCTGGTTATCTACAATAATTTAGGTAATTTGCACTCTTATGTGAAACACAGGTAATGTATTCAATACTGCAGGTGTACTGGACTATACGTTTCGAGTAAAGTTTAATAGCGGTGTTACGTTCTTAATTGGTCCCTAATTCGGTCAAATCATTGAAGGAATATACGTGGGAAAGGGGGTATGATAGTGACCTGACAATATATACACACGTTTATTTAGAACCGAGTAAACTTTGGAAACTGTACAGTGTTCTGACCGATAATGAATGACTGCCCTCGCTTTTTTTTTACATAATGTAAGGTGAAGTGCCCTATGCCTGGACAGCATGTTTTTCTATTCTAAATTTTATCACCTTAGATAAACAAAAATAATTATTTAAGAGTTTTAACATACAGTTCAGAGTTTGTAAAGCAATTTAGAATAAAAAAATCATTATTTAGATTTATATCTTAATTGTATTAATAACAATAATTCAAACCTATAGTTGGACATATTAAATCCAATCTAAGCTAGTACCTGGACAGAAATAAAGCCTATACCGGGACAAATTCAATTTACGAGTTGATCGAGCGAACCTAACCTAGAAAGTTGGTTGGTTGCGCATGATGCTTTGCGTAATATCCCAGATAGCACACAACATCTTAAAGATGTCGGTTTCATGTCGTTTTTATGTCTGAACGTCTACGTCGCCAAACAGACGTAATTCGCACATCTGAAAGATGTGTTTTTGAAGACATCGTTTTTATGTACGAGGAAAGATATCTTTCAAACGTCTCATTTCAGACATGAAAACGATGTCTCCAGAATAGACATCTTCAGGTGTATGAAAACTACTAAACAAACAGATGCAAAGAGTATGAAAGAAGGCAGCAGGAAGAGGAGTCGAGGAGCTGCTGCTATTACCGCTCAAGGCAGGATGCTATGCTGAAGCTGATATGGACCACCAGCAGCTTTTGCGGATCCTGCTGACCGAAATTCTCCAGCAGGTCCATCGTTTGAAGAAGGCGAACCAGACAGCAGTGACAGATATATTCTAATTCTCATTTTTAACCTCTAATAATGTAATTTTAATTAATTTGTAATTTGTAATATGTATATATTTAAATAAATATTTATTCATATATTTTATAAATATCTGCTTTATTGTACGTTTTTTTACTAACCTAACCTATTATATAAGCCTTACACGAAAGTTTCTAAATAGTCGCGCGAATAACATCTGTAAGATGTCTTTTTTCAGACATCTGGAAGATGTTTTTAATATGTACTACTAGAACATCTGAAAGATATCAAAACGACATTCAGAAGACATCTTTAAGATGGTACGTTGAGTCACAAACGACATAAAACTAACGTAAAACCAACGTAAAACTGACATCAAACCGACATTGGCGACATCTCTCAGATATTCGAATGTCTTGCGGCAGGCATCTTTCGAACATCTTTGAGACGTGTCTGTGCTATCTGGGATGTATATACGTTGGACGTGGCCGGTGCTTGGATGAGTGACCGCATGGGTATAGAGCATACTCCAGGTAGTGGCTGCCCGGGTACCGGTCGCGTGTTGTTGGCGAAAAGGTGGTTCGGAACCCACCGTAATAAAAAGTAGGTCCCGCTGAAAATTAGGCTGAAATAGGCTGAAATTTGACGTTAGAAAGAGTGGAAAGAAGGGAGATTGGTAAAATGGATTTGAAACCCTGAGGGGACCAAATATCATATACATACAGTGGTGGTAAATCGAAATTACAAACATGTTTTCAAGAAAATCAAGTCCAGGCCAGCAAAATTTGTTGAAATGTATTTGTGCATACCTGCAACAACGTCTGCAAGCTCCGAACACCTAACGCGTATTTTCTACAGCAAGAAATATGGTTACGTACTTCTGAACGTAGTATGCGATCAAATGGAAGGGAGACAGGGGGTAACGTATATGTATAGTCGGGACACTTGAAATGTTTCAACGATGATTAATATCCAGGTTCTATCAGTGCGCAACTTGTGAAAACTCGTTACAAATTAATTAAGCCACTGAAATGCTATGCTGCCGTGATTTATTATATCGAATTATTACGCAACACAAGAAGATCCGGTTGCAGAACGGACGCGCAGCAGTTCATAAACACTTGTTCGGGCCACGTGCATACGCAAAAATAACGCATTGTGCAGCTCATTTCGCTCGACGGGATCCCAGTTGCGCGAGTCGGTCGCGCGGAACGACTAAAGCGTTTAATTAACAACGATTTACCTTCGCGATATTTCGGAAACGTTTCACGAGGTGCATCGATGCGCACTGCGAAGCTGAACGTTTATTTCGCGAGCGTTAATTAGCCCATTGTTCGTTTGTCTCGCGATCGTCATAATCAAGAACCGAAAAGTGATACGAACGACCTGTCGTCGGGATTCCGCTGGAGAATGGCGAACCAAAATCATTTTCTCGCTGTTGCATCTGTTTGTAATTCCTATCGATTGTTATCGATCGATCACGATAATAGCTGGGTAGAATATTCGATGATTTAAATTTTTAGAATCCTCGATAACTCAAAAGTTCTTACGAAGAAGGAATCCATCTGCTTGCCAAACACTAGGGTTACAGAATATACTACAGGCAATGGTTAAGGGGGTACCAGACCCTCTGATCTGGGAATTTATCAGTGTAAGCAACCTCCACGCTGAAAAACAGTTTGGCAACAGTGATGAACATACATTTGTATCAATCTAACGCTAATTAAACTATGTTTCGCTATTATCACAGGTTTTTTTCTTATTGTCAATATCTTTATTGCTATTAATGGATCCGAATGGCTTCAAACCTTTTATATTTTTGTTGTTGCGAATCTACGCTGATAGTTCTCCTGTCTAAGCGCCATCTCGTTTGATTAGCTGAACTCAAATTGGTGCTAGACTTGGTCTAGACTCTGTCTGTATGAACGAAATATGAGGAAGTTGAATGCAATCACGGGAAACCATTTCTTGTCCTCATTCGAAAATGTTATGAGCTGTGTGAGGGCTCTAACCACAACTCATTCTAATCACATAAATAATAAATAAACTTTTCGGGTTAACTTAATCCAAATTGATTCTCATCGCATAATCTTCCCATTGTAGATATTGGTTCACTTGGTTTAACAATTGAAATTATCTATACATTTTACATTAATTTCAGTAAGTCAGTAGTCGCTAAGGTAGAGCGCAACATTGAAATGATAAAAATTTTTTTTCGACGCGCCAAAACTCCTTCGGGCAATCGTCATTTTAGTAAAAAAAGAACCTATTTTCAAAATTTCATCGAATACTGATTTTTGCCATAAACGGAAGAACAGCCAAAAATGGTTTCCCGTAAACACTGTTTTCACTTGTTTTTCTAGTAATATTCTAGTAATATGCTAGTTATATCCATGGGTACCGTACCCCCTTAAACTTCATTTCTTGGGACCTCGACGAGAAAACTCCGAAAATAATAGTTCCAAACCACGCTGTTTGCTCGTTCAGTAGTTATTATTATATAGATCATTTTTCCTCGGATTTTACCTATAGAGCGTAATTCGTAAAATATCGGAGATGCAAGGTATGATATAGTAGTATTAAAACGTGTCGAACTTAAATAATCATGATTTGTAGCATTTATTAAACATGAAAATTGGAGTGAAGCAGTTCAATGGAAGATTAAAGTGACAGTATTCAAAGCTTTAAGAGAAATAACAATTTCAGACGTACAATTAAGTGTTCTTCATTTTATCAAACAATCTTGAAGATAAAATTTACACAGTAAGAGTGTCATCTTACTTTGTAGTATTATCCTCGAATACTACAATTTCCCTATATGATTGGTTGAATAATCTGCGTTGTGTAATCAGTTGATTAGTAGACTCTCTAGTTTGATTGGTTGAATGACGTCATTTGTGCGCGACCCTTTGTTCTGTTCGTGTCTCGTGTGCACAAGGGTCTTGAATTATTGTGAGAGATCATTCCGTATTTGATGATTTACCAATTCAAATCTCGACGGAACCACAAGAAATCAGCGGGAGACAATCTCCAAATTGATATTCGTAAATCTAGCTTTTCACGATACTTGATGAAACTGACGAGATTCAAAGATCGTATTCGATAAATAAATGGTAATTATTTACATTAGGGGCTTCCTCACCGATTTTGATTTTGATGACTTTCAACTTTTTCCTATACGTGCTACTGCCACTCGATTTTAGTTTTCGAGATATTCGCAACAAAATATTGCTAATACTGTATTGAATTTTCCGTACACAGTGGTCCTTTCTAGCGATTTAGCTGGCTAAAAATCGATTTCTAAATTTTACCTAAAGTGTGAAATTTTTGTTGCTTGCTATAGATTAATATATGGGGGACACTGTACTGATATTTTTTTCATAATTCAGGTACCCGTTATGTGCTGTACTTCGTTGAAAGTTAGAGATTTTCGTAGTATGCGTCTTGCTGCTAAAATTAGATAAGACAGTTTTTATGTTTCAAGTAAGTTATACACATTTCTTTCCAGTATGAAAGTTTTGCAAGTAAGTATGGACTATCCTTTCAACAATTTTGTACCTTTTGATTCTCTATCGTTTAGTAATTATTTACATTTCAACATGATTAGTATGTGAATAATATTTGTTACAATTGTAACTCGTCATGAGTGATTATGTTGTACTTGTGGGTGCGTCTGGACAGTTTATTAAACGCGGTTGTAATTGTCAATGGTTTGGGCTTACAGTAAAACAAAAATTGTCTGCTCGAATTTGCTCCCTTTCTTTTTACTTTTTACTCTTGCGTTTCGCGCACGCAGGCTTTCCAGGCGAAAATACTTGAGATGAAACGATTACGGTGTATTCCTTAATTCAACAGTATATTGCTTTTTGCTTAAAAATGTACCAAAAAATATTGGAGAAGTATTAAAAAATGTTTTAAAAATACTTGAACAAATAAAAAATGGTATATGTGATTTGAAAACGTTGCAGGATCATTAAACATTATAAATAATTTTGACCAGCTAAATCGCTGAGAAGGACCACTGTGGTCAGTTCGGAAGCTTTTTGGTGCAAATGCCCAATTGTCACCACTGTGTTTTGAACATTTCGGATAATCTGGCAAGAAAATTTTTCCGACAAAACTTAATCGATAAAGCAGCCATCTATAAATCCCAATAAAAAGATTTCACAAAACTTTTTTTAATAAAAAAATATGATCATATTAATTTTTTAGATTCCACTAAGTATTTGTTATTACATATTGTTGTAGCTGATGTCAAGACGAATCCAATGAACTACTTAACTACGGCCTTAAGTTTTAAAATAATGCTAGAATAATTTTGCCCAGCCAAATCGCTGAAAAGGATCTCTGTGCAGCGCAGCGTTTGTTTAATTTGTGTTTCTAAACACGCTGTCGAGATGAGAGAGAAAGTAGGGTCTCAGTCTGGTTATTATATAGACCGGGTGATTCACGAGAAACAGGCCACTTAAATAGCTCCTTTAGGATTAGAGATTGAAGAAAATGTTAGAGAGAAATGTTGTACTGTTAAAGGGGCGAATACGGTGATATGAAAACATGTTCCGATTGTAATCGTTTTCAAGGTCTCTTGAAGGTCATCGATGATTCTTAAATAGCACCATATATTTTTAGCTTCACAGTGTTGTAGCTGATGTCAAGACGAGTTCAATGGTGTGGTACACTATGACCTTCAAATGACCTTGGACTCATTAATATAGTTTGACTACTCTGTTTGATCGACGAAAATTTAATTTCTTCAGCCATTAGTCCAAGAGTACGGAAAATTCAATACAGTATTACCAATATTATTTTGCGAATATCTCGAAAACTAAAATCGAGCGACAGTAACATGTACAGGAAAAAGTTGTTCGGAATGATGACCTCGACAACATATTTTAAGGTCATAAAAATCGGTGAGGAAGCCTCTAATGTAACTAATTACCAAATAAATATATATTTTTCTATTTCCTCGAGCGAGAAAGTTACTTAAATTTTTTAAGAACACTCAAGAAACTGACTTAGAACAGTTGATTGCAGGTGTTTCCACAGCGCGACGACCGTGAGGGAATAAACGCTGTCGATACCACGGGAACGTAATTGATGTTGTACGCGTGAGCAACGCAGCGAGAAGTTCGCGAGAAGATTGCCTGGTTCTCGCAAGAAAATTCGCATCCGCGAACGAGATTTATTATTTCATTTGAAGAAACGCGGCCGCGCTGCTCCGATGGGAACTTTGGTTTTGGCCGCAAGAGTAGTATCGTATTTTATCCTCGGGTCGGCGTGTTGATGAAATCCTCTCTAACCCGAATACCCGATTTTGCAACCGAAACACTAAATTCGGAACGAGCAATTTACTTTTGAAACGGATCGACGAGTACTCATTTGGTCGATGACGACACTCGCGGATTCTGATGTTGAATATTCAGCCCGCCGCTGATGTTACTGCTATAAAATATAATGAAATATTCATTGTCTGACATGATTAATTTATTACCAACCCATACGACGGACCTACGGACAAATTAATACAGAAATGGAAATGGTTGCTCGACTTGCGCAGCATGCCCTGCGATATTTGGACGATCATGTAATATTCAGGGAAATTAATAGCCTGCTTCGGCGACGGACAATATGGATCGTCTATTTTTAATGCCGCGAATTGTATTAATTCCGAACAATCGACGATGACATCGCCAGTGAACTTGAAAGCTTTTTCGTTTCGATGATCACACAAAAATTGCGTCCGGCGAACGGACGGTTTCGCATTAATGTTATACTAATATCCCTTGTCATAATACACACGTTATTGAATATAAATGAGCCGACAATCTGCTTCGAACATCGTCCATTACCAACGATGTTCGTCTCTGTCCGCGTAGTTCGTCATGAAATGCAACATCATTTCATTGAAATTCATTTAACCTCCGCGCAATACGCGCCGGTAACAACATTCGGTTCCAAAACTAGATACACATCCCTATCGTATTGCAATATCTAAAATATACTTTGTGTGCCGCGGTGCCTGACGCTTATAATTATGCGAACGATATTTCACGTTTTCTCCTGCCTTTAATTATAAGCATCATCTACTCCTGTTCGTATAAATAACTTTTTGTTACAATTTTGAAAAATATCTTTTTCTCGTGCAATAGTTGTAATTGTTTATATACTAAAAGTTCGCCACAGAGCTTTGCTGACAAAGACATTATTAAAAAAAAACGATAAGATGTTAAGAATTTAACAAACTGATTTAAGAAAATGGGAAATTTTTCAGAAAAAACGTGAACAGGTTATTAAAGAACATATTTGCATTATTTTAATGATTCCTATGTAAGAATACAGAAACTATCATAAATATCATTTTTTTGAGAAATAACGATTGAACTACATTAGATAAGTACTTTAGATAAGTATAAATAACTTTTTACTACAATTTTGAACAATATATTTTTCACGCGCAATAGTTGTAATTGTTTATATACTAAAAGTTCACCACAGAAAATATACGAAAATATACGAATATAAGAATTATGTTTGAATTTACCGCTCAACGTTGATCAGGTTTAGATCAATCCAATATAGATTACATTGTTTCTAAATGCTCTGACATTATCGCAGTCTTACAGATGCCGGCTTGGGCTAAACATGTGGTTACACCAATGTCAATTATATCTATTATAATTATATTTTAATTTACACTAAGCAAGTGAGTTACAATTATAATTTTCTTAAATTAAAAAATTTATAATTATATTTGCTCCACAGTACTAATAGAAATTGTCGGTTAATTTACAGACGCAAAATTTTATTAATTTCTTGAAAATGATCTAAATATAGATCGAAACGTCGAAATTTTGGTTTTGTGATATTTTGCAAATAGTGTAGAAGTAGTTTTTGATCGAACCAGTGCGCTGATACCATTAAAAATTTTGTTTAAAACCTATTTACGATCGATACTAAGATATTATGTTCACCACAGAGCTTTGCTGTCAATGACCCATTATTCCAAAAAACCGATAAGATGTTAAATTTAAGATATTAACAAACTGATTTAAGAAAATGGGAAATTTTGCAGAAAAAAAGGTGAACACGTTATTAAACAACACATCTGCCACAGTAACGGTAACATTTTTAGTGATTTCCATGTAAGAATACAGAAACTATCATAAATATCAATTTTTTGAGAAATAACGATTGAACTACTTTAGATAAGTACTTTAGATAAGTATAAATTACTTTTTATTACAATTTTAAAAAATATCTTTTTCACACGCAATAGTTGTAATTGTTTATATACTAAAAGTTCGCCACAGAGCTTTGCTGTCAATGACCCATTATTCAAAAAACCGATAAGATGTTAAATTTAAGATATTAACAAACTGATTTAAGAAAATGGGAAATTTTCCAGATTAAAGGTGAATGGGTTATTAAAGAACGCATGTGCCACAGTAACGGTAACATTTTTAGTGATTTCCATGTAAAAATACAGAAACTATCATAAATATCATTTTTTGAGAAATAACGATTGAACTACTTTATACAAGTCGTAGTACGACGTTCAACGACCTCAAACAACAACAACAAGCAATTCCATTAAGAAGCTCTGTGCCAAATTTCAGCTGAAACGGCACATTAGTTTTGGGTCAATATCGGGTACCGTTTTTGAAAACACCGTTCCACCAAAATCGTGTTTAAAGTAGAAAACACTGGTACAACGTAGCACTCAGTGTATACTGGAGGCTGTAACTTCGTCAGCGCAGTGCATTTTTCAACGAAATTCTAGAGAAATATTCATGGCAGCAGTAGCAGCGCCATTAGACTCACGGGGGTCTGTAAAATTGATTTTTATTCGCTCTTAGGCGCACTAAAGTGAAGTAAAGAAGCGATTTCTTTAAACGGCGTTAACGCCACTTTTCAAACGGAAGAAAGCTAGAAGTCTGCTACCATTTGCAAAGCATTATTTAAAACCACAAATCGATTTCCAAGTAGCTTCCGCCTCCTGCAGTAACAATCCATAATCCACTTATTATTTTAATTACGTACGTATTTACTTGTCATGCGTTAGAATGAATGCATCCCAGAATGAAAACTGGACGATCCTTACACAGGGTGTATAAAGAGGATGTATAAACTGGACATCCGTCTTAGGGGTGAATCTACACATCTGTACAGGTGAACACTTGTAAGAGAAACCTGTCGCAAAATTGTTTATAACAAAGACCTAACTCTACACAATCAAATTTTGTGAAAACTTGAACAGCTTATATCTCAATAACTATTTGTTTGCGATATATGTTCCTTCCTGATATAGGTTCCTTCCAAACCTTTTCTCTTCTGAATGAATAGAAGGCGTTGATGTAAAAGAAACTTCGACAACAATTTTCTTTGTTTCAAATGATTTACCGGTAAGTTTCCCTTACAAATGGTTTCCGTTCCAAAGGTGTAGATTCACCCCTAGGTTGGATGACCATTACTTTTTATCGCAGAGCTCGCCAATTCACAAAAAAAAAATTGAATATTCATCGAACTTGAAATCGCAAATGGAAGCTGGCGAATGCGTTTTCTCGACTTGTTGCGCCATTTGAGCGAGTTCCGCGCGAGCATTGTGCAACAACACCGCGGCGACGCGCTCGAATGACGAATACGATACGAATACGAGATACAAAACGGTTCAGGAGCTAACGAATATTTTAAACATGGAAGAATGAAAAAGAACACGATGCATTTCAACGTGAAAAATAAACGGGCTGGGATGCTGCGCTGTCGGTTTGATTTAAAAGCGCGCGCAAATAGAAATGATTACAAAAATCGAAGTGCTATGCTTCCAGCTCCCGTTGGATCGTGGAAAACACGCCAAGTTTACTCTCGGAAGTTCCCCGTAAAGTATAGCCCTGTGTTTTCGATCGTTGGGTATCCAGAATATTTCGTGTACGGTTTGTTTCCACGCCAGCGTTTTTGTGTTTCCCTTTGAATCGGCGGAGTTGTAGGGGGCTTGACATCGTGATAAATTCCTTTGCGAATGCGTCATAGCTGCATCAAAACGAATTGGAACGTATCGGAGGATAAAACTCGATTGATTCGTTCACGACAAACATTTTTCATTTCAGAGAAAACGAAAGGTTTCAAGTTGGGGCGATGTAACTCGAGCCAAGTCTAAAAACGTTATTAATGGCACGAGGTTGTTGGAAATTTGCGAGCATGACGCGGTATTAATATTGTTCTGCGAGGAAGCTAAAACGAAATTATTAGAAGATTAAGTTGTATGACTTTTAGATACATGAGCGAAGTATCGAAACTGTTAAAAAAAATCGCAAATTGAAATATGGAGTATGAAGGCGTCAAAGAAATTATCGATTTTATGATCCCTCATCCCGTAATTGAATAGTTTTTAGAAACATTATTAATGGGACGATTCATGAGCATTTTTCGGCGAAACTTCCGTTTATAGCAAAAATCAGAATTCGATGAAATTTTGAAAATAGGTTCTTATTTGATTAAAATGACGATTGCCGGAAGGATTTTTGGCGCATCGAAAAAAATTATTTTATCATTTGCATGTAGCGCTCTACCTTACCGATTCACCGTCTTTCTATTTTGTATAGAATATCTTCAATTAGTTGTAAAAAGGGATGATCAGCAGCCTAGTTCACCTGACAGCGCCATAAAGAGAACGAGATCAGGATTTCAAATAACCAAATCCAAATCTTCATATGGTGCAATTAATCCGGTAAATCGCATTATTAATATCTTCAATAAATTTTTTAATAGTATTGATTTCTTTAATGGCTCGTTACAGTCTTTTAAAACTACATTGAGTTGTACTATTAGATAATATTACCCATATTTGCTGTTTTGTTCTGTCCAGATTTGGGTAATTTTAGATTAAGACTTAGGATTAAGATTTTTTACTGTGTTTTTTTCTTTTTTTTATATATATATATATTTTTTTATTTTCTGTCATACATTTGTATCTACTCACATTTGTATAAAAGGACTTCGGTCCGTATAAACAAATAATAATAATAATAATAATAAAAATTCACACATATCATCTATAAACAAATCCTCTTTAATTTAAAGTAATACATACATAAGGTAAACTTGAAATTTTTAAAGACTACTCCTGGATTGTCGTTTGCGTGGTCGCTCCCTCCTCGAACTAACCACAACTCATTCTAATCACATAAATAATAATATAACTAAATAATAAATAAATTTTTCGGGTTAACTTAATCCAAACTAATTCTCATCGCATAATCTTCCCATTGTAGATATTGGTTCACTTGGTTTAACAATTAATTTCCAGAATATATTTATGACGCATGCGCACAGCACGAAGATAAAGTACAAAGTCGGTAAGTCAGTAGTCGCTAGAGCGCAACATTAAAATGATAAAAAATTTTTTTCGACGCGCCAAAAATCCTTCTGGCAATCGTCGTTTTAGTAGAAAGAGAACCTATCTTCAAAATTTCATCGAATTCTGATTTTTGCCATAAACGGAAGAACAGCCCATTTTTCTGCACGAAAGCTAGAAATAGAAGGGTATACATGGAAAAAACTAAGCGAATCATTCATCGATCGGACCGAACCGCTCGAATTACGTAGCATGCTCGAATGACAAACCGCCGCGCGAAATGTTTTGGTTTACTTAGCCAAAAGTGTGGTTTAGCATTTTATAGACACCTGTAACCGTCCAGGTTTTTCTGTCCGCGATTTTTCCGAGCGTCTGTCTCGCCCGGCGAAAAAACCCCTGCTGGAAAGCCGTTCAATCGCCGAGTGGGACGCAGCGCCCTTCTCGGCGAGATCCTCGAAGATGTAACACCGTTAGAAATCCAGTTAACCTTTTTGCTCCCGGGGCTATCCATTGGACAAATGGAAGGACACGGGGCCACGGTATCGCGATGAAATTAAAAAGTAATCTCGATGAATCGTGATTTAATTATCGAATCGAGCGACGGGGTGCAGTGAGGGGAGGGGGGGAAGGGACGGATCCTTCCTCCCCTGTTATCTTGCACAATGCCAGATAAATCAGCCGCCATAAAGATAACTGAGAAAGGATCCCCCGAGCGTAGATCAGACCCTCCTTCGTCCGGGGATTTCAGGGTAGTGCAATACGCACTGCTAACGAGAGTTAAAAGCGGGCGAGAAAATAAGAGCTCTTCGCAAAAACGGACGGCTTTATCAGACGTCCAGGCAAGGAGCCACCCTTTCGCGATCACGCGATAAAGTATTTCGCTTCTTCGGGGCAGAGGCCTGCGGATAAGGCAGGCATGAAAGGCCTTTCACCAAGAATACCGTCCTTTATGCGGCTGCGTGCAAGCTTTATACGGCGAAACTATATTGTGAGGAAGAACGCTCAGCCGGGAATCAGGCTCGGACTTTTTCGTTTGCCAGACGATTGCTCCAACAATTAAATGCCCGCGGAATTTTTAATTTAAACGTCGGCTCTCTGGAGAGCTGTAGTTTCATTCGGCAAATCGACGCTTTCTATAGATTAATCGAAGTTAAAAACCGCGAATTTGTACACGCACAGACTAACTCCAAATTTCTACCTGGCGAGATCGAAATCACGGAACATTCGTATTTGCGGTTGAAATGGTTGTTGGGAGAGGATTTTACGCAGGTCTGCCGCGCACGGATTCGAAACGTTCTCGGATGTCTTTGCAATTTGATATTTCGTTTAGAAGAAGAGATCACAGTTGTGAGGTCGACGACTTTAATGAATCTTTTTCTGATGAACCTAGAGCAAAAATATGTAGACTCGTGTTGGCACGTTTTTGCAAATACTTATCTAAATTGGGAATTAACATTTAATTTCATAATATCCGAAAAAGTATATTTATACAGGGTCATCCGTTTTTAAACGGACAAACGTAAACCACCTATAAAGAACCCCAAATGGAACAAGTTTTACCCCTGCCACTTTTTTTGTTTCGGCCTTGATTTCTAGAAAATTGCAAAAAACCATAATTTTTTTAGTTCACATAAACTTGAATATCTCGGAACTCCAGTGATGAATCTTGATGATTTTTCCTTTGTTTGGTTTAAAATAAATAGGGGCATCTTTTTTGTTAACAAAATATTTTTGTTTTTTTTTAGCACGTTTATTCCAAGAAAATATCATCCATTGAAGTCACGCATCCTGGAACCTTTCAGATAGCTACAGTCCGATCCAGAAAAAACCAAGATTCGAAGGTCATACAAAAAAATTTTGGGAACAAAAAAAAAGATGCTCCTATTTATTTTCAACACAACAAAGAAAAAATCATCAAGATTCATCACTGGAGTCCCGAGATATTCAAGTTTATGTGAACTAAACAAATTATGGTTTTTTGCAATTTTCTAGAAATCAAGGCCGAAATAAAAAAAGTGGCAGGGGTAAAACTTGTTCCATTTGGGGTTCTTTATAGCTGGTTTACGTTTGTCCGTTTAAAAACGGATGACCCTGTATAAACTAAGTTACCCGATAGTCAGCGATGTCGTTTTGTCCATAGTTGTGCAACACCTAACTGCTCTGTTCATCGAAATCCGCTTTTATAGCAGCCAATATCCTAAACAAAAGCTACCCCCTCATCGCCACGGCGCACAATGGTGTTAGAAATTGCTATCATAAATTCATAAAGTACACTCTCTACTAGTAAAGGTTAAAAACATAACCAGTGTGTACTAAACAATTCAAGGTACGTTGCCAACAAAAAAACATAAAAATTCTCGGAAATACAGAAACGAAGTGGCTGATTGCTCACGAAAGGATTCGAAAATGTGCAAAATTCGCGTGGAACATGCGTGGAGTCAAAAAGAAAATAAAGGAAAAGCAAAAGCGGAAGTTGGATAAGAAAGACCACAGGGGCAGTGCCGAGCACATTTCGTTCGGCGAAACAAGCGGGTCGAATCAGTTCGGTGAGGTTGGCAGGTTCACAGCAAGTAGCCACGTTCAACCTGCGAGCGTGCTGTGCTTCGTATCGACACTGCCCAGATTGCGTTGTATTTTACGTGGGTGGCGATTCCAATTCGTGGCACCGGCCGAGCTGGTCAAAGGTCCTGGGAAAGTTGATAACGTAGCGCAGGCAATTGTCGCGGCGACACGCCGACCACCGGAAATCAACCGGAACAGTCCGGTCGGCTGAAATTGTTCGAAAGGATTACCCGGAAACTCTTAAAAACCTTCAGACATTGTTCTCCTTAAGAGAGAACTTTTTACGTGAACGCGTCTTTGAATTTGCATCCATAGCGAGAGCCAATTCAGAAAACTGATGACAACAAAATCGGGGGATACAGTTTGGCATTGCAGCTATATAGCTATCATCTACATCCAAAATTCTATTACACGACCCAATAGTTAAAGGATCAAAGAATTCATTACGTTGAGTGGAGACAGTGATGCATTGCACGCGGCGGAGGAAGCGCCGCCATTTTGAGGTCGTTTCACCGCGTCACATACTTTCCGTTTAGTATACATTTTGACTCAGAGAATCTACGACTCTCGTTTGAGTTTCAATCTACAGTTTCGTCAAGACTTATCGATTGCATATACAAAACATTAATGAGGAATAGTATGGTGAATATACAGGTTATATTCACCATACTATTATAATATAACATATTATATGAATATAACCTGTATATTCACCATACTATTACCATCCTGGGTATATTCAACAGCCAGCAGCCGCTGCTAAGTGGCGTCGACCGATGCAGTATGTAAACACAAGCTAACAATTTACCTTCATCAAAATCAGAATAATATCATGTAGCACATCTTTGGATTCGCTATTATTTTTTGAAGAAAAATATATACTATTCCATTAAAAAAAATCAAGTTGACCTTGAAATGTCCTCCACCACTCCACCCACAAAAAACAATTAATTACACGTAACATAGCCCGTCATACCAAACAACTTTTGTAGGAACACTGTTTTGATAACGACACCGTCTTCCGAGATATCCTGCCGTTCTCGATACAGTGGGACACCCTGTATATGGCATTACAGTTAAAAATTAAGAAAACTTAATACAATGTCGGCCTGTACTCGTCAAAACGCCAAATCAAAATATAGAAATCGTATAGGTTGGAAAGGGCTTTTCAAGGTCAATCCAGTGACACCCATAGAACACCATATGATAGTGTGAAGCGGTGCCGGGAACGTATAAAAATAATGCGATTCGAGCGGATCAACGACGGCGCAAATATATCTGCCACTGGGGAGGCCGAGCCTATGCAAGTGAATGATGTAATCGCTTCTTGATTTAACGATCACTAGAAATTTCGATGTATCCTGTATGCCATTTATATCGTAGTTGTCGTGTTACAGACCTATCATTAATTATAGTATTATCTATATTAACTATAGTACTATCATTAATATATAAAAATAAAAAAAACTAGCTGGTTATTGTTGCTCGCTCGCTTCGCGAGCTCGCGGGTGGGGTTGTTATTGCTCGCTCGCTTCGCAAGCTCGCGGGTAGGACTGCTCTTTCGAAAGGGTTAGTGGTACACATTGCTAGTGGGGCATACAGCTCTTAATGGTTTTTTTATTTACTTTGTGTGTGACTCTCCACGATCCACACAAAGAACTTCCCGATTCGTTAGTTGTAAGCGGTAACATTAGCATTAGTTGCATAATTAAAAAAAAATTTTTTTTTAAATTAAAAAAAAATTTTCTTTAAATAAAAATGAAATATATATAATTACGTTTGTTTATTCGGTGGAAAATTTCCATCCTCTCGTATAAATTGCATTCTTGAATGAACTTCTTTCGAAAAAACCTAAAAAAACTAAAAAATCTAAAAAACTACTTGACCAATATGGACCAAAATCTAATCAGCTCTAAGTTACGACGGGGCACATCGATTGCATCATTCACCATTTTGATCGCATTGTTACTTTTTCAGAAAACGTTAACGAAAAATTTGATAACATAAAAACGGCCATACACACACACACACACACACACACACACACACACACACACACACACACACACACACACACACACTAACAATTTGATAAAAATAGTCTAAAATGACTTCAATAACCATGAAACGTGAAGATCTGCTAAAAAATCGATTTTCGATTTTCGGGGTAATTACAGTAACTTCCCTATGAATCGGGAAGTTAATTATAACACAATAATTATTTGTTTAATTGATTTCTTTCTGGAACACCACGAAAGTAAAATGGTGCCATCACATAAAAAAAGAGATCCGAAGGACTTCTTACTATTCAAGAATGATTATGAGATACATATAACACGCTCAAAGAAAATGTTACTCGTTAACGTACACGTGTTCACGTAAAACACACGGCTGTGTCTTCGACATAGCCACAACCCGATTTTTTTATTATCAGGAATACCAATTTGTCCTACGGAATAAACGTTAAATTCTTCCCGATCGAAAATTAGTAATATCGTTCAATTTATCTCCTACGGAATCTTGTGCATTCCAGGATTGCAAGGGTGCGGGATGCGCCTTCTCATTTTTCAGATATGTAATGCAAAGATAAGTCAGAAACGCTAGATAAAAGATCAATCTAGGCCGTGATCGCCCTCGAAAGTACTATGTTTACGTTTGCAAGGCGTAATTTACATTATTCAATCAAGTAAATGCATTAATAATAAAGTTAAGGCTTGAAACAATTGCGTGGTCCATACTGTATATGAGGTTTATTAATTGGTTTGTATGAAGAAAGCCAGAGTAAACGAAGTTAGAATGAACGAGGTTCTTCTACCATATGAGAAAAATCCATTTTCGTGCCCGTCAATGGAAATGCTTGCCTAAATATCGTATCGATAAAAGTCGACAAACGCGTGATTGGTATCGTATTGTATGATGCAACCGGTCTTTCCGCGGGAAAGGAAGAACGGCGCGCAAAAATAGCCGTTAGCTATCGAGCGCAAAAAAATATAAAGAGAAAAAGGCAACAGCACGCGAGCGCAATAGGGCCGCATTGTTTCCGTTAAAGTTTTATTTTCGAGGCGCACGCTCTGGCCGGGAAATCACGTGGAGAATTCAATGCAGAAAACAAGGTGGAATTTTATGTCGGTTTCAGTCAACGAACGGCTTTTTAACGGGTAGAATAAATTGAAATACGAAGGTATAGGTCAAATATTAACGGGATGTGGTATTGTATTAGATCAGTGCAAAATTTCCTGTTCCATTTGAAGATGGAACACGACGGTTACGATTTTATCAATCAATTGGAGAGACATAGACTATATGGCACAGTCTGTTATAGCATACAGTCGCGATACCTAGACGCCACGATTAGTATAGGACAGGTTGCATTCGGTTATCTACGTACATACATATTTTGTAAAATAGTTACAGAAAGAGGAAAAATATTCATACCGCATGTAAGAAATTGTAAGGAAAAGCCAAGTCGTCTTACAGTGGTCCCATAGCCTGAAAACGTGGCCAAAACCACAAGACGTTCTTAGATTAAATTGAAAATTTGTGATTCAATGTTTTCGAGGTCGCTGATTACGAATCTGGACTTAGAATTTCGAAAATAAAATGACCGATCCAATATGGCGGATGGGTGTTTGAAAAAATGATTCGACCTTTATAAAGATTGGTAACACGATGTTTTTGGGATCTCTGATCGGCCCGACGCGCCAACTGTCAATTGGCCGAGCGTGTCATCGCATGTCTAGATCGCGCTCAGATTGGTTCGTGTTTTTCGTTAATAATTGTAAAGGAAAATGTCGATTCAAATGACCCAAGGAACCTCCCATTTTCGGGTGTCGGAGGCATTTTGGAACACCCTGTATAGGGCAGCCTATTAACACGCACAAATACAATACACACATACATCATCCGTACTTTAATCCTGAAGGTGGGTTACCGTCGCGATTAGGAATGAGGTCTCTAGGTGGTCGAAGGAATGGCAATCAGGGTCTACACTCTGTAGTTATACTTTCAAACTTTATTGAAGCCGGTCAACACGTAGCCCGCGTGACCGTTCTCGATGAGGACTCGACTAAGACTAAACTTAAGGGTGTAGATCCGCTCTCTAGTGTGCATGACTCACACAGCGTAGACCCATATACATGCACGAGGATTGCAAGGGTCCGGCAAATTACAAACTATGCCCTTTTACTGCATATTTGCGACCCGTACGACGTCACAATCGTTAGATGAAAGATGAGTCTAGCGCGCTATGAAGCTACAATTTTGAAATTATGCGCTATAGAGGCGTAATCGACTTTATTAGACAGCAAACAGCTGAGCATCGAGTTGAGAGGCATGCAATATGGCGGTACTACGACTCCCTACGAACGCTTATGTCTATTTCAGCTAAGTCAGTCCCCAACGAGCCGAGTTGTCGGGGTTGTATCGGTAAAACAGAGGGAGGCTCTGCGAAGAGGCCCGACTAGCCGTCCCACGATGCGCTCGCACGGGGCGAATGAGAGGTTCGGTATTTGAGAAAACACAAGTTTGCTATGCACATTTCGGTGCTCTGCGTAGTCGCGATCGCTAGATGAAGGATCAATCTAGCGCGCTATGTCCCTACAATTTCGAAATTATGCGTTGTAGAGGCGTAATCGACTTTATTCGACAGCACTTTCCGGAGGCTCTCGTTCCGGGGCGCTCTCGCACACGAGTAACCTCGGTCGGAGCGTCCGTGTGCCTGAGCGTGCGGGGGAGGTTCTGTAAATGCGAGAACATAAATCCACCGTGCACGTTACCATGCTCTGCGTGGTCGCGATCGCTAGCTGAAGGATCCATCTAGCGCGCTATGTTCTTACAATTTCGATATTATGCTTTACAGAACGGCAATCGACGATATTCGAAACTATTTTCCGGGCGCTCGGTGTACTGGCTCGACTAGCCGTTTCGGGGCGCTCTCGCACACCAGTGACCTCGGTCGGAGCGTCCGTGTGCCTGAGCGTGCGAGGGAGGTTCGGTATTTGCGAAAATACAAATCTGCCGTGCACATTACGATGCTCTGCGTGGTCGCGATCGCTAGACGAAGGATCCATCTAGCGCGCTATGTCCCTACAATTTCGATATTATGCTTTACAGAACGGCAATCGACGATATTAGAAAGGATTTTCGGGAGGCTCCGCAAGCAGGCTCGACTAACCGTCTTGAGGCACACAGACGCGCAAATCCCGAAAATCCTTTCGAATATCGTCGATTGCCGTTCTGTAAAGCATAATATCGAAATTGTAGGGACATAGCGCGCTAGATTGATCCTTCATCTAGCGATCGCGACTACGCAGAGCACCGAAATGTGCATAGCAAACTTGTGTTTTCTCAAATACCGAACCTCTCATTCGCCCCGTGCGAGCGCATCGTGGGACGGCTAGTCGGGCCTCTTCGCAGAGCCTCCCTCTGTTTTACCGATACAACCCCGACAACTCGGCTCGTTGGGGACTGACTTAGCTGAAATAGACATAAGCGTTCGTAGGGAGTCGTAGTACCGCCATATTGCATGCCTCTCAACTCGATGCTCAGCTGTTTGCTGTCTAATAAAGTCGATTACGCCTCTATAGCGCATAATTTCAAAATTGTAGCTTCATAGCGCGCTAGACTCATCTTTCATCTAACGATTGTGACGTCGTACGGGTCGCAAATATGCAGTAAAAGGGCATAGTTTGTAATTTGCCGGACCCTTGCAATCCTCGTGCATGTATATGGATCTACGCTGTGTGAGTCATGCACACTAGAGAGCGGATCTACACCCTTAAGTTACGCTTACGAACTAGCCATTCGCTCGTTGACGCATTCTCACGAACAAAGATCCTTTATTCATTCACGCAGTTCATTCTCACGATAAACTAAACAAAACATTCAGACCCTTCGCGACGTTCAACCCAATCATCTAAACATTCTCTCGACGCTATCGCACAGACGCAACCTGATCCATACTTTCGATGCTAACACACAGCACGCAAACTGAACCATACTCTCGACGCTAACGCACAACCGGACTCGTTCATACATACAATGTTTTAACCTAAACAATTAATTAATTGTCAATAGTTAATTAATTTTAACCTAAATGATAAGACAGGCTGATGCCACGTCCCCGCCACAACCCTATAAAATCTAGGCATGAATTTTCTGGATCGGTGGACATTAGTACAAGAAACAGGCTACTTCAGATATCTATACAAGATATACAATAGATATACAATCATTTCTTATGAAATCATTTTTAGTATTTCAATAATTGTAAAATAAAAAGTCTGGAACCGGTGGTGATAGGTTTAGTGTTAAAAAGCTTCTGCTCTTCAAGAATATACATCAGGACCAGAATTAGGCCAATGTCTCGATTTAAGAGGTCCCTCACAAGGCCCATTTCGACACGATCCGAGTGCTTGACAAAATTCTTTCTAATAACTCAAAGAGAAATCAAGTTACCATAAAGAACCGAACAGTTCGAACGCATTCAGAGACGGAAGTGCACGTAAACTTGTGAAATTTACAAAACTCAGGCAAACAGAATCTTCTGGGGGTCGTTGGGCGGAGCGAGCTGGAGACTCGCGAAGCCCACCGAACGGCCCAGGGAAGGGGGTGCAAGTGGGTTAGCTGCTTGCGCCCTGATAGATTAGATATTGCTAGGGGGAGCTCCTCTCCCCCCCCCCGGGACGGGGCCCCATAGAGGCCAAGGGCGAAGAGGGATGGCTGGTTGTGTTCTTCGGAGATCCCAGCCTCCCCCGATTAGCTTAGGGAAGGTTATCATGAAGTCGTTAGTGGGTTCTGTGAGCCCTTCTGGCCACGTAAGCCCCACATAACCCTTGTATCTCTCCCAGGGGGTACAGGGTATGCGTGAAAGCATTTTCCTCATGTAAAAAAAAGGCAAACAGAATCTTGAGGGCAATATGCGGCCCCAGATGAACAGCAACGTTCACACGAACGAGAATCGAAATTTCGCAAATATCCGCGTTGCGCCAAACGGGAGAGACGCGGGAGCACGTTAACGAGGAGTGACAGAGGTTATTTGCCGCCGCCAGCGCTGTCTTCCTTCGGGAATCGGGAATGTTTCCGGTTCGATCCATCGGAAAAGATAGCCACCGTCGTCGTCGGTATCTTTTTCACAATCGCGCATCTTGGACGGTGCGTTCGTGCGTCTGTAATTGAACGATCAAAGGCGAGCTCCGCGGCAGACGCGTCAAACGCGTCTCCGAGTTCCATAAAGTAATTAAACTTGCTACGTTATAGCATTCATTAAATGTGCCAGCGTCGCGGTATACCATTATAACTGTTGGCGAAAAGCTCGTTTCGCCTCGAGTCGCGTGCAAATGTTTGCCAGCGAAGACGCGGCTCTGATCTATGGGAAATAATCAAATTGAATGGAATAAATTGTGTGAAGAATTGAATGATACATCGTCGAGTGAAAACAGCTCCAGGTGTCCACGGAGTCTTGTTTTCCTATTGTTTGAGGCACTTAACCCAGTGCATCGAGGGCGCTGCAGTTAAACAGCATGCAGTCCGTGATGAAGTGAACGTTTAAATGCACGGGACAAGTTGCACTCCGAACTGAGCTTCCGCCGCACAGTGATCCAGAACGACGAATTAGCTGTTCACGCTTGTGTTAGTATTATTTCGAGACTTGAAGACCACATTAAATAGGTCGTTGGATTCGTCTTGGTTATATGTATTCTTATTTAATGGTATCTATTACAAACAAATATTTGGTACTGCTATGGGTTCTCCCATATCCCCTGGCATAGCAAATTTAGTAATGGAGGAATTAGAAAAGGTTTCAATATCAAAGCTTCCATTTGAATTAATTTTCTACGAAAGATATGATGACATTATTACTTGCTGCAAACCAGAACAAATTGTAACAATCCTTGACACTTTGAATAGTTTCCATAGTAGAATCCAGTTTACACACGAGATAGAAGCGAATTCATGCCTTAGTTTTCTTGACATCAACATAATCAGAGATGGTACAAATTTAAAAACAGATTGGTTTCCAGTTGGTCTGGCAGATATTTAAATTATTATTCTTTTCACCCTTCTCAGCATAAGCTGGGCCTTATTAAGGGTTTAATTGATCACGTTATATTACTCTTAAATTCTGAGTTCAGAGAAAATAACTTGTCTATAATTACAAATGTTTTAAAACGTAATAATTACCCCAACACACTTATTTCTACTGTTATCAAAGAGAGAATTTTTGAAATATACAATTCTCTTTCCGTCAAAAAACGGAAAGAAGAAAAATTCAAGAATAGAGGCCCAATAAATTGGAAAAATACGGTGGTTATTCCATTTGTTGAAAACATTTCCAACGATATAAGAAGAATTTATTCACAGTTTTATTAATTTTGAGAATTACCCATTACATTTTGTTTATATATATTTTCAGACGCAATTGCTCTTGAAAATGATTCACACCTGGATCGAAACGTTGAGTTATATTTAATTATTGCTAATTTGCTTTGTTTTTTGCTTTATTATTGATCGAAACCGTGCGCCAAGAACATATATTTGATTTATATTCTAAATTACAGTACATTATAATATAATTTGATTAAGAAGAATTCTTCAAATTTTTTATATTCATATTTGTAGACGATAGAGTATTGATTACTGTTTGTAGGAAACATTTTTACGTCACACCACCGGAAATGTCAGAAAAATTGTGTGAATAATGAACAAAAATTTGAAAATGACTGTTCAAGCTTTCACACAAGCTTTTTCACAATTAACGAAACAAGAAAAACTGCGAGTTCACCAATTCATATGAGGCAATCTTTATGGTAGAAAGTTGGCAAATCACTGTTTTAGTGTACGAGCAGTCCATCAAGAGATCAAGAGCTCGCGGGCTGTGGCGAAAGGAGTCTTTCATAACGGTCGGAGCAAATCTGTCGATAATTCGGATGGTGAAATGTGCACACGTCCGCCGACTCTCGATTTCGCCCGAGTTCCCGTTCGCCATCGATTTTTAAACGGCAGTGCATTTTCGGCCGGTGTCCGCGCGCTCGGCCCGTTAATTCGTTCCATTCGATGAAATCAGAAAGAAAGCCATGCCGCGCCGGCAAAGAGGGAAATGGGGTGTTTTAACCCCGGGGTCGAGCGAGAAAGTCTGGACTCCCCGGTGAAAGGGCACGGTCGAACCCGGCTGATCGAGCACCCGTCACTGGCAGACGTCTAACCGACATTTTCCAATTCGTGCGGCCATTTACCGGCCTCTGATCGACAAAAGTGCTGGCTCTTTTGCAAATTGCAAATTGCACCGGTCACGTTTGTTCCCCCGCTGGGTAAGCGCATCCCCCTTGCCGGCCATGCTTTACTGCAACATCCCCTTCCGCAATACTTTCCTTCAATTTTCTCGAAACTGCAACCATACTTTGATCTTCCCCGAAATGCTATTCCATAGCTAGGCGAACCAGCTACCATTTTCGCTCTAGCATTCATCTTTTCTCGAGCTGCTGGATCAGAGCAGTAAGAATCATTCCTCGTGAATTGGACCGACTTGTATTACAAAATGTTGGTTGCTGTAGCCGCTGGATATTGTGGAAATACAGTTTCTTCGGTTAGATTGATTGAGCTGACCTGGAGAATAAAAATAGGGGTTTTATTAGTGGACTTACAAGGGAACCTATTCAGATGAGACAAACCGATTTTGATGAAACTTATGTCCGATATGTAGGTCTTTGATAAATATTTGACAGGTGTTTTTTATCGGCAACCATCCACTTTGAAGGGGTGAAAACAGCCCTAAAAATTCGTGGTCAGAGTCATATGTTTTGAGATATCTTGGAAACGAAAGGTCGAAAGAAATTGATTTTCTTTTTAAATTGTGTGTTTTTAATGGGAAACGTAGTTGTGCAAAAAATTTTAACAAAAGACATTTGTTTAAATAATATGTTTAAAATAAACGCTTATAATTCTGTAAAACAAGCCAGAATTCCTTCCTCCGCACACCAGGTGCAAGACTATCTTTCATTATGCATAAATATTGTTAAATGGAAACAAGAAGAAAATTCTTAAACGTGTATCCCCTATTTTGGATCAAAGATCACACATAGTGTACATTAAAATTAACTAACGATATATAAAAGAATTCGAAAGAAAACATGAAATTTTTATTGTATTGTTTGAACGAACATATTTTGTTAAAATTTTTTGCACTACTACATTCTTCATGAAAAGAAAAACACAATTTTAAAAGAAATCAAATTTTTCGATCTCTGGTTTCCAAAATATCTCAAAAAATATGAATCTGACAGCGAACTTTGAGGGCTGTTTTCACCCCTTCAAAGTGGATGGTTGCCAATAAAAGAAAATACGTGTCAAATATTTTTCGAAGAACTACATCTCGCATAAGTTTCATCAAGATTGGTATGTTTCACCTGAATATGTTCCCTTGTTAGTTTTATTATGACAAAAATTGGCCAGCAAGGCACGAAAAATATTTTCATAATATTTCCAGTTTGTTGAAACTATTCATGGACGAATTACATTTTTATTTAACCCATGAATGATCCGCGAAAATTCTTACGAGACGCGAACAGTACACGAGGAAATATTTGTTGCAATCGGTTCGACATTTTGTTTCACTTAAGGATGTTCTGGAGGTACAATGGAAGACAAATATACAAGAAATTCGAAATCCATCAATATATTGGCAATGAAAGCCATTTACGAGTATATTTTGCTTTACAAAATTGATTAATTAAAAAAGCTTTTCTTTAATTAGTGAATTTCATGTTATATTTATTTTTTAATCAAATTGTTTTTATATTATAAAAAATTGTAAGTGACTTTTGCGAATAATTGTACCCTTTGATTTGAACTTGAAGAAAATAAATTTGTGAAATTCAATATATATATTTACGCAATAAAAAGTTGAAAATAAATTAAAGATACTTCAGAAAGCAATATTCATGGTTATTATTGAAAATTAACATGTGAAATTTCCGTAAAATTATTGCTAGTGAGATGACAACACGATAAATTTGACGTTTTGTTACAGTTCATAATTTTTTGCTCTGGAACTGTTTAGTGAATCCTAATAAATTTTGAACATAATTAATTACATAATTTTTACCATATAATGAAAAAAACTGGAGTTTCTAGTTGCGTTTTTTCAAGGATTAAATAGGGTTTGAAGTAGAATTTTATGAATTGTCCATAAGAAGACGTGTTAGAATGTGCAAACTTCAAGTTGCTATAAATATTAAACTAATTAAAGTAATTGCATTAATTTAGTAAGAATTATATCTTGTCAAATTTTCAAAAATTTTGTTGCGTTTTAATATAGCTCCAGAACATCCTTAATGCATGCGATGGTGTTTCCGGCAAATAAGAGAGTACACGTCAGCACAATCCACGCTTTCTTCTGTTACGACAATTGTCATTTCGTTTAAGGTAAAGCGTGGCTAAAAATTGATGCTGTCGTTCAATATTTTGTAAGCAAAGAAAAGCACAGTGATATTCCCTTCCGCAATACGTTTCCATCAATTTTCTGGCGACTGCCATTGCAACCATACTTTGATCTTCGTCGAAACACGGTTTCCCTAAATATGGAAACGTTCCACCATTCTCGCTCTAGCATTCAACTTTTCCCGGTGCACGCTGACCCGGTCCAGCTCCGCTTTTGATCAGGTTCCTAGAGCGAAACCGCCAGGACCGTGTGCTCAGTTGATCGTGGCTTGTCGAGCATGTTTTGAATTGAATGCAAGAACCGCGAAACAACTCGGGGCATTTCGAAATCGATTGGGAAAACTTGATACGGAAGTTTATCGTGGACCATTCAGTTACCGCTACCTGAACTTTGTTCTCTGGCAACTTCCACTCTTTGGCAACTATTTTTCACTTTCACTTCCGTGAACGTCGGGGAGAACTTTGATAGGTTTGGGTACCAATACTTTTTATAGGGCGAAGGTTGCTGATCTCGACCATTTCATTCCAAAAGATTGCTAAATGTACAGGAATTTATTTTTTTTTTAGTGAAACTTACATCACTCACAAAAACCATGTTTCTTATCCGTGAAACTAATGATGTTACTAAATGATGATTTTAATTATATTTATACATATAAGAATTGATTGCTTCAATGCAAAATTAATATTATCTTTCATCTTGCAATTATTGACATGACAAAGTCGCTTACGTGAAAATTGACTCGATAAATTTGATTATTCAAATACGTATTCTTATAACAATTGATTTTTGTATGCTAAAATATTTTAATCGCTTTTGGTGCCTGGAAGTGATTATTATTTGAATTTCTCGTTTTCCCAATTTTGATTAAATTCATAATAATTCATAATAAATTTGTAAATCATTTTACATCGTTATCGTGCATATGTTTGCGATTAATAAGAGCAACAGAATTAAAAAGCAAATGGAAAAACGTTAAAATCATGTTGAAGATTGCAACGGTTACATGGAAAAATGTAGCACTCGTGCTAACCTTACTCATTCGGAACAGAGTTTTTCTATTTTTGTCGGTTTTGCTCCCATTCCAAACTGGACGTTAATTAAACAACGAGCATTGTGTGCCACTGTGTGAATTCTAGAGATCGTCGTGCGTAAAAGATTCTGCAACGTTGAACAGCTGAAGACTCTGAGAGACAGAGTCCCAAAAAGGGTGTAATTCCCTTTCGACGCTGGATTATCTGTGCTTCGTTACGGGATTACCAGCAAGCGTTCGGTAGTTTTTACCAACGCGAGGTCCGTCGGATCTTCAGTCGTCGACGAGAGAACGGCGCACGGCTGATTCCTTCTTACTTGAAAGACAGCGAACTTACTAACCCAATAAAAACCGAAGTGGGGCAGTTGCTTGTTCTTCGTGCTGCATAACTATCTGACAACTGTAATATTGTGGAAGAGATGTGGACAACATTCATGAAAGATATATTTCCACTGTTAATCCATTGACGAAACACTTGTGTTTTGGATTATTCTTTTATAAAAGGTTTAGCAGCATGTTTGTGACGTTCCTGTGATTAAAATGAGACCAAACATGGTATAATTCGCGTTTTCAATTCACGATAGAGTGGCATCTCGGTTATGCAAACCGATTTCTGAATTCTATGTTATCCGAACACGTGTTCTTACAAATAAATTACGAGTAAATTACCTAAAACAGTGGTAGGAGAATCTACAGGGTGTCTCAAAACTAGTGTAGGAGCGGAAAATGGGATGTTCCTTGCGTCACTTGAAGTGATATTTTCCTACGGGAACGCTGAATTAAAAAACTTTGTAAAGGTAGCTGCGAGCTACGGAGTATTGAGAAACACCATGTTAATGTGTATCTTATTCTATGATCTCCGCGCACGCAATTTTAACTCCAATCCCAAGATATTTCCTACGTTTATTCCATATTTTGTCTAAACTTAGAGATAATTTAATTCTTGAGAGATTGTTCCGTACGTTTGAAGTATCGTGTTCCAACAGGATCGACTCTACAGGGTGTAAATAAAGTAATGGTCATCCGTCCTAGGGGTGAATCTGCACCTCTGGATCGGTGGACATTTGTAAGAGAAACTTACACCCTGTACCCTATATAGATTTAATACTTCAAATTCACCCTTTTGGAAATTCAGTTCTCCTACAAATTTGTTTTCTTAAATTATTAATGTCAATCTAAAATGTATTGTTCCGAAATACGAAATTTTATTGCGTGTAACAATCAGCATTAAGTACTTGTTGAATATTATAATACATATCTTAATCTACATTTCATAATTCATATGCATTTGCTATAGAATTTTAACTTGGATTTTAGCATGGAAATAATACATTTTTCATAAAGTTAAAATTCTATCCTATATAACATGTGAGAAAAATAAGTTTATTTTCCAGTTTAAAACATTGTTTTTCCTTCTTCTTTTAAAACACAGTTATTTTTGTAATGTTACATTTTGTTTCAGACGCAAAAATCTCTTGAAAATGATCCTCATCAGGATCGAAACGTCGGGATTTCAATTTGCAAACTTATTATAAAACAAGAAATTTTTGGTTTATACTTGATCGAACCTGTGCGCCGAAACCATCTATCTATTATCAATTCTTTTCGATCGCAAAACTATTTCAATATTTTATTACTCTAGACCCTAACATCTGCAGGCGGTCGACTTTAACATCTTGCGATGCAAATCGTGTACCGCTACATACAACATCTGTTTCGATGCATATCTCCGGAAGGGTCAAAAGTCACCAACGATCGCGTCCGCATAAGTAACAAATTCGAAAGATCTATGGTGGCAGGGAATGGAAATCTAAATACTGATGTGGTCATTGCTAATGACCGAACTGTCGAGGCGACGTCAAAGAACGAACGCCATTAAAGGACGAAAGGAGAAGAAGAAAAAGAAGAAGAAGTAGACGGAGAAGAAGCAATCAAGTGATCGATGTTCGATCGCCGGAGGATCTAGTTTAAATAGAGCTTCCCGGTAGACTACTAGTTCGCATCGATATTCATGGGAAGGAGGGTATATTCAGGGTTCTGCGATATTGGGTTCGTTGGGGTGTTTGTCTTCTGAAAAAGTTGGTCCGTGAGACTGGGCCGATCTTGGTTGTTTCTCCGTCAAATATTTGATCCGTGTAAGAAACCTGGACGATATTAAGGCGGAGATTTCGAGGTCTTTTTACCGGGCCGCAAAGGAGACAAGAAGCCCGCGTAATTTCTCGGGTAGAGTCCGGGTAACGACACTTTTCCACACGTTCATGGGTTCCCCGCTGTTAAACGACGGACCTGGGGATTAGGGTGGTCCGTATTTTTCGACATTCGATTTTTTTCTGATCCTAACCCCCTAAATTGTGAGAATTGCTGAGGAAATGATGCGTTTGGAAGCAATCAGACAACGGGAACCCGTGCTGCATTTGCGGTAAGGTTTTACTGAAGACTAGATTTTTATACAAAATAAATGAACCCCCCCTTCTTTTCGACATGTGACATACGTCATTCTATTCGTTTTGACATGCTGAACACAAAATTTATGTGTGATTTTTGGCTGAAATGAATAGTTTTCGAGATATTCGTGAAAAACTGCAGTTACTACACATTGAATTTTGTGTAAATATCAATGAAAACGTAAACGCGACGTTCGGACTTTGTTGTGAAGAGTAGAAAATGACAGAAAATAGGGTTTCACTCTATAAAGTATTATACATATATAGATGAGCATTTAATTTTGAAAGACTACTCCTGGATTTTCGTATACGCGTACGCCCCCTCTACGACCTAACCACAACTCATTCTATTCGCACGATTTTTCCATTACTAGTTCAAATTATGGGTGACAGTTACAATGCAAAGATTATGCGAATAACATGAGTTGTGTTTAGGTCACGGAGGGGGTGGAGAGGTCCTGTTGTCAGGCCTGCCTGACCACGCATACGAAAATCCAGGATTGGTCTGTCAGAATTAACAGCTGAATTCAATACAGTATTAGCAATAGTTTTTTGCGAATATCTCGAAAACTATTCATTTCAGCCAAAAATGACACATACATTTTGTGTTCAGCATGTCAAAACGAATAGAATGACGTATGTCACATGTCGAAAGGAAGGGGGGGGGTTTCTAAATTTCAGCCGAGATGTCTTTCCTTCTACAATTATTTCAATAAGTCGATAGTAGCGTATAGTTTCTCTGTAATACTTTCAATGTTTCCATTATGTCAAATTTCAACTACTCTTTTTTTAACATAAATGCATAACATCCGCTCTCTAATGGTGAATATTCTGAAAAATATTTTACACGAATTTTTCCTAGGACTACCTTTTAAATAAATTACATCAAAATCGGTATGCTCAGGTTTGATATACTCTTTGCCATGTTCTGCATGATGTACTGAATTTAATGGAAAAACAAGAAAGATTTTGTAAACATTATTTTGGACGTTCCGCATAAATGCCATAATTAATTAATGACATAAAAAACAATGAATTAATAAATGGTTTCGGCGCTACGGTTCGATCATTAAATACAATAAACATAAAAATATTTAATTAATTAATTAACTAAGCAATTTTGCTAATAATCAAATAAATCGACGTTTCGGTGCTGATTTGCACCATTTTCAAGATTAATTTTGTGTGTTATTTTCTAAAATTCTTGTTTCTTTTTTCTTACAGACGCAATTTCAAAATTAATCTTGAGAATGGTGCAAATCAGCACCGAAACGTCGATTTATTTGATTATTAGCAAAATTGCTTAGTTAATTAATTAATTAAATATTTTTATGTTTATCGTATTTAATGATCGAACCGTAGCGCCGAAACCATTTATTAATTGCTTGAACAATGATACGATCGATATAAACTACTTTAGATAAAAAACAATATCTGCAGAATAATGAATAACCTCCAAATGTAGCGCCTACTAGAAGTTAGCCCCCCACTTGTGGAATTAAACAATTTCAACAGTTGTGCTGAATTGTGCTATGTTTGTGCTATATTGTGCTCGAATATTACAGTTATAATATTCGAGCACAATATAGCACAATTCAGCACAACTGTTGAAATTGTTTAATTCCACAAGTGAGGGGCTAACTTCTAACAGGCAAATGTAGCATACATCGTTATCTCGCCAATTTAGAAGCAGAAAAAATTTAAAGTCGAGAAATAAGAAGCACATCGGTGGGCTTAGACGGGAGATTCGACCAAGAGACATATTGCTGGGAGATTCTTGTCTCTGTGGGTGGAACGTAGCCGGGGCTGCAGGTTTGATGTCCTTTGTCGGTTCGTCGGGCCGCGCGTCGTCTTATCTACTGTCTTCGCTTTGCTGGCAGGCCAAGTTGCATTCGCGGTGCTGCGGCGACCCGTCTGATTTTGCGGTCAGCCAATTAAACGCGACACAAAGGGATCGCGGTAAGGAAAATTTAATTGTCTAGTTCGGTGGAATTGTTCGACGACGCGAGCTCTTTGCGAGAGGTCCGAACGCTTGGCACCGCCTTTTTCCGACGAGACGGTTCTTCACAGACAGAGGCCAGAGTCCCCTTTCCCCCGCTTCCTCGCCGTCGTTTAATCACCGTTATGAAAAGATAATTGATCGTAGGCAACCGGGGAACTATATTTTTATGCGGCGGCTACCAACCGTGTTATTCTTATTAGGTTTCTAAGTAGTTGCTTATTAACTTAATGTAGCGACGGGAAAATGAAATGGGCGGCTGTTACGGCGATAATGAACACGGTAATTGGCCTCCCCTTCGACGACGAGGGCTCGCGCATTATTACGCCGGAAGTTTATTTATTCGCGCGAACAAAGAACTCTCCGCGCGAAAGCTGAACCGAAGGTTCATTATCACGCCGACAACTTCGCAGCCGTCTACCAAGGCATCGGCCAACCGTTACCGTAACACCCGTCATCGTTCCTGACGTTAAGCTTTGTCTCTTCAACCACCCCCTCGTCCTCTTATCACCCGTTCGCGGTTCCCTCGTTTCCCTGCTCGTTCGAACGTGCGGCAAACTTGGTTCCGTTTCTGCTCGATGGTGCCGCCACTTTACGCGACGAGGTTCCTCGCATGCTCCGCTGCCAGATAAATCAATCAGAGAACACGCGGAAATTAGTCTAATGGTTTTTGGAGGGAGGTCATTCACTGGAAATCTCACTTTCTGCGCGCGTTCCACCGCAGTCCTTACTTTTTTGACTTTAAATTGTGAGATTCGATAAGAAAATGTGTGCACGTTTTAAAATTTTTCTAATCTCTTGTCGATCTCAAATCATCACAGTCTTGAGTAATATTTAATGTTTTGGAATACTTTAGATGAATAATGGTGAGTTGCATTTAAAATTTTAAAATCTGGTTTATCATTAAATTCAGTGTACTTTCGATGAATAATGGTGAGATTTATTAAAAATTTTTTTATTTGGTTTATCATTAAATTCAGTGTACTTTCGATTAATAATGGTGAGATTATTTAAAATTTCAAAATTTGGTTTATCATTAAAATCAGTGTACTTTCGATAAATAATGGTGAGATTTATTTAAAATTTTTGAAAATTTGATTTACCATTAAATTCAGTGTACTTTCGATGAATAATGGTGAGATTTATTTAAAATTTTAAAATTTAGTTTATCATTAAATTCAGTGTACTTTCGATAAATAATGGTGAGATTTATTTATAATTTTTAAATCTGGTTTATCATTAAAGTCAGTGTACTTTCGATTAATAATGGTGAGATTTATTTAAAATTTTTAAATTTGGTTTATCGTTAAATTCAGTGTACTTTCGATGAATAATAGTGAGATTTATTTAAAATTTTTGAAAATTTGATTTACCATTCAATTCAGTGTACGATGCTCACATTGATTTTAATTAAATTTTAGAGAAAATCAGTTTTCGGACAAATATTTGATGTATATTATATTTCGGTCATTGTCTATGTTAAAAGGTTGAAACCAGCCTTCAAAGTTGATTTTCATTGATTTTGCATAACATAATGAAGTTTGTAAGGAACAACAGCTGTGTGAGAATGTATTTCTTCTATCAACAATTGTAATACTTCACAAATAATGAAACATTACTCTTAGATCCTTTAAATATCTGTAGCTTTTCATTACATCTGTTCATGATTCTCATAAATGCTAGAAATCCACAGTTTATTAATTACTTTTAACTTTTAACTACTACTTAAAAAATAATTATTTATTAATTTTTCGCGGAATGCGTTCCTTTAATATGTATGGAATATATTGGGGTTCTTTATGCATTTAGAGCGGAAGCTACTGAATAAAGTAATAGAAGCCTCAATCAATTTCGCAACGCATTTAATTGTTTTCTTTAACCGGCGAGAGCGTTTATTAACTCTTTGATTAACGACGTCGTGCTAGCTTTATGTAGCATTTCTTTTATCGTAGGCCTCGTGCTTCTAATCTACTCATTCTTTGTCAGCATCGACTAAATTGCTTTCGATTTACATTATCAATACACGACTGTTACATATTTTATTAAATCGATTTAATGTAATATGTATACGTTTCGGTTATCTTCAATGCCTTTGTGATACAAAAATTACAAAAAGTTATTAATATACATTTACATACTCATAACAAGACTGCGGATATATGCATTTACAATAAAAATAGGTGGATCAACAGATCCAACAAAGTTCAAACAGATGAAAAATCAAACTTTCACAATTAGTTACAAAAGGGAATGGGAAAAACGAAGTTGAATGGTTACATCTAAAACTTTTATTAAATAACGCGGCACCGTGCCGCAGCACCATACAGCCAGCTTCACGCTGCGGTTATATTAGATACAAAAAGTGTGTTACTCGAAAACATGGACGACAAACTAAACATACAAAGAGATAATATTATAATTTACACGCGACTTAATGAGTGACATCACGGCCAACGCGAAACAGTTAAAGATATACAGCTCGATTTTCAGAAAATCTGCGACGTAGACTAAGTTTTATACAGGGTGTCCCACATAAATGATAACACCTAAATATCTTTCGTATTTACAGTCCTATCAGAAAACTTCACAGGACAAAGTGACGCTAATGCAGGAGGGCAATATAATAATGAAGAAAAAAATTTTTTATGTCGTGTTTTTAAATGAAATTGCAATGTCACCGATGTTGTTTTAAATGGAATAGTATATTTTAATTGCGATAGCATGATAGACAATAAAAAACTGAATTTAGTGGATACCACCTTTTTGACCTTGAAATGACCTTGATATGATATGTAAAGGTCAACCCGACTTAAACAACGTGCAATCTTTGCTGAAACACGTAAGTTTTAAACTTCCACATTTCATCCGCTTCAACATGATTATTCTTGCTCAAGGTCATTTCAAGGTCAAAAAGGTGGTATCCACTAAATTCAGTTTTTTATTGTCTATCATGCTATCGCAAAAATATACTATTCCATTTAAAAAACCATTGGTGACATTGCAATTTCATTTACAAAAACGACATAAAAAATTTTTTTCTTCATTATTATATTGCCCCCCTGCAATAGCGTCACTTTGTCCTCTGAAGTTTTCTGATAGGACTGTAAATACGAAAGAGATTTAGGTGTTATTATTTATGTGGCACACCCTGTATACTGATTTTTAATGTTAAAATAATATCATATACAAAAAAAAGGTTGAGTGACCCTCATGCCTCAACCGTCGAAACTGGTGCGCAACCCCTTAAACTGTTATAAAAAATCATGTTCGTTACGAGTTGCTATAATTTTGTTTGGTACCACTATGCGATAGTGCCGTTGTCCGAGTTTCGCGTTGCCGGATTTCGATTCTGTCGATAGATTAGGCTTCTTAATGAGAATCGATGCAAGGTCCTGACGCATCGTCCGCGCACGCACACGTCCTGCCGCCTTGGCCATCGGGCAGACACAATTGGTCCTTGTTACACCTTCCGTTCTCGTATTTGCAGGCGTTCGTCACTGTCGCGGCAGACAAGTAATTGCTGTATTAATCTAGTTACCGTCGATCAATGGCGACGGAGTCGGGCCGCGCCGCCGCTGGCCAACGCTTTTATGTACTTTTAAGGGAAAGCGATCAATTTCAGCCGCGCCGCGGCGCACGTCGCGCGCTGATGTAAAACTTGATTTACCTCTTGGGCAGGACTCAGGAACGACGACTATTCCGTATAATTTACCGCTTCCTCCGGGTGGTATCGATATGGCCGGCTTCCTGTCCCCGGTGCTCTTCATGGCAACCTCGATTTTGTGCCTGCAAACGGTAAATAACACATGATTTCAAATATTTTACCGTTTCACTAAAGGCAAAAATCAATTCCCAATTGGTTCCCATGTTTTGCAATTCATGCGAACAATTTATATTTTGCATAACGATCCGCGATCTAATAATAAGGCGACAAATCTAATATTGAAAATTTTAAACCTATAAACATCAGTAGCGTTATGCCTAAGATCCTTATCACAAATAAGTTATACAGTACTGTTTCTCTCTCGATTTGCCAACATCAGCATGGTTTTGTAAACAAGCGATCTACAACCACCAACCTAACGGTGTATTGTAATTTTGTCTCATCTTCTTTAGATGATAATGTACAGGTTCACACAAATCTGATATTGAAAATTTTAGACCTATAAACATCAGTAGCGTTATGCCTAAGATCTTCGAAGATATTGTCACAAATAAGTTAGACAGTACTGTTTCTCTCTCGATTTGCGAACATCAGCATGGTTTTGTAAACAAGCGATCTACAACCACCGACCTAGCGGTGTATTGTAATTTTGTCTCATCTTCTTTAGATGATAATGTACAGGTTGACACAATTTTTACAGATTTTCAAAAGGCTTTTGATACGGTAAACCATTCTCTTTTAATAGAGAAGCTTGCTGCATTTGGATGCATTTGTCATGGCTTAAAAGTTACCTCACAAACCGTTTTCAAATTGTGCGTATGTGCAGTTGTCTATCATCTCCGATACATGTTCTATCAGGTGTACCAACAAGGCTCCCACCTCGGTCCATTACTATTTATAATTTTCATAAATGATTTGCCTACTGTTTTTCAATATTGTAAGTACCTACTATTCGCAGACGATTTAAAAATCTTCAGCAGCATCTCGTCTTACGATGATGCTTCCAGATTACAGGCAGACCTAGATCGTTTTGGCGAGTGGTGTTGCAAAAATGGTATGGAACTCAATATTAAAAAATGCCATGTTATGCGGTCTTCCCGTAGCTCTGTACCATTCATATATCCTTACCGACTCAATGACTCTTTTCTCTCCTCAATAAGTGAGGTAAAAGACTTAGGAATTCATTTCTCCTCAACCTTGAACTTTTCCAACTATATTCACAATAATGTTAACTCTGCCTTAAGAACACTCGGGTTCATACTACGCTTTTCTACTGATTTTCACTCAATACACACAATTAGATTGCTATATATTACCCTTGTTCGTCCCCAATTGGAATATGCTTCAGTTATATGGTCTCCGAATAAATTAAATTAAAAAATCATGCTAGAGAGAGTGCAACATAAAGGGTATAGCAGGATAAGCATTTTCCTCATTTTTGTCTTAAAACATAGTTTTATGTTTAAAAAACCATTGTGTAAAATTTCAAATGTCTCCCCCCATCGATAATGGTGATATTGGGATAAATTCCCCCGCACTTAAATGCAATTTGCTACAAAACGAGAAAAGATATCGACATGGAATAAACGGCAAAAACAAAAGATATAGATATACTCTATATTCCAGATTTTTTCCAAAATTTTGTGCTGATTATTTATAGTTGAAAATAATTAATTAATTTTTTGAGAATTTTTTTAAGTATCTTCCCCTGGGTTGACACCTACCAAAAAATTATAAAATATTGCTATGATACTTACCTACTTTGTAAAAAAATCTCAGAAGTGTCCATTTCGATAGAGCACTTCACGGGTGTGCAAATAAAAAAAAATACTGAAATATTATTCTTCAGACCTTCAGATTTACGCAAAATTGGGGAATCAATTTTTGGCGGACTTTTCAGACCAACAGCCTTACTCTGCGATGGGAGGATTCCTGGCAATGTCTCTATTAAAACGTATCAAGCCGCGATCCGCTATCATTGCCGGAGCCATTAGATTGACAGGAAATAAATGACCGGATCGTTATTTATCCGTCGACGAAAGAGCGATTCGAAGAAGCTGAACTGTCATTTATTTCCCCGTCCGGTAAACGCATAACGTTCTCCGGGTCAAGAAAAAGGTCAGTTCGATCGCTTACGTCTTCCAGTCGGTCCAGTAATAATTCTGCTGCGCGATGGCCAGTCCGAAGGGGTAGGTGAGCTCGTTCGCGACTACGTTGATCTCCCTATTCTCGATGTTCATGCAGCCTGCGAACAATCATCAAAAACCGGAACGGTACCCCAGCGGACCAGGGGGATTATCGAGTTAGCGGGACCTGTGCGTCTATTAGCAGAGAAATTCTACTGGGAGTTCTGTATTTACTTATCGTAAACGTTCCGGCGTCCGCCCAGCACAGCTCATCCGTCGCCCAATCGATACTTAATGAATTCGGCAGCTTGACGTAATCTCCTTGAAGGAAGATTGCCCGGCTGGTCCCGTCCTCATTGGCCCACTCCAATTTCGGCGAGGCACGGTTCCAATCGGACCAAAATATCTTCCTGGAACCGATTGAAATTCCGTTCATTGCTATCGATTGCAATGTGTCTTTTCGTTGTAGAAAAAAGCCGGCTATCGTACTGATTTCAGCGATCTTGATACATTTTGTCAAGGTCATTACTTTAACTCTTTGAGTACATTTGTCGATTATGGTTATCGTTATGCTTCTTTGATATATTTATTTTGTTTGTACTAAAAATCTTGGTTAAACTATGCTAATAATATCACTACAATGAACGAAATCTTACATAAAATATTTTTCCATATTATTTAAATTCATTAAATTTGTAAGAAATCTTTAAACTATCTGTACCCAAAGGGTTAACACGTTGGGCGCGTCGTTGGTTCGTGGAACCGACAGTATCGAGATTAAAAAATAAATATTTTTACGAAATTTATTAGAATATTCTAAGCAAAACAATTTGAGCGCTCGTCGTCAAGTGCTCGTTCACTGCCAGCTGAACGAAAAGGACAGTAAAATCGGAAATTGGAAATTATTCCGAATGATAACCTTGACAATATATTTCAAGGTCGTATGAGGTCTCACCCATTCTAAATAATTACTCCTTTTTCTCCCCTCATTCTAGTCTCAATGACATTACGAGAAGACGAGGTCAAAAGTAACTAATAGAAATTGTCGGTTAATTTACAGACGCAAAATTTTATTAATTTCTTGAAAATGATTTAAATATAAATCGAAACGTCGAAATTTTGATTTTGTGATATTTTGCAAATAGTGTAGAAGTAGTTTTTGATCGAACCAGTGCGCTGATACCATTAAAAATTTTGTTTAAAACCTATTTTCGATCGATACTAAGATATTATTAACATAGTAAATGCAGAACCTCGATTATCCGAAATAACGCAGATCGGTCATTTTCTTGATAGAGTTAGATAAAAGCGATAGGGAAAAAAGCAGGTCGATCATATACACCATCACATGTGAAGGCAAAATATGAAGTAGAAGGTACAAGAACAGGAATGAAGAATGTAATGATAAGGAAGATAAGGGGTATTATTGCCGTGTATGTCTTGATTCATACAGTTCCTGTAAGCCAGATGAAAAATGAGTGCAGTGCATGGGGTGTAACGATTCGGCACACGAAGAATACGCTAGATAACATGATTTATATGTTAGCCACAGTTGTGAAACCGAATAATCTGTAATCTGACGAAAGTAGTATAATATTTATACACAATTTGATTTATATGCAGTTCCATTTTTTGTACGATCACAATTGTTTTACCTTGCTTCACCGTTTTCCCCGAAGAGATTGTTGAAATGATAATAGCCACCCATTACCCTCTTATCAACAACTTTGTCATTATTGATCGCGAAGAGCAACTGTGATAATGTCAGTGTTAATCAACAATGTCTAAATAAGATTTGGTTACCCAAATTTTTGCGTTCAGTGTGACAGTGTCCGCGTAATCCCAGTCCAAAGTTAAATCGTTACCTTTGACCTCGGTTTCTGTTATTCGCGGATCCGATTCCTTAATCCTAGGACCATTCTCCTAGAAAGAGAGATACTAACCCCCGGAACGGGTGGACAGCTATCCCCCTAGGATTGACCAGTCCATCGGAAACTAGGACCTTGCGTTTCTTCGTCTCAAGATTCGCTACTTCGACAGTCGTCTTGCCGGAGTCGGTCCAGAAAATATTTCTCGAAACCCAATCGACCGCCAGTCCCTCGGGACTGCTTACTTTCGGCAGGAACGTCTCGGCCATCGATCCGTTGTAATTCAACTCGGTTATTCGATTGCCTGTAAAATAAATCTCATCTAGACCGCGGTCGCTTCTCCGGGCGACCAGTTCCGCGCTGGAAGCCTCGCGGAAAATCGCATTCTAATCGTCACGTGAAGTTTGTTCGATCGCTATTGATCCTCTTTCGTAAGCCCCAACACAGTCAGAGACTTCAACAATTTCAGTGCCGAACAACGATATGTCGTTGTTACGCAGGTTTTGATTAGTTTTTACGGTAATCTTCTAATTTAATGAAAACAGGGTGACACATTATTATTCACGTCTGTAAAATCAACAATTCTTAAGATATTAAAAAATCCTTTGAAATTTGTTTAAAGGTCACGAAAGACTATAATGTATTCAACATTAAACAAAATCACATTTCACGGGAAATGACCCTAAGGTAAAGGTACCTGTAGTTGACCATTTTATAGAAAAACATAAAAAATAAATAAGATTTTTATAAGCTGTACACTTTTGATGAAAGTGAACCTCTTCTCTATTAACTCGCAACGTCTACTCTGTTCCTCAATTAAACTTGTTACGGAATTGATTTGTTTTATTTCTTATTTCGTTCTGTAATTGTAATTTGTGTTGGTAATTGTTGAAACTAAACGATAGTAAAATGATTCCCAAGATTATTGCTTTAATCCTCTTTCTATTATAAGTGGTCAACTACTAACGAATAGCAGTACTACTTTTGCATTTTCAAGAGTGGTCAACTTCTGAAGCAATTACTGAATTTTTAAATGTGTTTCTTAAATTTGTATAAGTAAACTTTTTTTAAAAAGTGGCCTTGGTACATAATTAAGAAGACTTAAAGAGTGTCTCCAGGCATCGACTCTCGCTATTTGATGACAGAGTAAGTGGTTATTATTGTTCACGTGGAAAATTCTCTTAACTGGTCAACTACTAGTACCTTTACCTTAGTGACAGTGGACCAAGTATGAGCAAGTAACATCGAAAAAGCGAGACCCTTCAAGAAAGTCCCTTTTGAAAATTGAACAAATCCGGGGAAACCAGGACGGATGGCAACTCTATTTGGGAGTCCTATCCAATGTTACGAAGAAAGATGAATTTGATGTGGGGCACATTTGACCACCTTAAGGCCCATTTAGTTTAGCCAGATCCGGCCAGGCCCGGCCCGGCGACCAATGCTTAAGGGGCTAGAGGCCCCACGTGACCATGGTATTTTTCATTGTGACCAACCCCCGCGCGGAAAACCAATTTGGCAACAGTGATGAACATACATCTGTATGAATCTAACGCTTCAATTTCGCTATAATTACAGGTTTTTTTCTTTTAATCATTATCTTTATTGCTATTAATGCATCCGAGTGGCTTCATGCCCTTTACACTTTTGTTGTTAAGAAACTACGCTGATAATTCTCCTGACTAAGCGCCATCTCGTCCAAGTAGCTGAACTAAAATTGCTTCTACTCACCCTTCATGAAGGGAATCTGGGAAACAATTGAATGCGATCACGGGAACACACCTCACATCCTCATACGATTATATATTGAGCTGAGTGAGGGCTCATTTGAAAGAGGGAGGTTAAACGAAGCGCGCGTGGGTCCCTAAATAAGCAGGAAAAATCTTTTTGTGATCGAAAAATACATTAGAAAATCCGGAATTTTTCTTCATTTGTTTTCTCTACTTTGGACAGTCACATTACTTGATATAAACATAATGTAACTGAAGTTGGACCTACGCGCGCTTCATTTATCCTTCCTCTTTAGAATGAGCCCTCATTGAGCTGAAAATATAATCATATGACGACGTGAGGTGTGTTCCCGTAAACCCCTGTTTTCACTTGTTTTCTAATTAGATTCTGGTTAGATTCTAGTAATGTCACGTGGGTACTCTACCCCCTTAATGAATAGGGGGCTCCATATATACAGGGTGTCCCAAAACTACCCTAGGAGCCGAAAATGGGAGGTTCCTTGGGTCATTTGAAACGACATTTTCCTTTACAAAAATGTTGTCCGTGACTTTGTTTAGGAGATATTAACGAAAAACACGGACCAATCAGAGCACAGCTATAGCGAACGGAGTCCCACTCTGCGACAGGTCCCGCGAGGCGTGGTGTGGCCATTGGTCGACTCAGAATCAATCCGCTGTAGCCACGCTCTAATTGGTCCGTGTTTTTCGTTAATAACTCCTAAACAAAGCCGCGATCGTCATTTTTGTAAAGGAAAATGTTGCTTCAAATGATCCAAGGAACCTCCCATTTTCCGATCCTACACTAGTTTTGGGACACCCTGTATATAGATATATTAAAGCATCAGGTCGCCGGGCCGGGCCTGGCCGGATCTGGCTAAACTAAATGGACCTTTATCCGGCTATATCTTTTCTAACGGACAGGGCTTGCAGTCTGAATTGACAGCCTCGACAGTGGAAACTGTTAGACCGTTGTCGGAATATCAACGAATTACCGGTGATGTCGCTGGAGTACGCTTTTCCGTTCAGACAGTCGATGTCGATCGCGATGGCCATTTGCTGGTACGCTATGTTGATCGGGCTGCCCGGGTTGTCATAGGTCGGCGTGAACGGTATCCTCATCGTGGCCATTCCTTGGTTGACCAGCAGGAAGTTCGACTCGTGTTTCGGTCGAAGCTTGCAAGTCGCCCCATCGCCGGTGTAGCCCTCGTTGCACATACAGGCGAACTGATTGTCCCCAGCTGGTACGCATGTCGCATCCGGCGAGCAGAGGGCTGGATCACGTCGACAAGACGATTGAGGAAGACACGTGAACCCGTCGCCGTAGAATCCCTGGAAATTAGTCAATATTTTCCATCAGTATTTTTTCTTTTTGCTATGGATTATTTACGGCGATGTTCGTGTATGTTTCTGAAGCCTATTCCGCAAGCTACCTTTTCCAAACACGCCAATCTGTATCAGCGATATCATTTAAAACATAAAAGATAAAAGTTCAAACCATTGGGTTGTCGCACATCAAATGTTCGATTGTAGAATACAAATGTTATACATATACAAAAGGTGAATTCTTCTCGATCGAAAATTTAGATAATTAAAATTTTAAATGATATGGGCGATATCATTTAAAACATAAAAGATAAAAAATCAAACCATTAGGTTGTCGCACATCAAATGTTCGATTGTAGAATACAAATGTTATACATATACAAAAGGTGAGTTCTTCTCGATCGAAAATTTAGATAATTAAAGTTTTAAATGATATGGGCGATATCATTTAAAACATAAAAGATAAAAGATCAAACCATTAGGTTGTCGCACATCAAATGTTCGATTGTAGAATACAAATGTTATACATATACAAAAGGTGAATTCTTCTCGATCGAAAATTTAGATAATTAAAGTTTTAAATGATATGGGAGATATCATTTATAATATAAAAGATAAAAGATATTAAATGATATTTGTTATAATGTATTGTCCACTTTTTACGCAACAAGTTCTGTTCAAAATTTTATTTCTTTTTCGGTGGTTTCCATTATGTTAATTTTTGCAAATTCTCATTTTGATATATCATTTAAAATATTTTTCAGACGCAATAATGATTCTTTGAAAAAGATCCACATCGGGATCGAAACGTTACAAACATGTACTAATTGCACATTTGTTGTTTGTTCTAAAAATGATCGAACCTGGCGCCGATATCATTTAAAACTTTAGTTATACATATACTGTACTACTACGGTATACATCACCAGACTGTAGATTTTATGCAATTATAACAAAATTAAATAGATTAAATATATATGTTTATATGATATATTATAAATGCATATATATAGATATATATATATATATATATACAAAACTGAAGAGACATTAGAATAATTTAAGGAAATGGTTTACTATTTTCGACTTTCTAAGATCACTAAAAAAGAAAACACATTTTCATCTAACTATTAAACAATTCTATTTAACACCGAAGGGATTGATCTAATTACTAATAGACTGTAGATTTTATGCAGTTAGCACAAAGTAGAATATAAAACAGTGGAAAAATTAAGGAATTGAGAAAGACGGTTGTATTAGTTTTAACCCGTTCGATTTGTTAAGAACAGAAATGATTGTCTACGTGGCTTCTGTAACTTGCAATCAATACCGACGATATATATTTTGTATAAAAATGTGCAGTCTAATAATTACGATATCTACATTGATATTAACCAATAAACTGCAGATTGTATGCATTTATGGCAAAAACGAGTTGCTGCCACTCGAAATACCGGAAGAATTAGAAGAATTGAAGAGTATCGACATAATACTTTTACTAAAATGATTGAAAATTTTTATTTTACACAAAGAACGACAGTCTAATCGTCAGATATACGTGTAGTAGTTTCTGGTTTAAAGTTTATCGGAGTATGTAGTATGTATGTATAGCGACAAAGAGATTTGAACTCGTTCAAGTGGTTAATTTGGATACGAGGAAACTGCAATCCCGTCAGTGTTAAATATCGCTGCATGTCGTCCCAGTCCATTGTTCTATACGACGATGTCTGGTCATAAACCGTCGGATAGTACAGTGACAGTCTAGCCTGACGCGTTCATCCATGCGCTGGCTGATTCGTGGAGTCTGTTACTACTTGATGGAGTTCCTGAGTTAGGTTACACTCGGCTCCCTCTAAACTATCACATTAGCAAACACAGTAATTTCCACTGGCGATCTTGATCGTGATTTTCGGCAGAGTGATTCTCTGGCTGAGTACCGAAGCTGTGGCCAAGACAGGTGGCTATGCTATACCAGGTCGTAGAAATTTCAATTTCTTTCATATAAATCGATACTACAATCTACAAATGATTAAATCTACCTATTTCATAGAAGCGACCCACTGATAAGTAATGTGATAAGATGCACAATACCAAGTATTCCTTAAACCTGCTAACCACGCTCGATACACCAAGTATATTACCACGAAAATTCACAAAGCGCTTGCGCAACACGTCTCCCATGCGGCTTACCCGATCCCCGTCGCGCTTGCGCATATTGCTGGTCATCGGAGAAGGGTTACTGTATTCCCCTCGCGAGTTCCAAGGTCGGACTCAGAGATGCCAAATGGAGGAACCTGGAGGAACTTTCCCCTCCGGCTGGGCCCCCACTCTTACTTCTACTAGTTGTATTGCGCACGCGCCACACACGAAAGTACCTCTAAACGTGACTAAGTCTCGCAGAGCAGAGGTACGTCGTGTGTGGCGCGTGCGCAGTAGAACTAGTAGAAGTAAGAGTGGGGGGCCCAGCCGGAGGGGAAAGTTCCTCCAGGTTCCTCCATTTGGAATCTCTGGTCCAGAGTGGCCAGACGAGTCCGACCTTGGCAATCGCGAGGGGAATACAGTACCACTTCTCTGATGACCAGCTATATACGCGCTTGCGCAACACGTCTCCCATGCGCCTTACCCGATCCCCGTCGCGCTTGCGCATATTGCTGGTGATCAGATAAGGGGTACTGTATTCCCCTCGCAAGTTCCAAGGTCGGACTGAGAGATGCCAAATGGAGGAACCTGGAGGAACTTTCCCCTCCGGCTGGACCCCCCACTCTTACTTCTACTAGTTGTATTGCGCACGCGCCACACACGAACGTACCTCTAAACGTGACTAACTCTCGCAGAGCAGAGGTACGTCGTGTGTGGCGCGTGCGCAGTAGAACTAGTAGAAGTAGGAGTGGGGGCCCAGCCGGAGGGGAAGGTTCCTCCAGGTTCCTCCATTTGGCATCTCTGGTCCAGAGTGGCCAGACGAGTCCGACCTTGGAACTCGCGAGGGGAATACAGTACCCCTTCTCTGATGACCAGCTATATACGCGCTTGCGCAACACGTCTCCCATGCGCCTTACTTGATCCCCGTCGTGCTTGCGCATATTGCTGGTCATCAGAGGAGGGGTACTATACTCCCCTCGCGAGTTCCAAGGTCGGACTCGTCTGGCCACTCTGATCACAACGGACTCCGCTAGACGTTCCCACTAATAACAGTCCCCCACTACTTTCCCTCCAATAGTGAAAAGTCTCGTCTCTGCTCTCAGCACGGGAGATGCCTATGCTAGAGCCAGCTCTCCCGTGGCTCCCGGAAGCCCGCTTCGGTGTCTGAGCGCACCCTAACTCGACAGTGAACGTGTTGCCGCCGCTAATTTCCAAGGTAATATCGACGGAGGCGATACCAAATCGATAACCGACAGCAACGCGTACGTCCAAGACACCGAGTGCAATAATAAGCATACCGGTTGGCAGATGCACGCGAAGTTCGCAGAGCTTTGGTTGTAGCCGCAGACCGCGTTCCTGCCGCAATTATTCAGAACGTTGCAGCCGATGTGATCCTCGACGCACTGACGTATCCCGTCGCCGTTGTAGCCCTCCATGCAGACGCACTGGTAGCCACCGTCGCCGGCTGACACGCACTGAGCATTCACGTGGCACTGGGACGGGTTCGTCGAGCAATCGGACACCACACAACGTCCATCCACCATGCCGTACCCGGGCATACAGCTGCACTCGTGTCGGGAGCTCGTCGGATTGTACGAGCAGTTTTCGCCCTCTGAACAGTCCCCGTTCGTGCTGCACTCATCTGTGTTCCAACAGTGAAGTATTACGTGTAGCAAACATTTAAGAACGTTGATATATCGAAAATCATTTGGGCCAATGTTGCTGGAGACGTGTTGCTACCGAAGACACGTTAACTCGTTCGCTACCAACTGCTTCCTACCCAGTATACTGCATACAGCAATGTCTCTATACACGGACAGAGTTGTCTACAATTTAGATTTTTCAGGCACTTTCTATAATCTGTCAATACCATGTTTCCCACAGTAAATACTTTCTATTTCAATGTAAAGCAGCGGTTTCCAATCTGGGAGGCATGCAATATTGTCAGGGGCGCCAAAACTTTTTGACCCTTAGCACTCGAGGAGCGAGTCTGAAGCGCTGCTAAATATTGCTATGTCAGTAATGTAAAATAATTTTTACGGTATTAAATTATCTCATAACAAAGAAATTAATAGTTTTGAGTATTACATGAGCAGGTTGCAACAGTTTAATATGCATGAAATGAAAAAATCATATAGAATAGAAATATTCTAGGTCAGAAGAAATCTGAAATTTAATTTTCGTGTTAAAATAGTTCTTCGAGTTGCAAAATTAATTTGTAGTTTTCAATTATTTTTGTAATAATGTTTCTATTGTCTACATTATTGTATCTGTTAAAAAAGTAAAAGGTAGGGAGCCGCAGAAAAAAATATTTTAGCATAAAGGTTGGAAACCGCTGATGTAAAGTCAAGGTCGCCTTGCTATGTCCTTGCTGTGACCTTAAACTAAGAAATTGGTATTAAATAGCGACTCTTCTTTCATGAAGTGGGTATGGCACTATTGGATAGTTAGAATCAATGGTTTCTTGTAAATCCGATACCCGGAGATTGCCATACGCTGCCAACGAACTTTTGACCGATAGTGCGTGCCGATAGCGAACGCGTCAAGTTTTTGCAACAATTCTGATCTATTTTTAGCACAGCGTACGTACTCAACTTGTACCAATAGAGTGATCAGAGTCATAGTATAGCCATCGAACGCGAAATTGGAAAATCGCTGTCGTGGAAATCTCATATCCCGTGTACCAGCGTTTCTTATAATAACCTTTTAACGTGTTAGCTTTTGTCGTCGTACGTAAAACTGAGAATTATAACACAATTTTACTCGCGATACTCTACTATGTATACTATCGATTATAGAGCATTGCAAATTACTTCCTTGCTAGGAGAAAAGATATGCATCTCTTTTCCACTGTTTCACAAATTAATTATAAAGTGAATTATAATGTCGAGTTGAGATTGGATTTTACAACGGATTCCTGATGGTAAAAATCTTCTATGACTTTGTCACTCTGTTTTGTGTTTGCAAAACTGGATTCGAACTAGTTTAGAAGATGTAAGACCTCTTCCAACCAGGCATGCTCGTTCGTGTCAAGATCATGTTTGTCAAGCGGGTTAAGCAGAAAAGAGTGAAGTAATGTTTTTGAGTGCAACAGCGAAGGAAGTGTATATCCTTATTATCGGAATACATTTGCATTACAATACATAGGAGTGTTCAGAATCTAGAAAAGATTCATCCTTGTAGTCCTCTAATTGTTTTTTGACTAATTTCACATAGACTGGGCTCGAAAAATGAATTAATTATGTCCAGAAAGAATGTTCGTATCTATATTTTTACTTTGAATGCGAGGATGTTTTTAAACATTGCAAATATGTTTGTCAGGAAGTTGAATCAATATCAAAATCTTCAGTTCTAGGAGAAAATAAAAAGTATACTGGTCTTTTGCTACCTCAATAATTAAATTATTTCCTCGCAACTTTAAGAACGACATACATGGAACTGACATCGTCAAGGCAACATTCGTCCTCGATGGTCTAATCCTTCCAGTATCGCGAGAAAAAATGTTCTCGAAACAAAAAGTGTCCCGTTTCATTGAAACGAGGTTAGAGGAAAAATTATAAAAATTTTCTTCTCTTAGATAAAAAATCGATATCTGTAGCACGTTTAGGAACGTCTCTGTAAAATTTGAAGCTCAGGTTGAGAAAAAGAAATTTCCCACTTAAATGTCTTAGTTCTCAAGTGGGACTGCTTAACAAAGAAATGTGTTTTTAAATCTTTGGAATTATGTTTTATAATTGACTAGATACTATTGTCTATCCAAGCATGCGATCGTGCGACTGCAGAAGCAGCGTATTTGTTTCCTGCGTGCAAGACGAGCAAATAAAATAGGTGTTAGAAGATCGTGCACCAAAGTATGACAAAGGAGAATGTGAAAAATATTTAATATGTCGACCGATAGGACTGCAAGTCGTTCCGTCGCCCTCAAATCCTGGATTGCAAACGCATTTGTCCAACGGTTCCTCGTACTGGCAGGACGCATTCGGGTCGCAGATGTCCACATCCATACAGGACACTTCTGAGCCAGAATAACAATTCGATTTCAGTTCGCTCGTCATCAACGAGTACGATTTCCGCGCGTCGTCTCGACGATAAACTATCGAACGCAGATTTCGCTGATTAAAATTCACCAGAACCAATTCGACCTACGTCACTATGAATCGACAACAATCATTTTTCCCTCGATTCTCATTCATCTTTCTCATTCTCGTCAGTTTGTTTTCTCAGCGGAATTATAAATGAGTCGGTGAGATTTAAAATAATGGTACAATTTTAATTTTATTATTATATTATTGTCGATTTACAAAGTTATTAAAGAATGAGAGAATTTGATCATGGAAAGATGATTGAACAACATTTTTGAAAATTGATCGGTTAATGGTGTTTTAGTAATTTTACATTTTTTAACTCAATTTTCTTCAGTCAAAGGACAAACCTCGATCATAAGTCTTTGAGCTCATTTCAGTGTTCACTGGAACATTGTCTAATAAAACCCAAATGGTAATATCAACAAACTGACGATTATGTTGAAATACAACCATACAGCCGGAATTTATTTCACTGTAATTTCAAGTAAGTTACAAAAGAATCCATAGTATTACTGAAAGTATGCATAGCATTGTAACAACTGCTCACTGCTAAAATCTTTGCTACAAACGTTTGGTGCGATAATAATTATTGTAATAACAACTATTGGATATAACGTTTCTGAAATAGTAAGTTTCTTAAGTAGCATTCTCATTAGTAGACTGCGAATTTTATGCATTTATGACAAAAATGGGTGCGCACAATTTAAGAATGTTCTGGAGCTATATAAAAACGCAACACAATTTTTGAAATTTGACAAGATATAATTCTTAATAAATTAATGCAATTACTAAAGTTTGAGTTAGATTCACTACACCGTTTAATATTTATAGCAACTTAAAGTTTGCACATTTTAACACGTCTTCTTATGAAGAATTCATAAAATTGCATTTCAAACCCTATTTAAACCTTGAAAAAACGCAACTAGAAACTCCAGTTTTTTTATATATATAGTAAAAATGATGTATTTAATTATGTCCAAAATTTATTAGGATACACTAAACAGTTACACAACAAAAAAATTATAAACTCTTACAAAACTTCAAATTTATTGCGTTGTCATCTCACTAGCATGAAAACGCGACAATACTGTAGACCACTGAATATAGCTACTATTCGGAGAGTACAATTATTCACAAAATTCATTTACAATTTTTTAGAATACGAAGACAATTTGATTAAAAAATAAATATAACATGGAATTCACTAATTAAACGAAAGCTTTTTAAATTAATCTATTTTTTTAATGCAAAATATAAGAGTTTCGAATTTCTTGTACTTTTGTCTGCCATTGTACCTCCAGAACATCCTTAAAACAGTGGAAGTATTAAAAAGATTTCATGCCACCAGTATAATAGTTTTACCTTAATTAGATAATTAAAAGAAGAATTAAATTTTCATTTGGCTTCTGCGTCTTGCAATCGATGCAAACATTTTTTATTTTGCATAAAGATCCGCAGTCTACTCATTAGTATAATTTTAAATCACGTTACACCTACGATCAATTTGATTTTTTTTTACTTTGTAAAATACAAAATCAGTCGTCGCACACACGTGATCACTGGTTGCGACCATGTTAAACAATTTTGTTCGAAATGCTAAAATTAACATTTTTAACGACCACTGCCGAATGTTGGTCGAACTTGGTCCTGATCAATTTTCGTCGATGAGAACAGTCTATCGGTGAACGGTTACTGTAATCGATAAAAGGTGCAATACTTTGGAATCGTACCTATTTTCGTGCACTCTATACCATCCCCCTCGAAGTCGGGATTGCAGCGGCACTCGTAGTCGCCGGTCGTCGTTACGTATACACACTGCGCGTAGGGATGACACCTGTTCACCACGTTGCACGGTACTGGACATAAGCGTGCGCAATTATGATAATTCGCTGGGCTGCCTCACGTACGAAATTTATGAAGCCATTTCGCGGATCAGTTGCATCCATCATCGGACAAAATTCATGTGGCTTTCCTATCAAAGGTACATCCGAAATCGTACATTCCGCACCGTGTTGCAAAAATAGTCTTATCAACCATGCTCTCACTGAAGAGTCCCATCTACATTCATGCACGGTTTTCGTTTAAAAAATTCTTCAAATCTTTTGAATCGCGCGAACATTGAGAGTATAGAATCAAATCTAGTGAACAAGACAAAGGTAATTTTTATTTGTCTAGATAGAAATTGACCTGATTTGGATCATAAAATTTGAATGATGAAGGATCACAGGTCCACATGAATTTTCCCCGGAACCTAAAACGATCGAATTCTTAAAATTACGCCTCGACAGACATGCTACCTTTTTCCGACGTTTCGACTGTTGTTTGAAGTTCTTTAAATTATTTTCGTTAAAAGGATCTATCTTTTGTTAACATTTGGTCGGAAAATATAGAGCTTTCCTTTCATAATGTTGCCATATTGTATACAACTAATAAAACAATGATTCGTTGAGGAATTTCTATTTTTTAAAAGTTAGAACATTTCTCAACTTTCCGTACCAGATCTGTTAGAGAACAATACGTATAAACTATAAAGGAAAAATTCTTATCGATCGAAAAATTGAAATATAAATTATAATTATGATATCGGCGCCAGGTTCGATCCTTATTAGATACAACAAATATCCTGGATCTTTCATACATACAATACATTCTCTGCTCTCCGTTAGGATAGCACATCGTGCTTCAGTTACATTATCGCCAGCATGGGGTAAAAGTGGAAATAGTGTAACTCACAATTATGTGTTCTAAAAAGTTTTTGTCCTTTCTTCACAGCAAGTGCGTACTTAATTTTTTCCTTTTCTGTTTTACCAATTTTTGGTAATTTAAGTGGCTGTGTCACATTCAAAACAGTATACAGTAACTACTTGATTCTTGTCCCAGATTCGACGACTCGATTCTTGTCCAGGTCTACTCACTCCACTGCCTGTCAACGCTGTCCCGCGCCGCAGGGCGACGACTATTGTTCTCGGCCCGGGTATATCGGTGTGAACACCACTACATTAACACAACGAATCGAATGTTCAAACATCTTAATTTTCATTATTTTTTTATGGGACTTTCGAAACGTATTTCTGGTATTTTTCTGATTACAAGACCAAACACGATATAACTTCAATTGTGTTTGGTGGTTTAATCGACTGTGAAAGTTTCGTATGAGAAAGAAAGATGCCCCCGTATTCTCACAATGTGTATTGTCAATTAAAAATGATTTATTTTTCATTACTTCTTGGTTTCATTGACTTTATGGAGTAACTGTAGGATATGGAAGAGAATAGCGAGTGAGCAGGAGAGAAAAACTGTATTGTATGCTCTATTCTTTAAAATACCAATGCGATTATCACATTTATTAATAACTTATTAAATGAAAATTTATCTGGTTAGGTATTCGTTTATGTAATCTTTTAAATATTTTTTATTCTTTAATTCTTTGAGAATATATTTTCGAGATGTTTATTTGTTTATTTAAACATATGCTATAGCGTATGTTGAATGTATGATAAATTATAAATTATGCTTCCCACATGTAGAGTAAATATGGACCAAATTATATGGTGTTTGGTATTGTTTTAATCAGAATATTGCCAGAAAAATGCAAATAAAAGTCTCATAAAAAAATAATGAAAAATAAAGCATTTTGAATTGGCATTACATTGTGAGAACACGTGGGCCTTTAAACTGTGCCGACACCGTTGCTCTATTGTAGTCTCGCTCGGCGCGATCGAAGCGGCAGCCGTAAATCAGAAAAACAAGTCTACATCGCGATTCTTGTCCGCTCCACGAACAGCCCCTGGGACAAGAATCAAGTGATTACTGTATTCAATTTCAAAATTTTAATATTAATTTCTTTTTCAGACGCAAAAATTTGGGTCTCTTGATAATGATCCGCATTGGGATCGAAACGTTGAGAAATTTAAATATTTAACTTGCATATTTGTTGTATCTAATAAGGATCGAACCTGGCGCCGATATCATAATTATAATTTATACGTATAAACTATGTCCACACTGTCCTTTTTCATTCGGTGAAAAAAGAGGAAAGCGACTAAAAGTTGCTCGACACCCCTTCAATGTGGACGTAGCTCTGGGATGATCGAAAGTTTTCGACTTTTCGCAGAAATGTCAGTGGCATTTTCCATGAACGGTCAATCGAAACGTCTGGCAATTCGCAGCCTTGCGGCAACAGTGACGAAATTCTGTAAATATCATTGTCTATCAGCCAAGTGGTATTTGTGTCGTTTCTCGTGTTCCAATAATGCTTAAATGTACAATATTCTATTATGTTAGAAATAGTTTTTCGCTGTTTCCGAAAGACGTAATCTTTTGACATGTGTCACTTTTGTTGCAAGAATGCGAAGGAAGATCCGATCGTCAAGGTGATAGAACGAAATAGAATGTAGAAAAGGTTAGCGAAACTGTGCATAAAGTGCAGCACACGTGCCGAAGATTGTTAATTAGCCAAATTAGCGTAAGCAAAGCGAAACCGTCGTACAGTGTACTCTTGATGGACCCATCGTTTCGTGGTTGTATCCTGGTCTGGCCACGCAAATCTCCTCCGTACGGTTGTAATCGTATCCCCAGGGGCATATGCAGTAGTCTTCGAAGCATTCCGGGAGTGGCCGTGCCGATACTAGAACGCACGATGCAAAACCGTTCGTTGCTGGCGGTTAGCGGGTTTCTCGACACTGTTATGGTAATTAGCTCGTGCAATCACCACGTACCCCAATCGTATTTTACGTGCGATTAGCATCCATGCATGTCTTTTATCCCATCATTGTCGATCCTTTGAGGTCCCTCCCAAAACATTGGAGGCTTGTATTCGATTGTCGTACCCTATCTGATCGCTATACTGCGGGTTTTGTGCATTTAAAACAAAAATAAGTGGATTCCACTCTGAACAGTTGAAAAATTTTAATGACTGACAAATATAGACAGTATAGAACATACAATGTCTAAAATATAGACAATATAGAATATGTGTCTCATTTTCATCAGAAAAATGAAATAAACATGTAGGTAGAAGGTTCATAAAAAAGTGATTGAAAACAAATCATGACACCATTACAGCATTCTCAACTTGTTAAGACCAGTACCATTCTTTTTTTAAAATGATAATCTCTCTCCTGTCTGTTGCAACTGACGCAGAAAATGTTTATTTTGCGGACAAATCTGCAGTATAGTGATTGCATATGGTAGTCCAAGTGATTGATTAATCTCTTCGATTCAAATGTTGAACATGTGCGTTGGAATTTATTAATTGCATTTCAATTTGTGATGTCTTGCTAAATAATTTCAAAAATTATAGAAAATTTTGTACAATTTATTACTTAACAGGGTGTTGCGACATTGTTTCAATGGAAAATCTTCGAAGACGCAGAGAAAAAACTAGGCGTGTCTGGCTTTTTGGGTATGGAAAGTGAAGAACTTGATGCCGAGAGTTCAGACAAAGGATTTATAAATAAAAGTAAGTGATTATTATAAAGAAACGCTATAAGTAAGTGTGTTGTGAATGTTTCATTCAATTTCGTTTCGTTCGAACGTGTCCGTAGATGTCGAAGCAAGTAAAATCAACAATGTACATTAAATAATAGGAAACCGCGTTTTATACTTGCCGGAAAGCACAGAAGGTTCTAAATTTACAAAAGCTTCGGTTAATACAACTCGGCAACGAGTTAAAACGTGCTTCTTCCGCAAGAATTCTGTTTCCCGGAAAAGTACAGGCTCCGCGAAACCATTTCAAAGGCGATTAACAATAAAGTAAAAATACCGCAGGAAATCATTTTGAGCTGAGGTTCACGCTGAAAGTAGCATCAGTCGCGAGGCAGGAATTGAAAAAACATTTCTTCTCTTTTCCCACGGGGCAGTGTCGATTTTCCCCGGGGAAAGTCAGCAGCTCGCCGTGCGAGTCCCGTCGACCCTTTTCCCGCGTCCATGTTCTTTCTTTCCGTCAACTTTTTTCACGCCGGCACGTAACTTCGTCCTCAAAGGATTGAACTTTAAGAAGCTTATACTCCCCCTAACGTTTCAAACTCGTAAACGATTAAGAATCTCGTGCAAGCGAAGTTCCCGAGCGCATTCCTCGGGGCGAGGCTTCCGCAGCGGAGGAAAAATCGCCATTGTCAGCGCCGTGTCGATATTCGGTGAATTATGCGGACCCGAAAATGAAATCGGGGATGGATAATTCGCCGAGGGATCGAGCACCGGGCAATATTATTCTTGGTACTTACAGTCTCGCTGGTAGTAGACCGTCCTCGACTCCTCTTCCTCGCGCACGCATTCGTAATGCTCGTACTTCCAACCATCCGGGCACAAGCACATACCTTCCAAGCAGTGCGGTTGCGGTGGTTCGTCCGTTGTGGTCGTGTCCGTTTCCGGCTGGCACGTGTAACCATCACCTGGGGACAATTGTAAGCATTCGAACGGAAGTCGATCCTAAAAACAACCGGGCCACCATCCATTGACGGGACGGCGTCTCGCCGAAAAGTCGCCGGCTAGTTATATATTTACTGACAAGTACCATTTCGTTTACACTCTTCATTCTGTGTTTTTTCATAATTATCAAGTATGTATATTACCTCTTGTCTAAACTATAAAATTTCCCGTGTTATTGAATAACTGTGTCTATTAATATTTCACAGACGCGGACTTTTCTCGATGATGGTTCAAAGCCGAACCGAAACGTTGAAATTATAATTCTGCAAAATTGCTAATTTTTTGTATCTGGTCGAACCTGTAGCGCCGATATCATTTGTGCATAAACAACAATTTACGATCGTTAAAACTCAAAATTATTGATATTTTTACATTCTGTTAGTTGATCTTCTATTTTAAATTACACGTACCCAATATTAGTAGATGCATAAAATCTGCACTCTACTCGTTTATTGTGATCCCTTTAACGGTTGTCTAACCTTCCGTCAGGTTTAGTGTTTAAATAACATAAACTTGTGTTTCTCGATCGTATTATTGTTAAAAACAATTGCAAAATGATCTCGGCGCTACGGTTCGATCACTAAACTACTTTAAGCAATTTTTCTAATTATAAATTAATTCGACGTTTCGGTTCTAATTTGAACCATTTTCAAGAAAATTAATTGAAATTGCGTCTGGAGAATCCTTTCCAACACAAAAATCCTTCTATAATTCTTCTTTTGGTTGAATCTGAAACACGCACAACCTTTGTTGCGTTCTGATCTCAGTTCAAATTGAGTGTTAATAAATTGTTGTTTACCATTGTGGTATTCTCACCAGTGTGAGGTTAAAGATGTATTATGATCTTGAATTTACCGCTCTGTATCGATCTATTTAACCTAGATCGCGTAAAAGAATGATCAGTGTCGTGCAAACAGACATGGGGAACGCACGCGTTTCACGTGTCTCACGACTCTCAAATTTAAATATTTAATCACACCTAAGCAAGTGAGTACAAATTGTTTTCCTGTACTTTAAACATTTATTAGTTTTCTTTAAAAAAAAATAGTTTCTTTTTGTTCTTTGAAAATTGTATGTCTTATTTAAAATATTTTTATTACAGACGCAATTTCAATTAATTTTCTTGAAAATGGTTCAAATTAGAACCGAAACGTCGAATTAATTTATAATTAGCAAAATTGCTTAAAGTAGTTTAGTGATCGAACCGTAGCGCCGAGATCATTTTGCAATTGTTTTTAACAATAATACGATCGAGGAACACAAGTTTATGTTATTTAAATACTAAACCTGACGGTAGGTTAGACAATCGTTAAAGGGATCACAATAAACGAGTAGAGTGCAGATTTTATGCATCTACTAATATTGGGTACGTGTAATTTAAAATAGAAGATCAACTAACAGAATGTAAAAATATCAATAATTTTGAGTTTTAACGATCGTAAATTGTTGTTTATGCACAAATGATATCGGCGCTACAGGTTCGACCAGATACAAAAAATTAGCAATTTTGCAGAATTATAATTTCAACGTTTCGGTTCGGCTTTGAACCATCATCGAGAAAAGTCCGCGTCTGTGAAATATTAATAGACACAGTTATTCAATAACACGGGAAATTTTATAGTTTAGACAAGAGGTAATATACATACTTGCTAATTATGAAAAAACACAGAATGAAGAGTGTAAACGAAATGGTACTTGTCAGTAAATATATAACTAGCCTATCAGATGTCAAGGATCAAGAGGCACCAAATCAATGTTAGGCGCGAATTTTAAATTCTAAATATTCATCAACAAATTTCCAACCTATGTATTACCAAAAAATTTTTTTGGTAGAAAAATTAGCAATCATTTTCTGGGTGAAATTTCACACAACGATGTTAATGTGCTTAACATATTTATAAAAACTGGAAGTCAATAATTTAGATTATTATAGAAACATCATCATAAATTAATTACTGATTCAGTAATGTAGTGTAAATCTCATTAATCTCAGGTTTTTCGTACCTAAGATTGACACTTTGATGTTTAATCATGTGCACAGTCTCTAATAATAATCTTTGATGTAAATTATTTTCTTCATCCAGTATTTTGACATTTCAAAATCAAATGCATGGTCATGCTCAAATGAATGCTTCGTCAAGGCTGTATGTTGTGATGATGGTAATAAAATATTTCTTTTATGTTCATTGACCCTTGTAATCAGATGTCTAGAAGTTCGTCCAATGTACGAAAGATTACAGCCTCTGCAAAATTGCTAATTTTTTGTATCTTTGATCGAACCTGTAGCGCCGATATCATTTGTGCATAAAAATATCAATGTATTATTTTCACTTCCTTAAAATGATTAACACTAAACCTACCATCACCAATAAAAATTACCAGTTCCAGATTTTCTATTTTACAATCAGTGAGATAGTAAAAATGATTTCATAAGAAATGATTGTACAGATATCTTTAGTATAAACAGGTATTACAATAGTGAATCTTGTGATTTTTATAAGGGAACATTTACCAGTTACTTTTAAGGCACAGTAGATTCAGTGTTCAATGAAGACCGTATGAGTGTTAGACTTTACAATTTATTTAACTATCATTCTTCATAGAAATTGTCCATCAGACACCTTTCCTAATTCACTTTGACGACACATAGGAGCAGAAAGTATGCTCCCCGCTTCCCGTCGCCGAATAAGCATGCAATATGGCGAAATGGAACTTATTATTTACTGTTTCGGCGCTGCTAACGACGTTAAACGCAGCGACGGCAAGTTTAATTATCTCCGACTCAAACAGCTGCATTAGCAGAAATGTGACTTACATTTAATTCGGAAGTTATTCCACGTAAAATCACGGAAGCGAATCGGAGAGCCGTGCTTTATTCGAGGAAAAACATTCATTGTCTTTTTGCGAGACCATCTTGGAATCCCTTAGTCGGAATTGCAGAGGAGGAACACTTTTGCATAGCGTTCTAATAGTGTTCAACGGTGAGGACGCGCAAAAACGATGAAACTTACCAACAAAACCGGGTAAACAGACGCAGGCGTGTTTCTGCGATTCCTCGTTGGAGATGCATACGCTATTTGACGAGCAGTTGTTCTGGGCTTCGCAAGAGCCTACCGGAAGTCAAAGATAACGTATCTGATAGAACGTCTCTTTAAAAAAATAATTTCATTTGATTGTGATGTAAGAAATTTATGTTACCTCGATGGATGGGGTAGCAACCCTGCTCCGTCTCTTCGAAACCTGGGATGCAAATGCAAACAGGCACATCGTCGATCATTACACAGGTCTTGTAATTCTCGCAGCGAACCTCTTCGCAGGAAGGATTTCCTGAATTTCCAACAGAAGATGCGCCAGTTACTGACGAAGCGTAAAACAGAGCTCGCAGATATCGATTTTCTCAGTCAGTCTCTTGCTCGTGGATGGTAAAGTATTATCATAAAATGGTAACCTCTTTGCTAGGATAAGGGAACTTACTCTCGCAAACTCGGCCATCTCCGGTGAAGCCAGCTCGACACTCGCAGGTGTGGCTACCTTCTTGATTGATGCACTGTGCGTCCGGAGAGCACATGTGATTGCCGGCTGTGCATTCGTCCACGTCCACGCAGTTCGCGCTGCCATCGTCTTCGTACAGATAGTGAAATCTGAAGAGCAAATTGCATTATTAATAACACCGCCGACGAGTTAGAGTAGAGCAATCGTCTGCTGCCTTTTACTTCCTCAAGCTCACGAGTAGACAAACTGTCTGTCTCCGTTGCAGAAGAAAGAAGCACAATGGAAATGTTCTTCTTATAATCATTTCAATCGGTTGGGGATAAGATATAGATGTTTTCAAATTTTCCAAATCTCGAGTACAGTAGGACCTCGATTAACCGGCTTGATCGGGAGACAAACAGTCCGGATAAATTAACACCCGATAGATAGACCGAAGAAATAATAAAAATGTATAATACATTATGTTCTAAAATAAATGTTTTCTATTTTTACATTTACAGTAAAATATCCATAAATGTCTTGAAAGTGTGGCCTTTAAAAGTCCCGGAGCTATCCCGACTACTGCGGGGTATACCCTTTTGAGGGGCCACGAAACTCGAGAGGCCTCGATCGCCGAGAAGTATGACATCATGCGGCTTGAGTGTCTTGGTGAGACCGCCTAATCCAAATTTCCAACTTCCTTATTTTTTTATGAGACTGCGATTACCATATTTGTGGCATTTTTCTAAGAACAATGATACCACATATGATATAATTCCGATGATATTTACTTGTGTAATAGACAGTTAAAGTTTCGGGCGCGTAGGATAGCGTATGGGACAGAAAGAGACGCAGAGAGATGTAGTCGCCAGCACATTTCAAAGGCACGCCGTTAACTGTCCTTCCTTGCGCCCGCAAGGAAATGTCATCGGAATTATATCATGTTTGGTATTATTTTGCATTAGAAAAATGTCACAAATATGGTAATCGAAGTCTCATACAAAAATGATGAAAAATAAGGAAGTTGGCAAATTGGATTAGCTATGTTTACATTTCTCGGCGACGGATGCCTCTCGAGCTCGGCTGTCCGTTTCTACGTTCGGCAACACTCAAAGAATAGTGACTGTGGTGCATAAATGTCCCTCGGCAGACCCGTGCTAGGGACTTATATGGATAATTTACTGTATTTACTTTCATAATATAATCATACTTAAACGCATATTTATTTATAATCGGAATCCGGTTAGTCGACGATCTACTGTATTCTTTTTAACCTAACCCAGAACTTTTTTTCTGTTTAGCGTGAGGAAGAATCCTTTCACGGACTTCCCATACCCCCGTGGGAGGGACATGGAGGTATGTGGGACTTACGAGAGCCAGAAGAGCTCACAGTACCACCTAAAAACCTCACGACAACCTACCCTAAGCTATTCGGGGGCAGCTGGGATCTCCAAAGGAACACGACCAGCCACCCCCTCGCCCTTGGCCCCTTACCTGACCCAGACCTATACTTGCCTACCTTGGGCTCGACTAAAAATCCTCCAGAGCTGCCCTGGACTACCCTTGCCTGTCCATGCTTATCACTTCTGGGTTTCTAATCAATATTTTCTTCTAAACTTTTCAAAAGTTCCTTTCGTTAAAATTGATATTTTTGGCTAAAAATTGGCATTCCTCCGATCGGAGGTCCCTCCGAAGCTCGCTCATGAATGGGATCAGTGAGTGACATACAATCGAGAGTGCAAAGCGCGAGCACCTACTGTAATTTCGCAGAGGTTTGCGGAGCTGCTCACCCAGAATTGCAATCACACTTGTATGTGTCGCCAACAACGATGCAGCTACTGTGATCTGGGCAGGTGTCCTTGCCCTTGATGCAAGGGTCTTCCTCCTCTAAGGGCGCGACTTTTGTATTCACAGCAAATCGTATGATGCCTTCCGTGGCTTCGTAAGTCGTCACACCCCTGAAGTACTTGAGCCGCGTGGTATCGTCCTCGGGTTCGACGGTTAGGTACGGGCATTCCTGATAGACGATCGTCTGGTCCAGCGTGAAGCTCTGCTCCCGTTCCCCGGTGGCGTCATTCAGTTTGCAAGTACGTTCGCTCTGAGCGCGAATCACGCCAGGTTGCGCTCTGGTATAAAGTTCGTCGAAGTCACCGTAGGAGACTCGGGTTTCCCTCGACAGCTGCGGCAACGTACCTGTCACCTCCGCCTCCATCTTCAGCTGCCCGAACACGTCCAAGCCGAGGTAATTGCTGCGGATCGTCACTTTGTCCCCTGACGGGGTGAACGTCAATACCGCCGTGTGATTGAAAAGTCCACCTGGAACACGTGATCGTGTAAATTATCGATGAACAGTTGTGCTTACAAGGAGAGGTCACATTGGTGGGGTCGTCGATTTTAATGAAACTTTTTCTGATGGATCTAGAGCAAAAATGAACATATCTATGTTCGAAGGTTTTTTACGGTATTTATTGCTTATGATATTCAGAAAATATCTTAATATACTTTATATAAAAAATTTAAAAAATAGAAGAATAGAAGAGTACCAAGAATATGATTAAGAAATTCAACGTATCAAGATATTTTCTACATATCCTAAACTTCAAAATTCGAAAATGTGGATTTGCTTACTTTTGCCCTAGATTGACCAGAAAAAGTTTGATTAAAATCGTTGACCCGACCATCGAGACCTCTCCTCGTTAGTCCATAAGAGAGCTACGTACCTGTCAGTTGGTATCCATTTTTCGTTTTGCCAACAGGTTTCGCGAAAAGCCAACCGATCACACCACCAAGATTACCAAGCAGTTGGAAGTGGGGTCCGATCTCATCCGGCACACGGGACAAAGCAGTGTACGTTCTTCCATCCTTTGTTTGCACATAACACTGTAGATCTCTCGCGGGGAATTCAACGTTATTGATCATGCCAGAGATGCGGCCAATTACACGAAGCGGCACATCTGCAAACATTTGCCACCCTTTTGACTCCTTGCATGGTCACTTCAAGAGGTATTTAAACAAACCCTCAAATTGTTCTACCATTGAAGTACAAAACGTTTCACAAACGAACTTCTGTTCATGCTATCATTTATATTCTGACAAATAATGTCAATTCAGAGAAAACCATTTTGTCGACCGAACTATAATAGAATCTAATTGTTTATAATTGTTTATACGTTTTCTCGGTCGCAATATTAGATACTTAGAATTTTTCGCGGCGCCTAGGTTCGATCATTATTTATTTTGTACTTGCTCTACTTGTAGCAAATATGTAAAAATTATCATACATGTGCTATCCAAATAGTAGAGGAAAAAGACCTAACAGTATATTAACGTTCCTCAAAAGCTTTCCAACATCCGGTTGTCTAAGGCAGGGCCCGCTAGATAGCCTTACTGACGAGTCCTTTAGCGGGTCTAGGACGAAACACCACCTTTCCTTTTTCCTCTACTATTTGGATAGCACACGCACCATAATTCTTACATATTTGCTACAAGTAGAGCAAGTACAAAATGAATAATGATCGAACCTAGGCGCCGCGAAAAATTCTACAGGGTGTCCCAAAATTCCTTCAACATCCGGAAATGGGAGGTTCCTGAGATGATTTCAAGCGATATTTTCCTCTGCAAAAATAGTGTACGCAGCTTTGCTTAGGAGTTATTAACGAAAAACAAGGACCAATCACAGCGCGTCTACATCGGACTGATTCTGGTTCGGCTAACGGCAACACCGCGCTAAGTGGGACCTGTCCTTAAGTCGGACTCTGTTCGCTGTAGTCGGGCTCTGATTGGTCCGTATTTTTCGTTAATAACTTCTAAACAAAGCTGCGGACGGCATTTTTGCAAAGAGAAATGTTTCTGCAAATGATCTAAGGAACCTCCCATTTCCGGATGCTGAAGGAATTTTGGGACACCCTGTATAATAAAATCTATAGCAACAGGTCATTGGCGTAGGGTCTATCTTCACCAAAAGTTACATTCACACCGTTGAAGTTTTAACTTTTTGATAATCAATTGAAGTTATCAACTCTTCCTGTCAAGTCCAATTAGAAAATTGACTTTTTGAATCAACTGGGTTCGAAAATGTGCGAAACAAAATTAAACAACTAAGAAAAAGATTGTTGCAGTTTCTCGAAAAATATAGAGAAGATCGATTTTTCCCGGAGGAGAGTGTTCTCTCGAGTTAATTTTGCATCAGAGTTCATTAAAAACTCGCCAGAGAAAGAGGCCGCGTTCAAAGGGTTGCGTCTCGCGAATTCGTGTTTTACGGGGTCATCGAAGGGGCAGTGGGGGCTCGTAATCCCTGAATAGATCAGAGGGAGACGGTTCTGGAGAACCGACCGTTATTGGACGTCGTTTACATCACGAGGCTACGCGTCTCCAAAGGAGAGGCTGGTTTAAATTGCGACTCACGGGAGACTCGCTCGAAAGCGGATTTTTCCGTTCCGGAGCCAGATCAAAGGGACGTAAGCTAGCAGATAATTAAGGTACTGCAGTGCTCACTTAACTTTTCAAAATTTTGGATCCGGAAGTGATATCGTTACAAATTCCCTGGGGCTCCGTTGATCTCGAAGCACCAATTGGCAGGGTCGTGCAAAGTCCAGTGTAACAAGTTTAGAAAATTCAAGCGAGCACTACCGTACTCCTCAAGTCTCACAGTAGCCGCGATGCTCACCGTTCGGCTGACAGGATTTTCCGTTGCCGAAGAATCCTTGTTTGCAATGGCAGCAGAAGCCGACCTCGTAGTCCACGCATGTCGCTTTGCTGTGGCAAGTCGTTGCCCCGGTTCTGCAGCTGGCTGCCTGGTTCGTTGTGCTGATGTCTGTGTAATTCGAGACGTTCGCATGTAAAACAGTGGTACTGCCTCTAAATGATCTTCAAATTCAACGAGATTTCGTCTGGGAGGAAAACTTGGAAACCGGCGGGACACCTTTGTCGCTTCCTCCCTCAATTAGCGCGTAACTTGGATTGTTATGAGGATAGTGTACGTATACTGTACCAAATTAACCCTCTACGCACTAATGAAACTTCAACGCACACGTCTCGGAAGTAGAAATTTATCGTGGCGTGTTGTTTTATTGGTTGAACAGTTGATTCGTAGCGTTGTAGAGGAGAAATACTTACAAGAGAACGTATTCAGGTGAAACAAACCAATCTTGATGAAACTTATGCGAGATGTAGTTCTTCGAAAAATATTTGACACGTATTTTATTTTATTGGCAATCATCCACTTTGAAGGGGTGAAAACAGCCCTCAAAGTTCGCTGTCAGATCCATATTTTTTGAGGTATCTTGGAGACCAGAGATCGAAAAAATTGATTTTTTTAACCCTTAGCACTCGAGTGGTGACTCTGAGGCACCACTAAAAATTGCTGTACCATTATCAAAATTTTGTTTACATTATTAAATATGTTGGTATCTAATCAGTTACTAAATATTTAATTACTGTATGAGTTATTACATCAATTTCATACCCATGAGATTTAAAAAACCATGGAGAATAGAAATATTCTAAGTCGAAGGAATGTTTAATTTTCGAGTTAAAATAGCTCCGACTGCAAAGGGTTAAAAATTGTTTTTCTTTTAATGGAGAATGTTGTAGTGCAAAAAATTTTAACAAACTATGTTTGTTCAAACGATACATTAAAAATTTTATGTTTTCTTTCGGTTTCTCTTATATATCGTTAATTAATTTTAATGTACACTATGTGTGATCTTTGATCCAAAATAGGGGATACATGTTTTAGGATTTTCTTCTTTTTTCATTTAACAATATTTATGCATAATGAAAGATAGTCTTGCACCTGCTGTGCGGAGGAAGGAATTCTGGCTTGTTTTACAGAAATATAAGCGTTTATTTTTAACATATTATTTAAACATATGTCTTTTGTTAAAATCTTTTGCACAACTACGTTTCGCATTAAATACACACAATTTAAAAAGAAAATCAATTTTTTTCGACCTTTGGTTTCCAAGATATCTCAAAAATATGACTCTGACCATGAAATTTTAGGGCTGTTTTCACCCCTTCAAAGTGGATGGTTGCCGATAAAAAAAACACCTGTCAAATATTTATCGAAGAACTACATATCTGACATAAGTTTCATAAAAATCGGTTTGTATCAACTGAATATGTTCCCTTGTTAGATATAATATTAATAAAAAAAAGCAAAAATTAAATGTTTTCGACGCATTGGTTCGATCTAGTAATACTTTAAGTAATACTCTAGTAGTACCACTACCATAGTGACTGTCTAGGCAGCAACATGTGGGTCCTACGCAGACTATTGATTTTTCTAAATTGTTTATTTTAAAGTTATTTTGCGACACTACGCAAACACAATGTTGTTAAATTAATCTCTTGAAAATTATCTAAATTTAGATCGAAACGTCGAGATAAAATATTGTGAATATTTGCAAATAGTGTTTAGAAGTATTACTAGATCGAACCAATGCGCCGAAAACATTTAATTTTTGCTTAAAGCTTATTACGATCGCTATACGTTAAACCGTTATAATATTAATAAACCCTTTTAGGACGTTTCTGACCCTTGGAGTTGCAAGCAGTTACAATTCACGAATTTATATAAATATTTTCTTTTGAAATAGTTTAGTATACTCCTTTATTTATGTACATGCTACCACAAAAAAATTCTATATAAAATCTGAGTAAATTCAATATTATTGTTATTGTAAAGGAATATACCCTAGTCTCGTTTAGGTCTCGGTAGCTGTAACAGTAATTATAGGAAAAGACTCTGATGTATGGTCTGGACTCTGTCTGTATACTCTTCAAGAATAGTACCATTTAATTTATGAAAATGAACGTTGGCACAGAATTAATATTATAGTCTCATTTAATTTATGAAAATGAACGTTGGCACAGAATTAATATTTATTTGCAGCGATAGTAGCTACTGTAGCAAACCAAGTTCCTTTATCCACTGGTTCTAAAACTCACGAGCTCATTTAAGCAAAATCTAAGGGATTTTAGAGGCTCTACCTCATTTCATCTTACGAGTGGAAACTCACCCACAATGTTATCCGGTACTTTCACATCGTCATCGTTCAACGACGGACCAACCTGAAACATCCACTGTCCCGGTCTGTTCACGTTCGACCATCTGCGGGAAACAATAGGATTTACAATGTCACAATACAGTGAATCACTCGAAGTGAATCGCTCGTTAACCAGTCTCCTCCTGACTCACTTGTCGACATTCTGAATCTGATCCGTTCCGGAACCCTTCAAGGTGTAGATTCTTCCTTCGCTCATAAATCCTGCCTGCGCCTTCGCGTCTGGCAGACCGTTGGGGTGCGATTCACCTTGAATCCACTGAATTCCATTATCCGGGTACAGTAGCTCGACGTAGGAATGCGTGCCGTTCGACGAGATGGCTACTTGGTAAGTGTTCATCTAGAAATATCCGTAGAACGTCAAGTATTCATCCGGTGTCGCAAATATGAACCATTTGAGTGGCTCTTTGCCAAAGTCTGATCGAACACAGATTGCTCACATCAATTACAAGTTTCTACTTTTTCATTTGAGAACCATCAGCTTCATAAGTGATCAGAAAATAAAAGTTTCATGAATTCTGTTCATGATTATTGTCAAAAGTAACACGGTGATAAAAACTCAATATATCAGATAAATATATAAATCAGTTTGTAAGTTTCCACTTGAAAAATTAAAAATATGAAATGAAAATTAATTTGTCACATTCACGACATGGTTAATCATTAATACAATAGCGACAAGCAACCAAAGTTCTAAATTTCTCGTTTGTAAATAAAACGAGAAAAATTAAGTTATGTTAAATCGACGAAATGCTGAAAAATCATTATGGTGAAACTCAACCATTGAGTTTTTTCATTTCCTCGTTTGAAAATGAAAATGTGTGGTAAAATGAGACACGTGGAACAGTAAAGCCATGTTAAATCGACGAAATGGTAAAAAAATCACTAGGAATACAACAGTTCTGGAAAAGTTGGCCGTGAAACGAAAAGCTGTGTAACGAATCAATTATTTCGATACAAATCTATACAAATTCAATTGGATTCGTTCCTATTTTTTATAAAATAATGTATCAGTGCTGCCTGAAGGGAGAAGCTGGACCTCTTGCGGAGAGAAACAGAAGGACGCTAATAGTACAGCATTCTTTTGGTTGTACAGTAATCTCGCGATCTATGACCGAGGATGCCTTTACGATCTATGACAAGGGCTTACTCATTCCACTGCCGGCCAACGCCGTGCCGCGTCGCAGAACGCCGATGATTGATCTCGGCTCGGGTATATCGGTGTGAGCACTACACATTGACTCGAATGAATCGAATTTTTATTATTTTGTTATAAGACTTTCACAATCTTATTTCTGGCATTTTTCTGATTACGACAATACCAAACACGATATAATTCCAACTGTATTTAATGGTTTAATCGACGATGAAAGTTTTACTTACAAGGAAGGAAAGCGTGTTTGATCTATGCCGGCGACGGTGACTTTCCGCGTCTCTTTCTTTCCAACACGCTGTCCTTCCTTGTAAGTGAAACATTAATCGTCGATTAAACCACTAAATAATGTTGGAATTATATCGTGTTTGGTATTGTTGTAATCACAAAAATGCCAGGAATAAGGTAGTAAAACTCCCATAGAAAAATATATAATTAAACATGTACTGAATACAGTAAATTATCCATATAAGTCCCTAGCACGGGTCTGCCGAGGGACATTTATGCACCGCAGTCACTATTATTTGAGTGTTGCCGAACGTAGAAAAGGACAGCCGAACTCTAGAGGCGTCCGTCGTCGAGAAATGTAAACATAGCTAATCCAAATTGCCAACTTCCTTATTTTTCATTATTTTTTTATGAGACTTCGATTACCATATTTGTGGCATTTTTCTAATGCAAAATGATACCACACATGATATAATTCCGACAATATTTAGGTGTGTAAAGACAGTCAATGTTTTGGATGCAAGGAAGGACAGTTATATACGCTATCCTACGCGCCCGAAACTTTAACTGTCTATTACACAAGTAAATATCATCGGAATTATATCATATGTGGTATCATTGTTCTTAGAAAAATGTCACAAATATGGTAATCGCAGTCGCATAAACAAATAATGAAAAATAAGGAAGTTGGAAATTTGGATTAGGCGGTCTCACCGAGACACCTGAGCTGCATGATGTCATACTTCTCGGCGACCGAGGCCTCTCGAATTTCGCGGCCCCTCAAGAGGGTATACCCGGCAGTAGTGGGGATAGCTCCGGGACCATTAAAGGCCACACTTTTAAGACATTTATGGATATTTTACTGTAAAGCATTTTGAAATGCCGTTACATTGTGAGCACACGCGGGTATTTAAACTGCGTCGACGACGGCGGCACGCTCGGTCATCCGGTCCGTGTATCATTCTATCCTTCTCTATGTTCGGCACTCTTTTGAAGTCACGGCGCGAACGATTCCGAGAAAAAAATAGCATACCCTTTACGATCTATGACATTTAAAACCCCCGTTTTCTGGTCATAGATCGAGAAATTACTGTATAACGGAACACTGTGGGCCGTAACGCGAAAGTGCCATACTTAAAAACGGCCGTTATAGCAAAATGCCGTGTAGCGAGGTATGGTGCAGCGACAGCTCGTAAATAGTGCCAGAGGACTGACAAGGACTGTAGGCTAATAAATCGACGATGTCGAAGGTCTCGCTTACTTTGTCGCTTCTCTCGTTGAAGTATCCGACGTCCAGCCAGGTAGCCAGGAACACGTGTGTGGGTACAAAGTCAGCCGCGTCCTTGAAAGCGTTTCGCACCATTCCTCCGGCTCTGGCGAGAACTTCCGGTGAATCTGTTTCACCGTAATAGACCCTTCCGGAGCCTCTGGTGTCGACGTGAGTGTAGAGCGGCGCGATAACCGGATCGTCCAGCGGGAACGGTATGTTGAAGAACCTCTGCATTGCTCTAGCGAAAGAGAGAACGCCATTCCCGTTCACCTGGAACGAGGTTAGATAACCCTTTTAACCTGTTCCTCCTCATCAGGCGAAAACCCGGCGAAGAAGTTACATCACACCGGGTCCCGGTGAATTCTGCGGAGCTCTATACGTAATTAAAATACTCGTCCCTTCGACGAGATGGAAGAGTCAAGCTATGACGTCAGACTCTCGAGTTATTCATTATCCTTTCGATGGAATGCAAGGGCTACAAGATGAACTTTCAGCTTTTCTTCGTAATTTTCTAGACTGCGAGCTGAACAGTTTTTTTTCTTAGTTGGGAAATCTCATATGAAATTTATTGGAACATAATATACAGGGTGGGGCAGTAACTATTAGCACCTCAGATATCTTCGAAACTATAAGTCTCACAGAAATATTTGCTGAAATAAGATTGCACAGTACGAAGAAGGCCATCCGGTGGCGATAGTAGTTTTTTGCAGGTGGACGTACTTCGGACATTTGAAGGTCACCTCCATTTTTTTTAATGGAATGAGGTATTTTTGAATACATCAACCGATGCAGCTGGACATTCGTTACAAAAAAGTACTAACCTATGTATGTCGAAAAGTTAGTAGGTCAGGAGATATTACAATTTAAATAACTATAAAACACCATTGCAATCTTACTAAGACGTTAGTGTTACTTACTGTTGTAACGTCTTAGTAGGAAAGTAATGGTATTTTTGAGTTATTTAAATTCTAATATCTCCTGAACTACTAACTTTTCGACATACATAGGTTAGTACTTTTTTGTAACGAATGTCCAGCTGCATCGGTTGATGTATTCAAAAATACCTCATTCCATTTAAAAAAATTGAGGTGACCTTCAAAAGTCCGAAGTACCTCCACCTACAAAATAACTATTGTAGCCACCGGATGGCCCCCTTCGTACTGTACAATTTTATTTCAGCAAATATTTCTGTGAAACTTATAATTTCGAAGATATCTGAGGTGCTAATAGTTACTGTCCCACCCTGTATATTACATTGTAATACAAATTATATGATAAGCAAGAACATTAGGAAAAAGACAAACAGAAAGAAACATTACCAACAAGAAAACCTTCAGGCGCGTAGGTTACAACTGTTTAGAAACGCTATCACATATACGCACGCCTTAATATTAGGGTCAGTTATTAAGCAACCTACAGGGTGTCCCAAAACTAGTGTAGGAGCGGAAAATGTGTGGTTCCTTTTCTTTACAAAAATGGCGTCCGCGGCTTTGTTTAAGAGTTATTAAAAAAGAAAACATGGACCAATCAGAGCGCGACCTATAGACGTGAATTAGCACAGTTGGACCGACGCGCCAACTGTCAATTGGCCGAACGTGCCATCCATGTCTAGATCCCGCTCTGATTAGTTCGTGTTTTTTGTTAATAACTCTTAAACAAAGTCACGGACGCCATTTTTTGTAAAGGAAAATGTCGCTTCAAATGACCCAAGGAACCACCCATTTTCCGTTCCTACACTAGTTTTGGGACACCCTGTAAATCCAACGGCAATTGAAATCCATCTCTAGAACGATTTCGGATGAATTTGATCCCCTGCTCATTATATAAATTGCACTATATGCATTGTATACAGGGTCATCCGTTTTTAAACGGACAAACGTAAACCAGCTATAAAGAACCCCAAATGGAACAAGTTTTACCCCTGCCACTTTTTTTGTTTCGGCCTTGATTTCTAGAAAATTGCAAAAAACCATAATTTTTTTAGTTCACATAAACTTGAATATCTCGGGACTCCAGTGATGAATCTTGATGATTTTTCCTTTGTTTGGTTTAAAATAAATAGGGGCATCTTTTTTGTTAACAAAATATTTTTGTTTTTTTTTAGCACGTTTATTCCAAGAAAATATCATCCATTGAAGTCACGCATCCTGGAACCGTTCAGATAGCTACAGTCCGATCCAGAAAAAACCAAGATTCGAAGGTCATACAAAAAAATTTTGGGAACAAAAAAAGATGCTCCTGTTTATTTTCAACACAACAAAGAAAAAACCATCAAGATTCATCACTGGAGTCCCGAGATATTCAAGTTTATGTGAACTAAAAAAATTATGGTTTTTTGCAATTTTCTAGAAATCAAGGCCGAAACAAAAAAAGTGGCAGGGGTAAAACTTGTTCCATTTGGGGTTCTTTATAGCTGGTTTACGTTTGTCCGTTTAAAAACGGATGACCCTATATATTGCCATAGTACATGGTTAAGTGTTTCCTGATCCTAATTACTCTTACAATTGGGGTTATCGATGATGACAATGCGAGCAAGTGAAACTGCCAAATGATAATGGTTGTCCCTGCATCGATTAATTGTAACAATGCATTGTCGAGTTAACTTTATATGCCTGAACCAACGTGAACGAACATCTTTAAAGCAACGTTGAAAATAAGCCTTACCCTTAAACAACCCTTGATCTTTTATTTTAGAAACTGTATTTAAAATCGCTTCTTTGAGCTGAACAGTTTCTAAATCTTATGGGGTGGTGCAGAATCATTGAAATTGAATATAGAGATCCTCCAGTTCTTTTCAACCATGTAACCCTTGTGTACATGCAGTGAAGCGTTTGGGGAATGTTAAAAGCTTGCCGTCAAGCATCGAGCCCAACATTTTCAGATTCTCGTAAACCCTAATCACCTATTCACAGGGTGTGGATGGTACATCGAGTGCAGCGCGTCCGGTGAGCACGTGCGGAGGGTAGGGGGACAGGTCAACAGGTAAACTGTCAGCACGTGCCGCGAAATCCGTCGATGACGTAACGAGCTGGCTCGCGCGTTGCATAGATACGTTGCATAGCTCGTCGAGAAGTCATTCACCCAGGGCACGAGTTTAATGGAGCAACGGCGCACAGTGGGACCTTTCGCCCGAATCGTGGACAAAATCAAAGAACTTTCGATAGAAATGAGACAGAGGGCTGAAATTTTTTTTGCATACAGCTGAAACTTCACAGAATATGGGAAAAATAATGAGATTAAGGTACGAATGTTTTCTAACCTTGAAAAAATAAAAATATAACTATATAAATTATAATATGATATCGGCGCCAGGTTCGATCAACTTTTGAACAAACAATAAATGTGCAATTTAAATATTTAAACTCAACGTTTCGATCCTTATGTGGATCATTTTCAAGAGGCTAAATTTAAATTGCACATTTGTTCTTTGTTCAAAAGTTGATCGAACCTGGCGCCGATATCATATTATAGTTTATATTTCAAATTCCGATCGATATGAATTTTTCCTTTAAAAATATAACTGTTTAATAATAATCCGACATTTTGGAAAATTCTGAGGTTGTCAGAATGAAAATCAGCGTGAAAAATCTACGCGAAATGATGTAGAGCATGTTGCAACAAAATTTTTTCCGCGCGTGGTATTGGAAAAACCACATTTTCCTCGAAATTGCGCAACTTTGACGAATTTTTTCGAGGTTAAAAAACATTCGTTCCATAATCTCCCTATTTTTCCCATATTCTGTGAAGTTTCAGCTGTATGTAAAAAAAATGTCAGCCCTCTATCTCATTTCTATCGAAAATTCTTTGATTTTGTCCACGATTTGGACAAGAGGTCCCACTGTGCGGCGTGGCTACAGAATTCAAAACGGCCCTCTCTAATTTGTTCAATTGTTAGTCCACTGTTTCTTACCTTTACTTTACGTCATAAAATTCTTTCCTTCAGAGTATTAACAATTTTTTCACCAGTTTTCCAAACGAAATACTACAGTGCACATCGCCTCGTGAATTGACGCTGCGTCAATTGGCTAAACTGAAAAGCGCGCGCGTTGCTCCACATTCGCCACAATGCCCACAACGTCGTTTTAACAATTCAAGAGTCTCATTTGTACACGGGAATTAATTGATTAGAGTCAATTTAATTTAATAGCTAACGTTCGTTTCTGCAAACAAATGTGAAATCAGTTTTCATCGTTCCAGATATCGTCACTTATTAGTACATTAGAAAATTGCGGATATTTACATTGAAGTGTTTTCAACATTTCAAAATATGTTGCAATGTCGATGATGATTAGACTGCCGATCTTTATGCAAATTATAAATTTTCTGCATCGATTACAAGAAAGTGCATCATTTTGTATCATTTTAATACGCTGGATATGAAATCTTGATGTTCTGAAACTCGTTCAATTTCTTGACTGTTCTAAAATTTCCATTCTTGTCGGAAATGCACGCAATCCGTGGTCTAATTGTGATATACAGATATATATCACGTAAGTCTAAAGCATCGTGCTAAGAAAAATTTGAATATCATTCGGGTACAAACCGGAAGCTGTCTAGGTAAGTTGCAAGTAAGTGAAATTAAATGAAAATCAATTTTCCGAAAATAATGTAAATTCACAGTCACTTGCAATTACCTTATTTCTGATTTGAGACCACTGTACAAGAGCAGCTGTCCCGTCTTTGAAAAAGACACGCTCTGCTCGTCATTAAAGGGACGAAATTAAAACTTCACGGAAAAAACTATTTTTGCTTGCCGCGAAACGTCTCGTCTGGACCGGCCTAATTTGTTGAGCCACGTATTTTTGGCTCGGCCAAAACTGGAAATTGAACGGGCGTCAGACGATTCACTTCAACAGTTTTAAGCGTTCATTAACAGGGTATTCTAATAGAGGCTTCAAACGAATGTTTCGAAAGCTCCGGAAACGTCATTTAGCAAAATTGTATTTTACGAGGTCATTTATTTTTTCATTAGATAAAGGAAATTTTGTTTGACCGCCTGTGAATGCTAAGATCTTAATTTTTACTGTATAAAATATTTGTAATCTACGGACCTTGAAATAAAATTGCTGCGTAAATTAAAATGATTTTTAGAATCACTCTTACTTATTTCACTAAATTGAGATTATAGTATAGCAGTATTCGTCAATTCCTCAGGTTTGTTTTCACTATTTTGCATTTTTTGTATATATTTATTATAAATTCAGTAAATCCGCAGTATAGTAATGTAGAGTCTTTCTAATCTGGTGAATTGACATCTTTGTTGATCTGTGATTCTATTATCATTGCTTATATGTATATAACCATTTACGATCGAATGATATGCGAGGTAATTCGATTGTTGACTGTGTCAAATGTAAACGTGACGCGCACGGAATTCATTAAAATCTTATCAACACGTTGACTGTCACGTAACTTACGTGTTCAATACAACACATGTAACATAATTATTTATGTATTCAGATTTAGAAAAGAAGAATATATATATTACTTAAATTTTAAAAATTTATATAAGCAATATAAAATTGAAAAATTTAATTAATCTTTTCCATGTAAACGAAAAATTGTTTATTTTAACTAACTAACATTTTAACTAATATTTTATTTAAAATATTTTTCAACTCTTTTACTATGTTACGACTTGTTCCATGTATAATGAAAGTGACGGGCAATTTGTACACTAAACAAAACTAATTTCAAATTCATTAATTAATTAAATTTACTTTTAAATCTTATATTTATTAAATATTAAAATTTATTTTAATATTTAATAAATATAACTCATTACACCTTAAATAAACTACATTTCGATTTGAAATATTATAGTATATAAATAATATTCTAAAAATTAAAATTTTTAAAATTTTTTAAACAACAATACAAGAACTATATAATTTATATATAATAAACTATATTATCTAAATTAGTAAATTGCAACGCATTGAATTGAATGAATGAAACGTTTCATTCTGAGTAACAGTATAGACAACAACCATTTACAAAAATATTTTTTGACAAATTAATCATTTAATGCTGTCAATTGTGTTGCGCAATATCTCAGTTTTGTAATTGGGAAGAAGGTCCGCCAGACGGTTAAAAATTGAGCTGCACAGCTACGAGTTTGCCAAACTAACTTACAATTAGGTGAACTTATGAAAATGTTAAAAAATGGCTGAAATATAACAGTTGATAGAATTTTGTACATTTAACATTTGTCTTGAATCTGTAAAGGCTGGTGCCATTATAAGTAGGATTTTATTACATTGCACTTTCTTAAAATTTGTCGACAAAAATTGGAACCTGCTTAAACATCTGCAGCCTATTGATAACATATGAGAAATGAGAGTCGTCAATTGGTGTCCCCTGTCAACAACGCGTTAACAGGCCGAAAGTTATACGCGACAACCACATTCCGGTCCCGTTCGGGCAGTTCTCACGTCCTGGTTTCGAGGCGCCGCTAATAGTGTACGCGCCAGTGGAAGTTCGGGCTGATGTTCGAGCTATTGTTTTCACGTGATGCTAATGTCGCGGACGCTACGACGAATTCATTACCCGTGCCCGCGTATCGTTAAACGGGCAACCCGGTCACGCGAATTGACACGAATTAGACCGACAAAGCAATAATCCTACATCGCCGTTAACACGCTGCTGGATTCGTCCACTCCCGCATTAGGTGTCAACTTCACTAATAAATCATCGGGTTTATTTTGTTCATCGGGGAGAACCTGGATCGGGGTCAATTAGCGCGGCTGTGAATCAGACTTTAACGCGCTTACTGCTCCTCCTGCGTGCGTATCAATGCTGTTGTAATAAAACACATTCCATCGCTTCAAAGTTCTTCAACACTTCGCACTTTGGTGGTGCTGCTCTGGTAACATTCGTGATCGGTAGACCACGGATGTTTATGTGACTTACAATTTTTGTAGACAAATGTTAAGAAAGTGCAGTACGTTCTGAAAATTTTTGAAAACCATGAATGCATAAAGATCCACAGTCTAGATAAGACTGCAATAATCTGAATAAATCAGACTACATTGATTCACAAACTTTTACAATTTTCTCGTTTCGAATGTCTTCGGTTCGACAATCGAGGTTGCTGATCATTGTTCATAGTTGCAAACATCACAAAATGTTTCAATGTTTCTTCTTCACTCTAATAAATACTAAACGTACTATGATCAAATTGGTGATTTCTTATTCACTTATATGAGGTGTCGTTGAGACTAGAAATTGCCTGAGAAGGCAATCTTTTGGAGGTCATCGCACTGTGAATGTCATCGGGAGTAAAATGGAAAAAGCAATTAGGGTAACTGCACCAGTGAACGAACATTTAAGAAATTGTTCAGAAAGATATTTTATTTTTACAAAAAGTGTGAATTAAAGGAATCTCATATATGCCAAATGGCTTCCTATACTTCATTTGTCAAAAATAAATGAACACAAATAAAATGAAATTATTATTTTCCTTCATTAAACGTCAAATAAAAAATATAAAAAATACCAGTCAATGAACACTACATTCTAGTAATTGAACAATGATAGTCCAATGAATGAACAAAATTAAAAAAACAATATTCTCTTATTTAGACGGACGGGAGTGGAGTGGAATGGATGGAGGAACTGGATAAGGAGAGAAAGGAAGGCGAGGGCAGGAGGGATGAAAGGGAGAATGAGAGGGAGAGAGTGAAAGAGAGAGAATGTGTGTGAGATACAGAATAGAATTAGAATTATAATTACCTTTTATTTTTGCATTATATTTTATATTTTTACATTTTTATATTTTATACTTTATATATTAGTTAGATTATATTTTATGTTGATATTGTATATTTTGTATTTTGTATTTTGTATTTTGTATTTTGTATTTTGTATTTTGTATTTTGTATTTTGTATTTTGTATTTTGTATTTTGTATTTTGTATTTTGTATTTTGTATTTTGTATTTTGTATTTTGTATTTTGTATTTTGTATTTTGTATTTTGTATTTTGTATTTTGTATTTTGTATTTTGTATTTTGTATTTTGTATTTTGTATTTTGTATTTTGTATTTTGTATTTTGTATTTTGTATTTTGTATTTTGTATTTTGTATTTTGTATTTTGTATTTTGTATTTTGTATTTTGTATTTTGTATTTTGTATTTTGTATTTTGTATTTTGTATTTTGTATTTTGTATTTTGTATTTTGTATTTTGTATTTTGTATTTTGTATTTTGTATTTTGTATTTTGTATTTTGTATTTTGTATTTTGTATTTTGTATTTTGTATTTTGTATTTTGTATTTTGTATTTTGTATTTTGTATTTTGTATTTTGTATTTTGTATTTTGTATTTTGTATTTTGTATTTTGTATTTTGTATTTTGTATTTTGTATTTTGTATTTTGTATTTTGTATTTTGTATTTTGTATTTTGTATTTTGTATTTTGTATTTTGTATTTTGTATTTTGTATTTTGTATCTTGTATCTTGTATCTTGTATCTTGTATCTTGTATCTTGTATCTTGTATTTTGTATTTTGTATTTTGTATTTTGTATTTTGTATTTTGTATTTTGTATTTCGTATTTTGTATTTTGTATTTTGTATTTTGTATTTTATATTTTATATTTTATATTTTGATAGATTCTAAAAGATTATGCAGACAGTTAAAACGAAACTAAATTGTAAAGGGAACGGGACTCTTTGTAACCCGTAATGGGAACACTAAACTATTACATTACATAATATTCTCTTATTTATTTAACTCTTTACTAACAATTTTATCGCTAGTATGCCGTGCGGGTTAAAATTTGTTGAAATATAAAAAAGCGTTCATTTACTAGTGCCCGTTTATTCACTGGTGCAGTGACCCTACTAACATTTTCGCAATCGTCTCTATTTTCTCTCGACTTTCTTTGAAGAATAATTCGTTTCTTAGTAACGAAATGATGTGAACTTCGCTGGACCGAGCAGCAAAGCGAGGTCACTGATCAGGAAGAGGCTCGGCTCTCGGTTCCCCCGGGCTTTGTCAGTCCGAGCGATTCCTGTCTATTTTCACCGTTTCCTCCGCGCTCATGATTACCGTGGATTACGTGTGTGCGTGTGTGTCATCGGCTCAGCTGTGACCTATGACCGGTCGCGATAGCCCCGCGCATAGATAACGAGACTCTAGTTCCCGGTGTGTCTGAACGCGAGCGAGAGTGTCAAAACGAACCGGCACGGCTGGCGGAGAACACGCACGATCAATGTCCACTATCGAGAGCCGGGCCGTCGATTATCGATGAGCCAGGTCGGCTCAGCACGCTCGCAATTATCGGCTGGGGAAATCGTCTAATCGGAAACGGCTGATCCAGGCCGATTGCTATCGATCGCCGGGAATTAAAAGGAGAGAAAAGCCCTGCTCGCTCTCTGGCCGATCGGAATAATTAACGGTACCTCGGCCACGCGCGCAAGCCGGACCTTTTTCTTTTCACTTAGAGAACAGCCGCGAAATTGCTCCGAAAGTCACTCGTTGATTGATCGCGATCCAGATTTACTAGAGATAATTAAAGCTACGGTCGATCACTCTGCTTACGCGGGGCTCGTTTGAAGGACGAAAAAGAAAAATGGGTCGACTCGGATCTTTTGCTTCAAACGATCGTTTTAATGGCTATCGGCGACTCGTTATATCGAGAATCGAGTCGAAGTTGGAAACGGTCTCGTGGAAACGAGTTTGGAAGGTGGGAAATAATTTTGAAGTCGATGGGATATGCAAGTCACGCGATATGTGGATTGTTATTTCGCATTTTCGGGACGTCCTGTGACTGTCGCTTTCCTTTGGTAGGATCAACGTTGTATTGGATAAAAATACAAGAATTAAATTTCGCGGCGCAAGATTCGATCATTTATTACTTATATTCGGCTCTACTTAGCGAATATGTCGAAGTGACATACATATGCCTACTAGAAGTTAGCCCCCCACTTGTGGAATTAAACAATTTCAACAGTTGTGCTGAATTGTGCTATGTTTGTGCTATATTGTGCTCGAATATTATAACTGTAATGTAAAAAATAAGATGAAAAATTGAAAAAAATCGATTTTTTGAGTAGCCCCCCACTTTTCTTTTTTTTCAATTTTCTCAATTGTGCTAAGTTGTGCTAGGTTGTGCTGAGATTGTGCTAAAGTATTATTTTAAAAAAATTATAAATAAAGAAGTTATAGTGAAAAATCGATTTCGACATGTAATTAACGTTAAAGTAAGAAACAGTTATCCAAACAGCATATAATCGTATATCTGAGTTGTGCTAGGCTAGCACTTTTACTAGGCTAGTAATTTTTAAAAATAATTTTCGATCGATAAAAATAATCTATTATTTAAAATAATGGTGAAAAAATCCACTAGTTGTATTGGATGATTGGAAAAGTTCGCGACCCATCGTCAGGAGACGTTGAACCTTGTCTGAAGAAACACGACGTTATTTCTGTGATCAAATCGGACGAATAGTGTGCGCCTAAGACCGTACGACTGAAGCGACAACTTCTATGGCGATTTCACGCTTGTCTGTCCTTCTTGCTCGCTCGGCTACACTCTGCTCCTCCGAGTTTACCCGAATAGCATTTCACTTCGGAACGTGACGGATCAGGCTCATTCACTGCCCAACAATTGTGCACGTCATGCGCCTAGAAAAGTTTCCTCTTGAAAAAATCCAGCAGCTTGTAATCCATCGGTTGTAGATTGGAAGATATGTTAAATTAGGATTTATTTAACAATAAATTCCCTCTGCGCCGCTATCCCTTATACATGAGTTCTCCCCCACGCCTACGAACGAGCTTTGCGTCTTTCAAGTCTATATTCATTATTTAACTATTATTTCAACAATAAATTGTTATTAATGAATTAATAATGTTCCCCAGGGTTATCGTCTATATATAATATATATAAAAATGGATGTTTGTATATATATATATATATATATATATATATATATATATATATATATATATATTAACATACGATCAAAATCTAAATTCTTCTCACATTTAGCACGGGCGAAGCCATGTAGGGGCTGCTAGTGTATATATAAATATAATTATATATACAGTGACTCCCATTACTATTCGGACACTCTTACAAAGACGATAACTTTTTTAATATTGTACTATAAGATTTGAATTTTTTTGGCAAGCTAGTGCAATTAGTTTGCCACAGGATGCGAAAAAAAATTTGTGAAAAATCGCAATTCATCTGAATTATAAAAAAAATACTAAAAGTTGCATTTTACAACTTTTTTATGTGGACCTATATTGAAAATTTTAAAAATACGTTTTGTAGATCTGTGTCAATTATATGCCCTGTAAAAGTTTCATCGCAATCGGCTGATGTGGAAAACAACGACAACGATTGAAAGATGCAAGAATCATTATATTTACTGCAGTTGAAGGCCGAAAATCGTGAAAGTCTGCAATTTTTACCATATTTAAACGTTTGTAGCTTATTGCAACGTCGACCGATTTTGACGAAATTTTCCGAATATGTTTAATTCACATAGGTCTATAAAACGTATTTTTTAAATTTTCAACGTGGATCCACATAAAAAAGTTGTAAAATGCAACTTTTGGTATTTTTTTTATAATTCCGATCAATTGCAATTTTTGACAAAATTCTTTTTTTCGCATCCTGCGGCAAACTAATTGCTCTAGCTTCTAAAAAAATGTTCAAATCGTATAGTACAATATTAAAACAGTTATCGTCTTTTTAAGAGTGTCCGAATATTAGTGGGAGTCACTGTATAATATAATATATTGGTATAATACCAAAATAACCAATTATAAATCTTCTCGAGAAATTCTCGAAAAGGAACACTACTCTCACCTACTCCCTATAGACAGTTTTCACATTCCTGTACTACGAATCCTTGGCATTGCTTTATTTCATAACCTCGTGTAATCCCAACAACATACCTAAACAATAAACGAGCAACTGATCGAATGGCAGATGGCAAATGACCAAGATACGAGTTTCTCGGAATAAGTTCCAAACCGAGTTGATGGTGGTTCGAACAGTCCATGGATCCGCGATGTAGTCTCAGTCGGAATTATTCAGATTATCCGTGGTAAAAAGAGCTTTGACGAACCAGCCAAGGTAACTCGTCCCCCTGTGACCACCCCGGCTCTTAATTCCCAAAGAAATTAGAGGCGAAAGGAGATTGCGGTCGCCGGCGAAACCGCAAGCGCCGCGCCTCGCCGCTCGAAAGCTTCAATTACCCGGGCAAACAACAACGGTTCCCCGTGCGACTGCGTTAAATACCAACTTCGTGCTCGTTTAAACTTCGAAACTCGATCATTTCACGGAACACTTTGCACGGATAACGAGATTCGCTCGAAGGCCCGCCCTCATCGCGGGCCCTGGCTCTCGTGCTCATTGAATTTTCGTCGCCGCGAGTCGCTCGACCGTGAGCCGTCCCCGCGCCGCGACTCACCCTCACAAGGAACACTATTCAATTGATGATGAAATCGCATAATTTTTTCATGCAGGTCCAAACTACGCAAAGTGGTCCAATTAACCTTATGCACTCGGAGCTATTCAAACTCGAAAATTAAACATTTCTTCCAAACTAGGACAATCATATTCTATTGTGTTGCCAAGAAAGTAATTTTAGGGTATTTTAAAATGAAATAGAACAAAATTTTTTTATTCAAGCAATGAATTTTCAAGAATAAGATATTTTGCATTTTGTTCGATGAGCTTTTGCCAAAAAGAATAAATAACAAAATTTTATTGATTAAAGTTCATTGCTGAATTAAAACCATTTTACCCTAAAATGCCAAAATTACTTTCTCGCCGACCCAATATATGTTTTTATCTTATGGATATGAAATTGACATAACACCTCACACAATACTTCAATGTTTAGTTATTTAATAATGTAATATTTTAAATAAAGAAACACCAAATTTTGTGGTGACTCTGAGTCACCACTCGAGCGCTAAGGGTTAATTATGCCGACCCAGAATGTTTCCTATATGTGTAACAATATGATAAAATGATATTGACAAAACCTGCACAGACTGCAGTATTAGGGGGATACAGTAGGATACAGTAAATTTTATATAAAATTTACGTTTAATCTTTTATTAATTATTTATATTATCTATTAAATTTTAATTTTAATTTTATATAAAATTTTATATAAAATTTACGTTTAATCTTTTATTAATTATTTATATTATCTATTAAAAGAATTTAATATAAAATTTACGTTTAATCTTATATAACAAACGCAAAAATCTCTCTTAAGAATGATCCTCATCAGGATCGAAACGTTGAGGTCTTAATTTGCAAAATTGTTATTAAATAAGTTTTTATTATTGATCGAACCTGTGCGCCGATATCATCATAAATCTATTATAAAATTTTTGAAAATTTGACAAGATATAATTCTTACTAAATTAATGCAATTTCCAAAGCTTGAGTTAGGTTCACTACACCGTTTAATATTTATAGCAACTTAAAGTTTGCACATTTTAACACGTCTTCTTATGAAGAATTCATAAAATTCCACTTCAAACACTATTTAAACCTTGAAAAAACGCAACTAGAAACTCCAGTTTTATATATATAGTAAAAATTATGTATTTAATTATGTCCAACATTTATTAGGATTCACCAAACAGTTATAGAGCAAAAAATTATGAACTGTTACAAAACGTCAAATTTATCGTGTTGTCATCTCACTAGCAATAATTTTACGGAAATTTCACATGTTAATTTTCAATAATAACCATGAATATTGCTTTCTGAAATATCTTTAATTTATTTAAACATTTATTTTCAACTTTTTATTGCGTAAGTATATATATTGAATTTCACAAATTTATTTTCTTCAAGTTCAAATCAGAGGGTACAATTATTCGCAAAAGTCACTTACAATTTTTGATAATATGAAGACAATTTGATTAAAAAGTAAATATAACATGAAATTCACTAATTAAACGAAAGCTTTTTAAATTAATCTATTTTTTTATGCAAAATGTACTCGTGAATGGTTTTCATTGCCAATATATTGATGGATTTCAAATTTCTTGTACTTTTGTCTCCCATTGTACCTCCAGAACATCCTTGAACATGTTTAAAACGCTATAAAAATGCACTGACAATGCATTGAAACAAGTGCAACGATCGATACGCATCGCATGCGACCGAAAATCGGAAACAGTGTAACCGCACGTCCGTGTCGCCCGACGAACCGAAATGAAAAATAATAAAACTCTGGTCCCGCACGCGCTAACGCAATCGTATAATCAGCCACAATCATTTTGATGACTGCGAATCGTCGACGATAACCGACGGAATGGAGATGATTGTCGTGTAGGCAGCGCTTCTAAGTAGACCGGCGCGGATATATCGTCGGGTATATCTGTGTCAATCAATTTGTCACGAAATCGGTTTGTACACGACAAACGACAGTTCCCTCGCTGCTTCAGAGAAACTCTTCCTCGTTTGGCTGCCATCGTTTCGTTGTATATCGTCAATCAAAGCTATAACGTGCTCTCGCCAGTCTCTAAATCCGTGTAGGATAGCGTGTTGCTCGAGTGGCGTTCCTCATCGAGTTGATTAAAGGGATATTCGAGATTAGACGGATTTTGCACGCCTACGTGATTTCGCTCAAGAAAAATGTTGGCTTGATTCGCTCTTTGATTTATGCGATCTATATTAAATATTGATACGCGCATGTTTTATGTACTTTGATCCACCGTTTTGATCAAATTGAACACGTTCGTAGCACTCGATTTACGGAACCCGTCAAAATGATGGATTGTAAATTAGCCACAAAAAAATGTACGCAATCGTTTTCCTAGTTTTCAAGAGTGTCGCTCTTGCCTGCAGCATGCGCGTAAATTACAAAGAATTGTTTAGAACGCGACAGTCGTCTAAAATAAAAAGACATGTCAATTATTAACTCAACGTTACAGTAAACGCTTCTTTACTGTCCGAATTCGTGGGGCACGATCTCTGTTCAGTGCCTTCCCACTCCACTGCCTGCCAACGTGATTCGTATTTCATTTTGTACTTTTTATGTTCGGATATCTATTGCAGTTTCGCTCGATGCGGCCGTTGTGGTAGACACAGTCATAAATCGAAAATAGTGTCCGGGTACGATCACTGTCCGTGCAAAACACGGTTGTTGGACAGTAAGCTGTATGAACAGTTGAACAGTTTACTGTACTCCGCAAATCACGCTGGACAGAATGGTATTTGGCCGATCTAGCTGACAAAAATTTTGTATTGCTTAAAACTGATTAAATTATGCTTACATTAATTTTAAAAAAAACCATTATCGCGGGCATTTTCAATCCCGCGGGACTGAGGATTTAGTTCTTCAATCTAATATATTTATATTTAATAAAGAAACAAATTTTATTTAATGAGATAATCATCTTTAATCGTATTAACCAAAATTTATGAACGAAATACAAACAAATTCAATATCTACATATATTTAAACGAAAATAAATTCCTTTTTGGAACTATAATTGATAGATATATAATAATATATAATAATAATTTTAGATATATAATAATTTTAAAATTTGAGGGAAATTTGTATATTATAACGTTTAATAAGATTATTACATTATATTATATTATATTAGATATTTGATACTATTACACATATACATACGTACATATACAGGGTGTCCCAAAATAAGTGTAACTCCCTGAAATGGGAGGTTCCTTGGGTCATTTGAAGCGACATTTTCCTTTACCAAAATGGCGTCCGTGGCTTTGTTTAGGAGTTATTAACGAAAAACACGGACCAATCAGAGCGCGGCTACAGCGGATTGATTCTGGTTCGGCCAATAGCGACACCGTGTTAAGCGGGACCTGTCGCCGAGTCGGACTCCGTTCCCTATAGCCGGGCTCTGATTGGTCCGTGTTTTTCGTTAATAACTCCTAAACAAAGCCGCGGAAGCCATTTTTGTAAAGGAAAATGTTGTTTCAAATGATCCAAGGAACCTCCCATTTCCGGGAGTTACACTTATTTTGGGACACCCTGTATATATACACATATACATATACATATACATATACGAATAAGTAATATACGTATGTATATGTGTGTCAAAGTATCAAATACATAATATAATATAATATAATAATCTTATTAAACGTTATAATATACAAATTCCCCTCAAATTTTAAAATTATACTAAAATTTTTATTTTATATCAACTTAATTTAAATTCTCGGCAAACCAAAAAGAAACGAGAGAGAAAATTAAAAAATGAATTACTATTTAAAATCATATCTTCGACAAAACATCGAAATAGTTCATCGTGCGCGCCGTCATTCGCGATATTTTGATTATACGCACGGTCCTACAAAATTTTCAAAAAATGACGCGGGATCCCACTTTGCGGGATTGCAATCCCTATTCGAGAGACTACCTGGCTCTCCCAATAACATGTTAGTTTTTACCTGGGGGTAGTTCTAAGAAATCGACTTTTGGCCAGCTAGATTTGTCAAATACCAGGCTGCGTGCTGTGGCTAAAATTGAATACACTACACAGGTCTAATCAATCCTCCGAATACCTAGTTCATGCACGGGTAACTAGTACTAGAAGGTTCTCAAGAGAGTGAATTTTTAGATTCATCGGAAGGCTGTATCTCGGATCAAACGTCTCGCCGAGACGAGGGATGAAACAGGAACAGATTTTCTGCAGAATTATTTTGCAAGAAATTAACCCACGCACGGAATGGTTCATTAAAGATCAGCCTACTTTCGTAATGGAATTAGCAGAGCGATCGCGTTATTGGAAAGACAGGCAGGAACAAGGGCAGAGTCAATCTAATTAACCGCGAATTTTCCGCGGCGAGGCTGAAGATCGGCCTGCCCGAGAACGACGTCGCAATCGGACGGAATCGCGAGCGGAATTTCGCAATCTCCTCCCACAAATCGTTCCTTAACTAATGTGGGAAAGCGTCAAGGCTAATTGGTCGCGTTTACAACCGCAAATCGCCGTCCATCTTGATGCGCACGCGGTTCCCAATGCTGTTTCCGATACTCTGCGGGGCGATCGTATCTTCGCGGAACCGGCATGCGAAACTAGCAGGTATACCTTCGCCAGAATTTCCACGAATGACCGCGTAATCGCCAGTGACTTTGTTTTCCTTCTATTAATCAAGCCGCAATCGCCGCATCTATCTGTTTAATTAACCGGGAGCCGACTACGCTATCGTTCCGAAAATTTCGCGATCCTTGTCTCGTCGATTTACCGCGGCTCCTGGATTTTTGCGTAACACGAGCTCGTTAAGCATTTATCTTATGAGAGCATTACTAAACGCAGGCGGATGAGCAACACACTTAACCATCCTGTTCGGTCTAGAAATAGTAGATGAACCGTACACTCACTTCTGTTTATGTTTCTCGAAAATTTGGTTATGTAGTAGGAGCTTTAATGGCTCTTTAAGACGTTTCACTAACTAAATTTGTCGCTCGGTGTCGAATTCAGAGAGAGAGGTAAAAGATCGATGAAATACGAAGGTACATAGTTATTTGTCGACGTATTTTTATCTAAATCGATAAGTTAATTAAGAAAATAGACGTCACAAAGCTTCTGGCGAATTTGCCTACAAATAACTTTATATATACAGTGCATATACAGGAGCATATACAGTGCAATAATATTCGGCCGCTCTAAAAAAACGATGACTTTTTAAATATTGTACTATACTATTTGAATTTTTTGGGAAGCTAAAGCAATTAGTTTGTCACAGGAGGCGAAAGAAAATTTTGTCAAAAATTGCTATTGTTCGGAATTGTTGAAAAAATACTAAAAAGTTGCAGTTTCTACTTCTTTAAAATTTTGAAAATACGTTTTGTAGATCTGTGTAAATTGTATGCACTGCAACTTTTAGTATTTTTGCTACAATTCCGATCAATTGCAATTTTTCACAAAATTTTGTTTCGCATTCTGTGGCAAACCAATTGCTTTAGCTTCCCAAAAAATTCAAATAGTATAGTACAATATTTAAAAAGTTATCGTCTTTTTTAGAGCGGCCGAAAATTATTTCACGCCACTGTAACTTATTTCGGGAAAACTGTGTGATATTGACACGAGGAACAGGCTAGGGTTAAAAAAAGTACGCTCCTTCGAAATAGTTGCATAAAAGGGCTCAGGATATGCGAGCTTTTACATCAAATGTGGCACTCGAAATGAGATAATAATAAAGAACCACTCGTGAAGTTTTCAGAAGTACCAAGAGAAGCGATGAGTCCATTTATCGAACCGCGATCTTGATGAATGAAGACGTTCAAATACGCGGATGCTTCTCGCATATCTCCGCGATCGGAATTCAGTCGAGTAGCCAGCGTTATTACCGCGATTATCCGTCATTAATCATGCTCCTTTCCGGGCTGCCGAGCCCCGAGCTCGGTTCGTTCCACACCGTCGGCTGGTCATATGTGGCTACGAAACACGCGTCAATAATGTGCCGATGATTCGCCACGGCAATTCAATTGTTGACCGTGTCGATGAATGGGCCGGCACGCTGGCATAATCAAGCCGGTGCACGTGGCTGACCACGCGGCAGTTTGTGTCGTTTACAGAGGAGCGACTTGAGCAAGTTCTGGACACTAAATGCTTAATAATATTGCTCAAAGTTTTATGTTGCACTGCACTGTTCATCGTATAGACTCAAAATGTTTAATAATGATGCTCGAAACTTCATATATCACTGCATTATTCATCGTCTAGAGTCTACATGTCAAATAATAGTCTCACAATTTAATATTGCACTGCAACATGCATGGTTTAGACTCTAGACTCTAGACAATTAATAATATTGCTCAAAGTTTTATGTTGCACTGCACTGTTCATCGTATAGACTCAAAATGTTTAATAATGTTGCTTGAAACTTCATATATCACTGCATTATTCATCGTCTAGACTCTACATGTCCAATAGTAGTCTCACAATTTAATCTTGCACTGCAACATGCATGGTTTAGACTCTAGACTCTAGACGATCAATAATATTGCTCAAAGTTTGATGTTGCACTGCACCGTTCACCGATAAGATTCTAAAGGTTTAATAATGCTCTTTTCATACTGCACTGCATTATTCTTCGTCTAGACTCTACATGTCCAGTAATGGTCTCACAATTTAATATTGCACTGCAACATGGATTTAAACTCTAGAGTCTAGACGATCAATAATATTCCTCAGTTTTATGTTGCACTGCACTGTTCATCGACAAGACTCTAAAGGTTTAATAATGCTCTAAAGTTCATACTGCACTGCATTATTCTTCGTCTAGACTCTAGATGTTAAATAATATTGGTAAGAATTGATATGGCAAAGTATTATGCATGGTTTAGACTCTGGACCGGTGCATCTCAATTTTGTCAATGACGTGGCTCAATACGTTTGCTCAGCAGTAAAAACCAGCAGTTGTCTGTTGTTTCAAAAAAGTTGTGTTAAGTTGTGGATTTTCGATTAGAAAATATCTCAAGAAAATATAAATGATAATGCAAAATACTTTTGCACAATGTTACTACACTTCAAAAAGGATCTTCAAGACACTGGAATCTTGATAGTGATCACTTGGTAATCAGTTTCCCTCTCCGGTTCGAGTTCATTCTATTCTCTATCACTTACCATACGCTTATCTTGCTAAACAAACTCCCTACATATGTATTTTGCTCGTGCTCGATGTTTCTTATATTATCTCTCGAACTACACCGAACCGAATGAACTGTGAGAAGAAAACAGTTGGCGATTCCTAGAATTCTGCTTCTTCCAACGGTCGTTCGTGACAAGGTCCTGAACTTGTGACTACTTACAAGAGAGAAATCTCAATCGTCTAATTAACACATTAACTTCCGAATTACGACTGTTAAGACGTGCAGCTAAGTCAAAGTCATTGATGAAACCAAAACGGAGTAGATACAATTTTAGTACAAAATTTTAGTCACGCATACTACTCCCATATGAACGAGTGAATGCATTTATATTTCTCTTAACTTTCTGTATCAGTAATTTTAATAATTACAGAATAAATAATGAGAAACCGTGGTACGATTTGTTATCTTTTTCGAAAGTACAACTGTTTGTCATGCAGACAATAGGAACCGAGGTTTAGAAGAAAATGTGAAACGCACAATACTGGAAAGTTCAAACGATCGAACCGCAGGCGAAGTATGTATCGCGGCCTGCAATAGGTCGTGTAAAGTGAATTATCGCGGGTCCTCACGGTTGCGAGTTCCCATTCATCAGGTTAACGAAGAATATTTCGTTAAAGAGTTAAACGTCGGGGTAATTAACTCGGCCTCGTCGCGTACTATCCGCGGTGGCCATCCTTTTTCTGACGCTCGCGATGATGATCGTAATGGAAACGTGACACGGTGGCCGGCATGAGATCATGCACCTTGTCACGGCCCGTTCAATTAGCCGGAGAAGATCCCCAGCGCGCAATCAGCTTTCATTCACGCCGGCTGGGAAACGGTTCTTGGAACGCTAGAGTGAGATCATCGTGTCCCGCGGGACTCGGTCGAACCGTCGTCGAATGTTTGCGATGACTCGATCGGTTTCGCAGTAAATCATCGGCGAGACAGTTTCCCGAAAAACGTGGCCCGGCGATAGGGAAAATCCAACGCAGGGGGGAAGCAAAGTATCTTATCTGCCCCGAGATTTTCCACGACGGAGACCGTCTCCGTTGGTTTCGCTTTTCCGCGAATCGCGTCGCGTTTATCGTCTCCTCCCCCGTCTCCGAACCGGTTCCACGCGCTCGGACACGTCCCGTCCCGTCCGCGTGGCGAGACAGCATGAGAAACAGCTCCCGTGCGACGACCCAAGCGCAATTAAGCGATTGCGCGCCGGCTGCGCGCTGCCGTTTGACCGTCATCGCAGACAATGAATTCGTGTCATGCCAGGAGATGACGGCAGATTAGACGCGAGCCGAATTAAGGGGATGACCGAATGCCCCATCCCCCCTCCCTGCTTTTCCTCGCTCCGCGCGCGAATTAATATTAACGAAGACGTTACGGTGCCACGCCAACGTCCTCCGTCCCCCGGCCGCGCCATCTTCCGCGGCGATGGTACAATCGTTTTTACGCGATTCGAAACCACGGACGTTTCGCCTCCTAGAAGTTAGCCCCCCACTTGTGGAATTAAATAGTTTCAACAGTTGTGCTGAATTGTGCTATGTTTGTGATATTTTGTGCTCGAATATTATAACTATAATGCAAAAAATAAGATGAAAAATGAAAAAAAACGATTTCTTGAGTAGCCCCCACTTATCATTTTTTCAATTTTCTCAATCGTGCTGAGTTGTGCTAGGTTGTGCTCGAATATTATAACTATAATACAAAAAATAAAATGAAAAATGGAAAACAAGATTTTTGGAGTAGCCCCCACTTTTCATTTTTTTCAATTTTCTCAATTGTGCTATGTTTGTGCTATATCGTGCTCGAATATTATAACTATAATACAAAAAATAAGATGAAAAATGGAAAAAAAACGATTTTTTGAGTAGCCTCTACTTTTCATTTTTTCAATTTTCTCAATTGTGCTGAGTTGTGCTAGGTTGTGCTCGAATATTATAACTATAATACAAAAAATAAGATTTTTTGAGTTGCCCCCCACTTTTCATTTTTTCAATTTTCTCAATTGTGCTGAGTTGTGCTAGGTTGTGCTAAGATAGTGCTAAAGTATTACTTTAAAAAAATAATAAATAAAGAAGTTATAGCCAATAATCGTTTTGAACATCTAATTAATGTTTAAGCTTTATCTAATTAACGGACAGCATATACCGTGCGACACATGATCATGCTCTCATCATTGCGACCCAGACCGTCCTTCGGTGCATCGTTCCCAGAGAAACGCGTAGGATAAATGTCCCTATTACTGCTGGGTACGTTTTAATGTAGCACTTTTTTAAAAATAAATACTTTGCCCTGAATAAATTCGTTTAATCTAATAGGAATGTGTTCTCCTTGGCGAGGCAAACAAAAATTCTCTTATTTTTTGAATCTTATGATCTGAAAAAGCATTCTCCATGAAAGGTAAACATGAAAATATTTTTCTTCCACTTCAATCACCAAATTAATGTTGTCGACACGATTGTACATTCTTTATTATTGCTTTAAATTGGATAGGAAAAAGTTTTATTATTATTTAGATACTTACTTGAATACAATAGAAATATCAAAAGAAACTTTTCTTGCGCTTTTAATAAAAAAAAACAAGCATTACGTACATTACAGTGATAGAGGAGCTCATTACTGCGACACAGAAATCATTAGGAATGTTCCTAATAAGCCGGTGTGACTTATAACGACGTCGCGCGACGATGAGAAATGAGGTTCACTTCGATTTACGATCAAAGCATGATACCGCAATAATCGGTTCAGTTACCATATTCAATGGTTTCCGATTCCATGTTATTTAAACAAGGTTTAGCGTTATTATACGCTTTACATGATACAGTGCGCTTCATGATTTCAATTTAAATGTGTAATATTCAACTTGAATAAAGCGAAATTCCCTTACACGAGCGAAATTTCACTCAGTACGGACTATGTTTCCGCAACCCCTTGGGCTAGAAAGTCGGAATTTTGCTGGGAAATTACTTTCTGGTCTTAGGGGCTTGCCGAAACAGCTTCTCGAAAAATTGCACCCTGAAGAGAATAAACAGGGTTGTCAAACAACCGTCTTGAATTAAATTAACCCTGACGTTGGCAACCCGGTAACTAGGCGTCAATTTACCACATTTTTAACAGAATGTTTTAGTGTCCATCTAGAAGTATGTACTATAAACCTGCTCTGAATTCCTTCTTCAGTCAACTATTATATCGATTTGTACTACCAAAACAAAAATTTATGCAACATAAGTTAAAATCGATTCAAATTCTATGGTCGACTAAAAACAACGAACTTTAAAAATATATTGAAATAGTTTTGCGATCGAAAAGAATTGATAATAGATAGATGGTTTCGGCGCATAGGTTCGATCAAATATAAACTAAATTTCCATGTTTTATAACAAATTTGCAAGTTGAAATCTCGACGTTTCGACCAGTATGGAAGTAACACATTATTCATAGAAGATAAATTTCTTTCCTATATAACATACGCAAAAATCTCTTGAAAATGATCCTCATCAGGATCAAAACGTCGAGATTTCAACTTGCAAATTTGTTATAAAACATGGAAATTTAGTTTATATTTGATCAAACCTATGTATTGTGCTGTACTGATCAGTACATTATCTACCAGCATGGAAGTAACACATTACATATTCATAAAAGATAAATTTCTTTCCTATATAACATACGCAAAAACTTGAAAATGATCCTCGTCAGGATCGAAACGTCGAGGTTTCAACTTGCAAATTTGTTATAAAACATGGAAATTTAGTTTATATTTGATCGAACCTATACGCCGAAACCATCTATCTATTATGAACTTTAAAAATATTGTTTTCCTAGCTCTCTGATATATGAAAACAAAGAAGTGCATCTAAAAGAATGCTGAACTTCTAAATGCAGTACCGATCAAGTAATGATTCTAGACTCCGTCGCCTAAATGTTGATAACAACATCAGAATTTTATCATGACTTAAAAGAAAGAAATTTTTGCCCAGAGTTGAAAACGCTCTATCAAAATTCTAGTATTTCACTCGCCAATTCGTATAATTAAGGATTTATATTGCGTCCAATAAGAAGATTGTCATTCATCTCAAAGAATATTGAGAATATAATGTAAACGAAACTGATACAAGTTTTGAATGAACGTGACTGCTAGTTAACGGAATATAAAACAAGATTCGATTTTAGATAAGAAAAACAGCGATTTCGAAGTGCTGCTACAGCGAGAGGTCACTTGGCAGTGTGGAACGAGATGGGGTAGTTTCAGTGACGCAATTTTACGTGGTGCAGCGAAGCTCCCGTGGGAAGCTCCAGCGCCCACCATCAATGTCCTAATTTAAAACGTTAAATAAACGACTCCAGCTGGCGAAAGATTGGCCTCTTTCCCCACAACGTGTTAACAACGGCACGCGCGACCAGTGTTTACACAGTTTCGCGCGCGCCCTTCCCACGGCGCGGCAACTTTGAAAGCGCGGCCCTTCTCCGCGACACACTATGTATTTTTGTGAGCACCAAATTTAAAACGGGGCGGAATGCAACTGGCCAACTCGCTCTGTCCGATGGAAACTCCTGACCGCGACGGATAAAAATAACAATTTTTCGGCGGAATCGCGCGGCTTTCTATCGCGGTTTAAAATAGCCGTGTCTTTTTACCGCTCGATAGCAAGTAGTCGACACTTAAGGATGTTCTGGAGCTATATAAAAACGCAACAAAATTTTTGGAAATTTGACAAGATATAATTCTTACTAAATTAATACAATTACCAAAGTTTGAGTTAGATTCACTACACCGTTTAATATTTATAGCAACTTAAAGTTTGCACATTTTAACACGTCTTCTTATGGAGAATTCATAAAATTCGGTTTCAAACCCTATGTAAACCTTGAAAAAACGCAACTGGAAACTCCAGTTTTTTTATATACAGTAAAAATTATGTATTTAATTATGTTCAAAATTTATTAGGATTCACTAAACAGTTACAGAGCAAAAAATTATAATGAAAACGCCGTTAGTCATTGTACCTGTGTATGTTTTGTAAATGTGATGCAGTTTCGGAAGCTTAAAAACTGAATCGGTTATGTTAAGGATGTTCTGGAGCTATACAAAAACGCAACAAAATTTTTGAAAATTTGACAAGATATAATTCTTACTAAATTAATACAATTACCAAAGTTTGAGTTAGATTCACTACACCGTTTAATATTTATAGCAACTTAAAGTTTGCACATTTTGACACGTCTTCTTATGGACAATTCATAAAATTCTACTTCAAACCCTATTTAATCCTTGAAAAAACGCAACTAGAAACTTCAGTTTTTTTATATACATATAGTAAAAATTATGTATTTAATTATGTTCAAAATTTATTAGGATTCACCAAACAGTTATAGAGCCAAAAATTATGAACTGTTACAAAACGTCAAATTTATCGTGTTGTCATCTCACTAGCAATAATTTTACGGAAATTTCACATGTTAATTTTCAATAATAACCATGAATATAGCTTTCTGAAGTATCTTTAATTTATTGAAACATTTATTTTCAACTTTTTATTGCGTAAGTATATATATTGAATTTCACAAATTTATTTTCTTCAAGTTCAAATCAGAGGGTACAATTATTCGCAAAATTCATTTACAATTTTTGATAATATGAAGACAATTTGATTAAAAAATAAATATAACATGAAATTCACTAATTAAACGAAAGCTTTTTAAATTAATCAATTTTTTAAAACAAAATATACTCGTGAATGGCTTTCATTGCCACTATATTCATGGATTTCGAATTTCTTGTACTGTTGTCTCCCATTGTACCTCCAGAACGTCCTTAAGCGCGGAACGTTTTAAACTTAACACTAAATCTACCGCCACCGCGCAGTGTGTCAAATAGCCTTTTTAGCTGGACAAAATTAACTTTTAAATAAACAACAACTAACTGTGGCAGTACTATCTAAAATAACCATGTATTAAAACCTATTAAATTATATTAAAACCTATTAAATTACATTAAGGTATATTAAAACTTAAAATTCTTTTGTTGCATGTTCACAGTGCGTGTAAACTTCACCTAAAAGGCGGACGCCTAACCTATAAATGAATGAGCACATGCTATACGCGCTAGAAATATGTTAAAATGTATTAAGGAGTATTTAAAAATTATCGATAACATTCCTCTATTTTTGTAAATTTAGTGTCAAAGACGGTACTCATTTTTCCTCAGAAATACCCATGTTACTTTTCTTCGTTAATTAATTAATACATGCCCCACGCGATGATTTTTACGTTATTCTAAAGTAGAGATTCTCTAGTTTATTGTAGTACCAAATTTGGCTTGCTATACGTTGCTAAACTATATTAATTATTACAATGAAGTTACGTCGTTTTACGTTCACGCTCGTGACAATCACAGCCCGGGCCGGGCGCGCGTTCCAAACGTAGCCGATACCGTCGCCACTTAGCGGTTTGTTTAATCTACTCTTGAAACCTCTGGATTGGTTTCTTGCATTGTATATTTAAGGAATATACAATGATACTATCGTCATCTAAAAGCGATCAGCGTGCAAGTCTACATCTCCCTTGCGTTTTTTGTATATCTTTCAGTTTCGTTATTTTTATTATTGTTTTATATTGTTATTGTTATTATTACTGTGTATGTTGTTAGTGTTTTATTTGTTACGTTATCGCTTTATATTTTAATGTTATTATATTTTTAATTTTTCATTATAATAAAATAATAAACAGTAATAAGCAGCAGATTATTTATAGATTGAAACCTTATACTAAACCGAAGAATAATTCTTTCCCGTATGGCTGAATCTCCAAAAAGTAAATTAGTAAATTATATTAACATTCTTTTTGTCCATAATTAAAAATGACGTCTTCTTTGATAATATCTACTACTTGTTAAATCATTCTTTGTTACATACAGTGACTCCCATTAATATTCGGACGCTCTAAAAAAAACGATAACTGGTTAAACATTGAACTATACGACTTGAATTTTTTGGGGAAGCTAGAGCAAATAGTTTGCTACAGAATGTGGAAAAACATTTTTTCCAAAATTGATCGGAGTTGTAGATAAAATACTAAAAGTTGCATTTTACAACTTTTTAATGTGGGCCTATATTGAAAATTTAAAAAATACGTTTTGTAGATCTGTAGATCTAAATCTTTATCTTCAAATTATAAACCGAAGTAATGAACTTTCAGAACGATCCTATGATATTTTCCAGAAGAACATAGAACGTGATTAAAGGTTTAAGCAAGGGTTAAAGTATTGGCTCTCAATAGTCCTTTACAACTAGCGTGTAACATCGGTAGATGGTCGTTACTAAATTCCGTATTTTTATGCAAAATAATATTTTAACTAGTAATTTCAACGTAATGAAACTAATCTATATAATAAAAACGAAATGCTGTTCGTTGGTCACGACATCACGTGAGAACGGCTGGACCGATTTGGCTAATTTTTTTCTAATTGTTCGTTGTAGTCCGAATCATGTTTTTACAGTAAAAAAAATTGGAAAAGTTGCTCGGAAACATGAAAATTCGGGAAAAACTGAAAGTACTTTTTGAATCACATTTTAATACAACAAAAAAACGAACGTCGCAGCTTTTAATCGATATTTCAATAGGAATTTACATTATCCACGTCTGTTTGCCATAATGATCACTGCGAAATGCGTTTTTTCTCATTTTTATTTTGTCTACGTATATCCTATAGCTTCTTACAAATTCACAAAATGGTCACAACCAAATTTATTGAAATTTGGACAAGACAAATCCTGTCAGGTCAGCTAGTATATTAATATTAAATTGCAACTTCTCATTTTGTCATAAATGCATAGAATCCGGAGTTTAGTAATTACAATGCAAACGGTCCTTGCCTAAATCTATACCTTTCAACTATAAACTGAAGTAATGAACATTTAGGCCGTATCTATGACATTATTTTTAGAGTACAGAAAATTTGGGTGAAAGGGTCAAACAAGGGTCAAAGGGTTGCCCACAAAAATTCTTTTGCGACTAGCAATAAAGATGAGAAATTATGTATTCCTTACACTACGCAAGTATGTTATAGTGTTTTCTTTGGTTTAAAAAAAAAATTAAAAAAAAAAAATTTTTCATACAGTAATAAACTTAATTCTGGCTTATTTGTTTACAGACGCAACTTTTAATGTTTTTCTTGATAATGATCTAAATTAAAGATCAAAACGTCGAAAAAATAAATATTGTGATATTTTGCAAATAGTATAAGAAGTATTATTTGATCGAAACCGTGCGCCGAGAACATTTAATAGATTTTTGTTAACAACAATTTACGATCGAGAATATTCTAAAGTTTTTAGCAATAAAGATGATGGTCGAGAGGGTTTGACGAACTCACGAATATGTTGTTGTAGATCTTATCGTAGAATGCGATGGGTGTCTTCAGGATAGTGTCGGCGGAGAGGATCGTCCCGTAGGTGTCCGTTTGCAGAACCGAGGAACCGGATGCCGCGTACGGGTACAAATCGTTCTTGGTGATGGCCGTGGCGAAGGGTGCGAGCAGGGCCACGACGGCCACTAGCCGCAAGACGGCGAAACGCGCGCGACGAGTCATTCTCTCGGACTGCCTTCACGCTACTGTCGATCGTCACGAGTCACGAGCACGGCGAGACGGAACAAGACCTCTCTTGCCGCCTCCTAATCGCCTTTGCCCGCTCTTCTTTCGAACGCGTGAAACGAACGAACGCCCCGTCTCCCTGCTCTCTCCCGTGCCGCCGATAATTTCGTGCCAAGACCCCCACCCGTCTCGGATCGCCGCTTGCTTCCTCGCGAGGGCACACGCGAGCACTCGCGAGCTTTTCTATACCTAAAGTCGTACCAGCTAATATTTATTTTTCCTTCCGGTACCCCGTGTGCATGGCCCCTACGGTCCGGATTTTGTCGATCATGTTTGTTGATGTTTGAACGAGACGGTTACGAAGGGTTGCTCCCTTCAGTTCGAGAGGACTCGCGTTCATCGCGAGAGTGCAGTCTGTTGGGAAATGTCTCCGTACACTCGTTAAAATAGAATAGCTTTACGTACGAGATTTATTAAAACGTTACGTACGACGAGCTTATTGTTGCATGTCAAGTGTCCAATTTTAGAATGCAAATTTTACGATGCGTTTTGTTTGAGCAAGAAATATTATTACCATCTGCAAGTTTATTATACGCCATTTCAAGGTAGAAAACTGATCTTTAACATCGCAACTACTAAGCCTACAAAAATGACGGATTTCATGGTTGTAAAAAAATTTTTTTTAACTTACGCATTTGAGAAACTTGTTTTTTTTATTATGCTATGAAACCCCACATGGGATTATTAGCAACATGTACACATCTGTTCGTGCTAACATTACAATGACTACTTATATACTAGGATAAGTAACATAATTAACAATTCCAATACAACACTATAGATTAAAAAAAATAGATTAAGATAATAGTTAAGATAGTATATAAGTGAATGTTTAAGTTTAAAAAAGGAAGAAGGGAAAAGATGTACAGGAGAAAGAAATGTAAGGAATGTAACCCTAAGGGGAACCATTAAATGCATACATACATACATACAACACTATAGATACAAACAGTGAGATTTGAGAAAACTGTGAATAAGAAATAGAGGACAAAGAACAGGTGCACACAAAAAAAACTTGAAGTTCATTGACCGATCATGTTGATTACATCTATGGTTAAATTAACGTTAAATTAACCATAGATGTAATCAACATGATCGGTCAATGAACTTCAAGTTTTTTTTGTATGCACCTGTTCTTTGTCCTCTATTTCTTATTCACAGTTTTCTCAAATCTCACTGTTTGTATCTATAGTGTTGTATTGGAATTGTTAATTATGTTACTTATCCTAGTTTATAAGTTGTCATTGTAATGTTAGCATGAACAGATATGTACATGTTGCTAATAATCCCATGTGGGGTTTCATAGCATAATAAAATAAAAAATGAAATTCATCCATATATAAATGTCCAATGGTGTAGTTGTTTACCGTAATTCTTTTGAAAATGTTTTGTTTTTTAAATGTCTATACATAGCTCTGGGCGTTATATCAATTCATGCCTGAAGTGTAAATGTTTATAACATGAATCCGAAACCCTGAAGATTTAGGATTTCTTATACTCTGTACTCACCTCTCCGACAAATCGTAGAAGTAGTATGCTTCTGTGTAAAAAACAACTATAGTCTGGTACCGCGGTTCTAAAATTACTTTCATCATTTCTTATTATCTATAATTCTATTTCAGTGCAATTGGGGCCAGATAGCTACTGCCGAGTGTCGCGCGAGAGTAAAAGTTGTATACAACAATTACATAATAATATAGGTTAATTTAACGTTAATTTAACGTTAATTTAACCATAGATGTAATCAACATGATCGGTCAATGAACTTCAAGTTTTTTTTGTATGCACCTTCTCTTTGTCCTCTATTTCTTATACACAGTTTTCTCAAATCTCACTGTTTGTATCTATAGTGTTATATTGGAATTGTTAATTATGTTACTTATCCTAGTTCATAAGTTCTCATTGTAATGTTAGCATGAACAGATATGTACACGTTGCTAATAATCCCATGTGGGGTTTCATAGCATAATAAAATAAAAAATGAAATTCATCCATATATAAATGTCCAATGGTGTAGTTGTTTACCGTAATTCTTTTGAAAATGTTTTGTTTTTTAAATGTCTATACATAGCTCTGGGCGTTATATCAATTCATGCCTGAAGTGTAAATGTTTATAACATGAATCCGAAACCCTGAAGATTTAGGATTTCTTATACTCTGTACTCACCTCTCCGACAAATCGTAGAAGTAGTATGCTTCTGTGTAAAAAACAACTATAGTCTGGTACCGCGGTTCTAAAATTACTTTCATCATTTCTTATTATCTATAATTCTATTTCAGTGCAATTGGGGCCAGATAGCTACTGCCGAGTGTCGCGCGAGAGTAAAAGTTGTATACAACAATTACATAATAATATAGGTTTGCGCAACGACGTTGTAGTAAAATGGATTCACGCGGCAATAACTACGCGGCGAGTATTTTTAATCCGCGAGAGGAGTTATCTGTTATCTGTAATGCGTAATACAAACGAGTCGGCGCGGCGGCGAGAGTCGATTGACTCAATTGCACCTTCGATCCATTCTAATGCCAAGGTCACCGTAGTGCCAACCACGGAGTGAAATAATCGGATTTTATCGGTAACCGGTGCAATTGGACTTGAAGGTTAGTCCGCTCCGAGGCTGGTACCCACATCGAACGATCCTCCTCAACGTCCGATCATTTGTCCGAAGAGCTACAAGCCCCTAATTCTAATTCAACGTCTGCTCCAATGAGGATTTATTTCGCGACAGGATTCAAGCGCGTAGTTTCTTGAATTCTCCGTTTTACAGTCCACGTGTCTTTTATTAATCTGTGCTAACTCTTTACGATCTTGGCATTTTTTACGGTCTTGCTGGTCCGCATTTATTCCACCATTTTATACCGTTTTTGAATGATTCGGGACAACAAATAAAATACCAGGTTTTATATTAGTACGTATGTTAATATATTAAACGATGCATTATTTCGTGTTGTATCGTTTAAATCATTTTTTGACTTGCAGTGTCACTAATCTTCCACCTTTTGCTATGCTTCAGGTAAAAAGAAAGGTGAGAAACGGTTAAGGATGTTCTGGAGGTACAATGGGAGAGAAAAGTACAAGAAATTCGAAATGCATCAATATATTGGCAATGAAAGCCATTCACGAGTATATTTTGCATTAAAAGAAATAGATTAATTTCAAAAGCTTTCGTTTAATTAGTGATTTGCATGTTATATTTATTTTTTAATCAAATTGTCTTCATATTATAAAAAATTGTAAATGAATTTTGTGAATAATTGTACCCTCCGAATGGTAGCTATATTCAGTGGTCTACAGTATTGTCGCGTTTTCATTATAATTTTTTGCTCTGTAACTGTTTAGTGAATCCTAATAAATTTTGAACATAAGTAAATACATAATTTTTACTATATATAAAAAAACTGGAGTTTCTAGTTGCGTTTTTTCAAGGTTTAAATAGTGTTTGAAGTGGAATTTTATGAATTCTTCATAAGAAGACGTGTTAAAATGTGCAAACTTTAAGTTGCTATAAATATTAAACGGTGTAGTGAATCTAACTCAAACTTTGGTAATTACATTAATTTAGTAAGAATTATATCTTGTCAAATTTCCAAAAATTTTGTTGCGTTTTTGTATAGCTCCAGAACATCCTTAACATAACCGATTCAGTTTTTAAGCTTCCGAAACTGCATCACATTTACAAAACAGACACAGGTACAATGACTAACGGCGAGGTACAGAACACTAGAAGAGTATCCATGAAACACATTGTTTCACCGCCGCGTCGTTAGCGCGCATCGTTGTTTGCGTCTAATTACACCCACATCCTTACCTCTACTCCTTCATTTGACCTCGACGATTTATTTTCTCGCAATTCGCGCACGGCTTCTCTCTCGTTGCTCATTTCTTTTGTAAAATAAGACTATGTACTGATGGGACAAGCATACGAAATTCTGGAAGACAGAAGATGAAGTAAGAACGTTCGTCGCAATTCTATTCTATTTGGATTACAAACATCGATCACCTTTCGTACAGGGAATTCACAAAGTTTAGTTCTAAGAAACTTTTAATATTGCACTTACAACTAAATAATTTCCAAAAAGGGAATTATTTTGATAAACCTAGTGTTAAAATGTACCTACAAGGGAAAATAAGAAAATTTAGGAAAGAGAGCAAAAACCGTAGAAATTTTCGAGGTACAAAAATGCTCTTAGAGATTGAACTACTCATCAGAAATGAGCAAGATCATAGTCTTAAACTAAACCTGAGAATAAATTCGAAATATTCCTCCAAAATTAAAGTCCAACTCCCTTAAAGTTTTAAAAATAAAGATACCATCCTAGTATCTGACCTGAACTTACCTGAGACTTTCTGTAATGCACGTACACAGTGGCGCACGCAGTGGGGGGAGCCAGGGGGCCAAGTCCCCCCCCCCCAAGAAAAAGGAAACAAAACCCTGGAAAATTAGCTAAACTGTAGAATAGCTGCTTCCTCTCCGATTCCGATGATTTTTGGATATGCTATATATAAAACTAAACATTTTGAACAACTTTTTCCTATACGTATAAGGCATACACTCACATAGGTTCCGACATATTTGCAAAATCTGTCGATACTAGACACAATTTAACAAGAATTCAATGTCAAATATGTGTGGCTACCGTTAACAGATATTTTTGTAAAAAAGGTCACTTTTTCAACTCGTCCCCCCCCCCCCCTAGAATAAATCCTGGGTGCGCCACAGCACGTACAAATAGCTGAAGAAAATAAACGATTCGTAGACAGGTAACAGCTCGTAACAGCGTGTACATGAAACCTAAAATCTCTGCGAACTTGATTCGGGTTGTAATGTACATTTTCATAGAATATTCTGATGATAATATACTTGTAGAAAAAGTATTTTTTAAAAATCGATTCTTTCAAGATTTGCAGTTGAATATAACCAGTTAAAAGCTGCCAGTGTATGGAAATTTCGTCGACTGTCTGTAATGCCAGTGCTTTGCCTCGAACCTAACTTTGTGTGCAACCGGACCCCGCGAGAGACCACCAGACGCGATCTACATCGGTCGGTAACACTGTCTGGCGGTGCTTGGAACGTCCCAATAAATTGTCTCAGGAATTCTTCAGAGGCATCCAGTCCCTTCCCCGCACCCCACCCCCTTGCTTTTTGTCGGGGCAAGACGGAATTCAAGACGGGAATGCCACGGTTCGGGAACAGACACAGGACACAGCTAGCACCGGGGCTCACGTTGTAAATTGATCTTTATTACAAGAAATTACATGACTAATTTGTACATATAAAATATAAATATAGTACAAGTACTATGGTACAGTAGACGCTTGTGTGTGGTACATTGTGTCTTGTTTCGTGTTGTGTGCGAGCACGCGATAGTGTGTCCGTGTTTGCGCTCTCCTCTCATCGGGAGACCGATTTTATTCCTTAATCGTTTAATCAACTATGGCGCTAGTATTCTTTTAAATCGCTACTAATTTGTATCCACGGTTCGACGGAGTGGCGCACTCGCGGCGACGCTTCTAACTCGAACGGAAGTGACAAAATCTGGGAAAAGGGGCAAGTTCGATGAACACTTGGAACTGGAAACGGTACAGGACATCGGCATCGGAAGCTAAGCTACTCCTGTCCCGCGTCATTCTTCGATCAACTGGAAGAACATGTCTCTCGGAAGCGGCTGTCATTGCGTCGCAAGTGTACTGCGGATTCTCGTGCACATTCACGGAGTTGAGCATTCTTCTATTTTCTTTCAACAATTTCCAACGTTCTCGGGAAGATAACGAGCAACTCTTCGGATATTGTTACACGCTCACAAAATAAACATTTCCGCGAACAGTTTCAAGACTTAACCCATGCGCGAGCAATCGGCAGCACATTTTCTATAGGTACTTGAAGAATACTTTACATTTTTGCGAAAATACGGCAAGACTTCTTCGGATCCCCGTTCTCGGACGTTCTTCAAATTTTCTATACTGATGTTTCGAACGTGTTTATACAGATTTCTTCGAACTTGTTCATATATATCAATTGCTCACGCATGGATTAACACGGGGAACGTCACAAGTGCATAGTATCCTAGTCACGTGCTAGACAAGGTTGAGTCGCAAGACGGGGTTCGGTAAGAAATCAACCGTAAAAGTAGAAGAAACCGCGAGCATCCCCTAAGGGCGATAGTTCGGGGGTTGAAGGAGGTACAGTGGTCGGCAGTGACGGGTCAAGAACAGTCTAATCGCACGAACGAATAGCGTACGGGTTCCTTTAACGACGGACAAAGACACTCGGCTTACATCGTTGGTTCCGGTAGCTTCGAGAACGATTTCTCTGGAGCAGTAGGGGTCGGCTAACTCGCGCTGCCTTTGGGAAACTGTCCGCGAATCGCAAGAATCGCTCTTGGCCCGCCGGCATGATCAGTCTGTGATTTTAATCGGTGGTCCTCGAGAATCGAAGGATTCCCGAGAGTTTCGCTCGCGGACCAACCGGTCCGAGGATCGGAGGCATCTTGGGATCGGTATAAAAAGAGAGTTAAGCTCGTGGATTGGCAGTGCTAAGACAGCGAGCCAAGACCGCGGTTCGAGGACTCGAGGAAGTTGTGACGTTGGGACCGCAAGCCGGCCACGAAACCGCGATTTTCGTCGATAGCCCGGCTCGCTACCAAGCGTATCAGAACGCTGGAATCTCTCTATTTCTGCTGCGCATTACCGCCATTCCCGATTTATTTTCATCCCGTCTATTTTCACTCTCTGCGGCTCTTCTCCCACTTCACACCCACGCGTGTCTTCCCGTGATTCTGACGTTTGAACTCGTGTACACGCACCTTCTTCCTCTCTCTCTCCTTCTCTCGTTCCCTTTCTTTCCTTTCCGTCGTGGCAGCGTCCTACATTTCACCAGAGAGCTCTCTCGCGTACCGAACACGAACCATTTACAAATTACGAATAGGTACGTTTACTATCGAAAAGTAACTCCTACGCCTGTGTTCAACCACACTCGCTGCATCTGCATTGTCCTCTTGGTACTCGAATTTTTTCTTTCATTCGCACACACTTTCTCTCTCTCTCTCTCCCTCTCTCACTCTGTCCGATTCTTTCTCTCCATCAGACATTCTTCGCATTCTTTCGCATTTTCATCGGTCCTCGCCACTCTCTAAGTGAATTACAGAGCCCTACGAAGTGCGGTAACTGCTGATAACGATTAAAGCTACGATAATATCTTGAATGAATGTGCGTGCATTAAATACAATGATTACGACGCGTTCTCGTCAACTCTCGTTCCACCTTGCTCTCGTCACTTTGTAGTTTATCCTAGGACTCTCCCCCCGATCTTTTTTGGCAGTCTGTCACCTTCGGATCGTGACTGTGTGTGTGTATATGTGTCTCTCTTCGCGCTACATATTCGTTCTATGTTCACTCTTTTGTTCATTCGGCTACGTTGGTTCGACGCATCTCGCTGTCGTCGAAGCTCGACGGGAACGGATCTCGTTCGAATTCGCTTGGTGATCGCTGATCGAGGATCCACGATCGTTCGAGACGGACCGGTCTGATTGTACGCAATTATTATTTTCCTATGATCGCTCGTCTCCGTGTCCCTCCGTCGCGATCGACCAGGAGACACGTTTCGGCACATCGGTACACCTCTCTTTCGATGCTGGTCGCCCGGTTTCGACTCAGCAGACTATATTCCCTAAGTTCTCTCCGCTGCTCCGACTGGCAGTGTTCGTTTTTGCCGGAAGTCGTGTCCTATTCGTCGGTCCTCGTGGGGCCAGTTAATTTCCCTAAAACTGCGGCTCTGGCGATCGGTATAAAAAAATGCAGCACCATCTCTCAGTACGCTATAATTATTTAAGTTAACAAAGTTTCTTTTTTTTCTGTCCGTGCGCTACGCTATTCAGCCAACGATCGTAAGCGTCGCGAGAACATCTTCGACCGGGAACGATGCAAATGGTTCCCGGGGAGGATGGTCGAAAGCTTCTTCCCTTATTATCGATTACACGTGTAACAATAGCGACGACGCACGACGACGATCACGACGATATAACTATGCCATTTTAACAACTATTGGACGGAGTCGAGCAAAGCCGTCCCGTTCCCCGTCCGCCATCATCGGCGACCTCGCTCGTCTCGTTTCTAATCGTGTCGTGGATGACGATCATTTCCCCTTGGCGATCAGCACGCGGTGGTGCGCGCTGATCCGAGTCTAGGTTATGTGATCCGAATCCCAGACGGCGATTCCGCCTGCCGCGTACACTGTTGCCGGGGACAAGAGTCGAAGCAGGTGACCAGCAGCACGTGACTCTTGCACGCCTCGACGCGCTTCTGCAGGATGCACGTCTCTGCCTCTAACGCCTCCAGAAACGACGGGTCTCGCCAGTCCATTCCGTTCTCCACGTGAACTGCAACAACAGCGTTGTTTGTAAAGCGCTCGTCTAATAAGACAGGTCTGGAAGATTGACGCTATAATTTTTTTTTTATTGAGCCACTGAAACCTATTGTAGATTTATTTCGGCTTCAACAAAGATACACTAGTTTTACAGTTTGAGTACATTTACAATATGACTAACCACTAGAGATGCAGATCACAATCATTTAATATACAGGGTGTCCCAGTTTTTTCCGGCCAAACTTTGCCAGTGTGTTCTACACGCAAAAGTAAGAAAAATATGTTATATGAACATATGCTCTTAAATGTTTTATTAAGGAGTTATAACTAATAATACAAAATGATAATGAACTGGCATTTCGTCGACACAGCGTACGAACGTATTATGAATATCTCTGTTTTCAAAAAAACATTTAAGAGCATATGTTCATATAACATATTTTTCTTACTTTTGCGTGTAGAACACACTGGCAAAGTTTGGCCGGAAAAAACTGGGACACTCTGTATAAGAATTAATTTTTGGCGGTGCTCTGGTTCTATCATTATTTTACTATACTTGGCTCTACTGTAGCGAATATGTCAAAGTGACATACATGTGCTCGTCCAAATAGTAGAGGAAAAAGGAAAGGTGGTGGTGTTTGTGTTTCGTCCTAGACCCGCTAGAGGACTCATCAGTAAGGCTAACTAGCGGGCCCTGCCTTATACACGGGATGTTCGAAGGCGTTTGAAGAACGTATATATACTAATAGGTGACATATTAGTAACTTCAACAATCATTTAGAAACTGAAAAATACAGGGTGTCCCAAAATTCCTCCGAGACCCGAAAATGGGAGGTTTCTTGGGTCACGGACGCCATTTTTGTAAAGGAAAATGTCGCTTCAAATGACCCAAGGAACCTTCCATTTTCGGGTGTCGGAGGAACTTTGGGACACCCTGTATATTCACAGGCTTTGACATTCGGTTCTGCAAAAAGGAGGTCCGTTTTTAGTGGTGAGAAAAACTTAATTTTATGTAAATTATTTACAAGTTTAATTCTTTGGGATTCATATAAACAGCACTGCCATAATACATAATCCAAATCCTCAGAAGCTGAGTTACACTTACAACTGGGATCATCAATAATATTTACACGATGAACAGAGGCATCTAGGTTGTAATGATTGGCCCTGATACGATTAACAGTGGATATAAAGCATCTTTTTAAGGAGACATCTTGAGTAAACCAGGGAGATTGACTAGGATTAAAGAATTTTTGAAAATAATGAATGCCCTTGAGGGTGCCTTGCTCAGTGATTGTAGAGCGAGTGTTGAAGTTATCTTTTAGCTTGAATTGACAGGTAAGATCAGTGAAAGGTACTTGGGATATGTCCACTACATTAGCAGATTTTGCAAAGGATTCGGCGTCTTCGTTTCCATACACACCGATGTGGGAGGGAATCTGACACTAGAATTATTCAGCACTAAAACTGACCAGGACTGTGGTCAGTTTTTGACTGAACCTGTTACGTTTAAAGGTGGAGGACACTTACGGTCGTAGCTCCAGCGATCATCGGGCACCATCAGGCGCTTCTTAGCGGCGCGGAACTCTAGCCTAAGAAGGCGCTGGCGTAGTCGCAGGTTGTGAATCCTGGACATCGTGCCACGTGGATCCGAGCGCAACTGCGCGCGCCTGTCCAGGATGTCCACGTCCTCGCTTGTGTAGGCGAGTATCCCCGGGACCGCGGACGGCTCCCTTGGCAGATGGGCCCGGCACTGGGCCCGTGACCGGAGCCCGCACTCTGCCGCCCGCTGTTCCACCGCTGAAACACCCGCACAACGTCGAGGTTAGAACCCCCAGCGCGCCACCTGAGGAGAACCATCGTACGGGGGGACCATTTTAGAGGGTTTGCACATCGTTTTCGCGGACGTGTCAGCGAGCTACTTTATCAATATCGCTAGGGATCTTCGGAGCAGTGGGTCACCAGATAGGGGGAATTAAGGGGAATACAGTTACTCTCTCTCTCTCACTATCTCTCTATGCTATTGCCAGGTTAGTTATGTCCAGAGTGGCCAGACGAATCGACCTTGGAACTCGCGAGGGGAATACAGTACTCCTTCTCTGATGACCAGCAATATGCGCGCTTGCGCAACATGTCTCCCATGCGCCGTACCCGATCCCCGTCGCGCTTGCGCATATTGCTGGTCATCGGAGAAGGGGTACTGGATTCCCCTCGCGAGTTCCAAGGTCGGACTCGTCTGGCCACTCTGGTCATGTCGCAGTTACGTGACTGGCCCATGTCTGGAGGAATGGCGTCATAGAAGGGATAATAATGTACATATAGGGGAAAACAAGTCTTGATCTAGCGTGTTAAATAATTTTTAATCGGATTATACAGGGATCTACTGCATATCTAGAGTTCATTGTACAGCACGATTTGCTAATCACAACTGGCATGATTTTCCTCTTTTTCTATTAGTTTAAAAATGTAACATGTTGGTATAATACAACTGCTATACTTGGATGAGATTACTCGCGCGTTAAGGAGCACGCGTTAATCGACAAGGAAAGTCAATCTCGTTGCTCTCAGAATCGTTGATCATTGGAAACAGTTACGTGTGTGCGTTTCATTTCTTTCACCGTTGGAGGAACGCCATGACTTGTTAATCACGGGTGACACGGTTTTCCTCATTACTTCGTTAATTAAAACGTAGCCCGGTGTTTGAATGGTACAGTTTTTCGCGATGGAGCCTGACCGGCGAAACGTGGCGATAATTCCAAAGCTGTATCAATGGCATGCACGAGCAATCGTGTTGATGATTACGTTCTCGTTAACAGCGAGGAAAAGATTGCATAAAACGTGCAAAAAGATCGCGTTCCGCATTGGAAATAATACCCGGGTGTACTTTCGACTAGTCTTGCGCGCCGGCCGATCGGCCGTATATTTGGCTAGTAATTAATTATTCCTCCGCTAATTGGAACGGTTCCACGAACGTCGTCGAAACTCCGTAAAGAGAAGGAAACGTTTCTTTCGTTGAAGAAATATCCACTACCTTGGTGTTCCTGAAGAGCGCTGGTCTGTCTGGAGGAATCGCTCGCGATGCTGCTGGTCTCGCTGTCTCTGACAATGCTGTCGTAGCCAGAACTCTCGGCCCGATGCCTAGACAACGTGGCCGGTGATAGTTTCGCAGCCCGAGGCGTGGAATCAGCACCAGAATCGTAGCCCTCCTTATTCAAACCCAACGAAGAACCCAAACTGGTGATCTTGCGTTGCATTCGACCCGAAGACGGAGCCGGCGATGGAATTGACAACTGCAGCGGAGCTGTTGCTGCAACACAGAAGTTCCGTTTCAAACGAGAGCACCCCCAGAACTTTCGAACTTATTTCTTAGACCCGACTGCTGCTCTAGACAAGTGCGTAAGTTTCGGACGGGATCACGGACCTGTGGTTACGCAGACCTAAAGTGGTGCACTTGTTTTACCGATTTTTGGAGGAATTTGCTTAAACACTAGTTGCGACAGCTCAACTTTTAGAAGCTTAAGCGCGTATGCTGATGGCCGAGAACGTTTCTTCACCTACTTTCACGAATTTTTTCGGAAACACTATCGAACTTTTCGCGAACAAATTTTTATCTCTGTTGGCTGCATTTGCTCTGGGTTGCTTTTGCGTCTCATTATACAGTTATCTAAGACTGAAAGAGGAAATTAGAATTTATTCGCGGCGCTAGGTTCGATCATTATTACTTTTTGTACTTGCTCTACTTGTAGCAAATATGTAAGAATTATCATACGTGTGCTATTGAAACAGTAGAGGAAAAAGGAAAGGTGGTATTTGTTTCGTCCTAGACTCGCTAGAGGACTCATCAAAAAATTTACAAATTGAGAAAACCATTTAGCTCCGACTCCGTCCTCAAGATGGAAGGACACATTGTCGGAAAGGCTTTCTCGCTACTGATCCACCATCTATCAGTATATTAACGTTCCTCAATCGCCTTCCAACATCCCGTTGTCTAAGGCAGGGTCCGCTAGATAGCCTCACTGATGAGTCCTCTAGCGGGTCTAGGACGAAACAACTACCACCTTTCCTTTTTCCTCTACTGTTAGAATAGCACACGTATGATAATTCTTACATATTTGCTACAAGTAAAACAAGTACAAAAAGTAATACTGATCAAACCTAACGCCGCGAATAAATTCTAATTATACAATATGACGATCGAGAAAAATTATAAACTATTATGAAAGAGGAAATGTCTTCAATACTTATGGGTCCGTATAGAAGACATAAATACTATTTAACTCTTGTTTTTCACTCGAAGGTCATTTGAAGGTCAACTCTTAAACACAGTTAAAATCTTATTTCGGTTCTGTAACAACAAAGATAAGACATCCCATCTAAAGAACATCGTTGAAAAACAAAAGTATTCTAGAGTTCTGAAAACGTTCGATGTGGCATTCAAGAATACATAAACAAGAGTACAAACAAAATTTCAATTGTGATGTTCACAGTGCTTTTCAAGGTTATTGCACGGTCAAGAAAATACAACCACTCTTTTCTATACCGTACAGCTTTTGTCTATGATATTCTATCGCATCATCTATAATTTCCCAGTGAACGGGCCATTCAACTGTGGCCGCTGCAGCTGTAAACGTGTTGATGTATGATTAGCGTAATCTACCTTGTATCTTGAGATCCTCTTCAATGTCCGACTTGCCAGTGACAGTCCTCTCGGATCTCTCGGCCGCAGTGAACAACTTCTTCGCCTCGACGTACTCCTCCTCCGGATCGGAACCCGAGGCTCCGTTTCCCGGTAGCCTCTCGACCTCCTCTTTGAGATTAGGATTCGAGGCGCCGTCGGGATGCCTCAGACTGGAGATGTTGCACTCACCGAGCTTGCCGCAATATCTTCTCGGGCTGGCTATGTGCGCCACGCTGTTCGGATACCAATAGGAGGCGGTTGCCGGCCTCGACATGCTCTGGCGACAATTATCGCAGATTTTCTCCTGATCGGACTTTCCGGCGATGTACGCGGGTTCGCTGTAGATGCTGCCGTGATTGCTCGCATTGTCGTTGAACATCATGTCCGAGAGGGACAGAGATTGACAGCGCGACGGCGGACGGAAGACGGGGGCGGCTGGAATTTGTCCTGTGTTAATATTATATTTGCTGTAGACCAACGGCGGTTGGCTGACAGTGTAGATTCATTTACTCGTCGATTCTATCTCAGCAAGTTAAACCGGTAGACTGTCTACAAAATTTGAGTGCTGCCGGCGGGGTCGCTAGAGATACAGTTGGCGCAACAGATACGTTCGTATGCTGTGGCCGGTGGCCGTGATAATTCGGTAAGTTCTCTCGAAAATCCAGCAGAATTATATGTTACCGATTTCTATGAAATTCTAGTAGAAATGAGATTCTACATTAATATTATACATATCATTTTCATTTCATATGGATCGTGTTGGAGGGTGACTGAAATATTCAAGACTAGAATATAATGTTAAATATAAAAAAGATAAAAGCATACAATTGTTTGAGTAACAATGTTCCTATATCTCTAGCGATTCGGAGGATGTTCAACCATAAACGTTCCGTATTTTCGAATCTACATAGTTAAATGATAGTACTATCGCGAGACTCTACACAATTATTGCATCCGTACAGATCTTTTGGAAAGCAAATTATAATTTGGCGTCTCGAGAGGAATATCTTAAATCCCACTGTGCACGAGTAGCCAGGTGGCAGCGATTATTGTTGAAGAAGACAATCGAAACCTTCTCCAGTCAAAGACAAAGTCTCGACGCGATGATGGTGACATCACAGCACGCTGGAATAAACGCGTGTAAACTTACATGGAGCTTCTCTAACATTGGAGGAGTTCTCCCTCTGGTAAGTGACGGAGTTGGAAACGTTGGCCAGCGCGAGTTTGCTCTGGTAGAGCTCGTGCAATCGTGCCAACTGGTCGAACTTGTGTCTGGTTTCCTGCTCGAGGAAGTCCTCGTGGTCGAAATACGGCCTGGGCAGCACGCCCGCGCCGACTGGTGGTGGATACTGCGGTCTGTACCGTTCCGTGTCTGACATCACCGACATGGAGTCTGGAAGTTGACATACTTTCTTAGCGTCTCGAGCGTCCGTCGAGAGACCGGCTGAAAAAGAACAGCCGAGAAAGAGCGATGGAAAGAGTATTTATCCCTAAGAAGCTCTCTCCGACCAGAGTTCGAAGACGGAAGGTATTAACGAGTAATTATATCGAGCCGCTTCTTTCCACCTCTCTCTCTTTCTCTCCTTCGACGTGATTGTTTTCCATCGGCTGCGTTATTAGAGTCCGGTGGACCTAAGAGTCAGGGAACGATCTCCGAAGGCAACCTTCGAGAGTGCTCGAAATAGAAGAGGAAGGAAAAAAGGCAGATTGATCGTGCCGTGGTAGGGGATGCATTATAAACGTTATGAAATATCGTCGAGGAAAAACGTCTTGTAATCACTGTCTTGTTACAATCTAGAATTAAGTCGAATCCCTTGGGAACGACTGGAAAAAGTACGTCGCAGCCAATATAAAATATATGCGATGCTTACCAGTAAAGGTTGAGACTACAGTAAGATTCTCCTGGCTGAGTATTCGCAAAGGATGCTCCTCCTGGTCGCTCTCTGGAAGAGGATTCTCGCCCATGCACATCGCGATGTCCTCCTCGGTGACCTGGAGACACGAGTCCTGCATTGGTACAGGCTCCAAATCCTCGACCTCGACGATTTCCAGGATCTCGTCCTCGGAAGACAACGAGTGTCTGGATGGCAGCACGATGTCCTTGTGTGAGAGGTTCAGACTCTCCATCGAGACCTCTCTGCTGACACCGTTGCTGAGCGGTTCGATCAGAGGCAACGGTGGTGGCACGACTATCTCTTCGTCATCGTCCTCGTCCTCCTGCAGATCCAGCTTTCCCTTATCCATGCCATCGTCCATCACCGGGCTAGCCGTGAGATCCAGGCCAGAGTCGGTATTCGACTTGACGTTCAACAGGTTCAGCTTGACGCCCAGCTTCTCGGTGATGTCCTCAATTTCGTTCGCCTTCAAACTATCGCTCTCCGCCGTCGACAACGAGGTGTTGTCGTCATCCATACCACCGCAGGTCTTGAACGTCGTCAGCTCCTTGAACTGCGACGACTGGCCGGACGACTTCGACGACTCGATTCTAGCCGCGGCGTGCTTGCTCCTCTGAATCTGTGACGACTGGTTCTCCACCCACTTTCTAATCATGCTTTTCTTGTGACTGTCCATGAAACCGTAGCCGGTGGAATGTTGTTGAGCATGAAGCTGCAGGGTAGGCGGCCCGGATAATTGCATCGGCCCATCTATCCAGGTCTCCCTCTTGTGGTGCGAGTCCTTCAGCATGTGCCTCGCTTCCGCAACTTTCGATTTCGAGATCCTAGGCCCGTCTATCCACTGCTCGTCAGAGCCTCCGCTTGGAGCAGCGACTGGGATCTTGCTACCAGGTGAATCGTTTATTTTCGAGGAGGACACTTTCGGGACAGCACATTTCCTGGCTGGACTGGCCTTCGGTGTGGCAGTGTGTGCCGGAGAAGTTTGCTTGGACGCTGTCTGCGTCAAGCATTTCACCGCCTTCGTTGCTTTATGGACCGGGCTGCGCTCCTCGGGGATCTTCGACGGCCTCTCCGCTACTGAGCCGCGCAACGCTTTTCCCATGGCGCACCGGTTGTCACCAGAGTTTAAGCTGGGCAGGTAGACAGGTGGATGCTCCCCGTCGGTTGCATCATCCGTGCTCGGTCCGACGTAAATCACTGTGTCCGCGGACAGATCGCTGGAACTCGGATCGCACTCGCTGTTCTGTCTCGCCGCTTCCTCACCGGAACTTCCGCCGCTTCCTGTCCCCTGTGTACCACCACCCACGAACTTGATCTTCCGTCTCCTCATTCGGTGGATCCTTGAGGCGAGCTGCACGGTGGTTAGCGTCTCCGTGTAGTGCTGCGCGTTCGGCGAAACATGGGCGATCATCGCTGCGTGACACGTCAACGAACCGAGACACTCCTTCAGTAATTGGGTTAGCTTGTGCTCCTTGTACGGCAGATGCTTCTGTCCGTTGAAGATCGCGAGCAGGATGTTGCCAAGGCCTGACAGAGGGATCCCGCCTGATGATTTGCCCCGATCCGAATTGCCCAGATCCATTAGGTGCAGCCTACTCCTGCCCCCGGCGACTGCGACATTCCGAACACCGAGAATTTTATTTGCCGTCCCTGGTGGGCCGGCCGAGCCGCCACTAATCAGCGGTTCGTTAACATAGGGTTGGTGGAAATCGTTAACGCGTGTCTACTGCTATCCAGAAAATTCTGGGATACTGTCGAGCTCAGTATAGCGACTTCAAAGAATTGTTTAAGAAGATTATGTATTTTATGTGGCATAAAAAGTAATGGCCATCCGTCCTACGGGCGAATCTTCACGTCTGGGTCGGTGGACATTTGTAAGAAAAGCTTGTCGCAAAATTGTTTACACCAAAGGAAATTGTTCTTAACATTTTTTTACATTAACATCTTCTACGATAAGTGTAAACAATTTTGCGGCACATTTCTTATACAAATGTACAAAGACTCAGAGGTGTAATTTCACTCCCCAGAACGGATGACTGTTACATAATTTTTATACACCCTGTGCAGTCTTCTAGAACGATTTTTTGATCGTGTTATACGAAGACCGAATGTACATACATAAACTTCAGTTAAAGATGAAAGTCAAGGTATCAATTTTATCGATTTCCCTTCTGAAACAACAGCTCCTGAATTGCTTCGATTTCATAGATAACGACCACTTACAAGGGGCATTACCTACGTGTGACACGCCAATTTTGAGGAAACCTGATACAGAAATAGAGTTTATGGAAACGTCCAACCCCAATTTTCTCTAAGTGCCCATATTTATGATAAAGAGGTTAAACTATCATCCAAATGTTAGGGTACACGCGTTATTGGACCACGTAACTCAGAAGTCGCATAATTCGCTCCTCGAACATATGTTGGAAAGTAATGCGGTGTAATAAAATTTCAAAGAATAACGATTGTTAACCACGTGATCCAATATGAAACTAGCAAAAGCTTCGGAAATAATAATGAAACATCGAATGTGCAAACGTTACAAACTTATGGCACAATTAATACATTCGTGGTGGACCAAGAAACGAAACTACAGTAATGCCTCGACACATGTCAAAGAGAAGTGCACGTTATACGTAAAACTGAGATCAAACTGACGACTCGGTTAAACTGAATCATTCGAATCGGTTCCGATAATAGAGGTTGTACAGTACCGGAAATTAAACGAGTGAATATGATTAAAACAGTACCGTGTCTAGAGTCATTTCAATCGGAACAATGTCGCGAATATGTTGCTACAACTGCCATACCAAAATGATTAAAAACAAAGCAAGCAATTTGGGTCCCAGTTGAAGAAAATCCTCGTCGAATACATCCTTGGAAAGTTACGCGAAAGCAGGCGTGTCACAGTTGGCCGATGTTCCTTGTTAGCTGCGTCAATTTTCCGCGAAGTTCGGAGTTTCGCGTAATGTTGGCGTGGCGCAAAGACAGTGCCGACAAACGCGGTTTACGAGCTCCGACTACGTAGAAGTCGTTCGGGAAAAGGAAAAACGGGGCCACTCACCTCCGCCCTTGCCGGCGACACTGTACTGATAAACGTGAAGGGTGTAGAGCATGTGTGCATCGCCATCCTCCCGTTGTCGTCCGGCGACCGCCGCGTCCAAATAGAACGCGGCCCGTTCGGCAGTCGGTGCACGAAGCTCGCTGTGCTGTTGCAGTTGCAGGCTGCCGAACAGCGGGTCGTCTCTCAAGTATACAGCCGGCGACTGCTCCGAATCTGCGAACAAAAAGTTACGGCAAATCACGTTACACGCTTCCTCTGTTACGTCTGCCAACCCCCAGGTGCGGCGAACTGGATAATTAATAATGACCCAGCGCACTCTCGGTTCATCACTCCTGTCCTTTGACGTGGCGGCGCGATCGAGCGCACCGTGGGAAAATAGTAGGCGTTGAAAGGCTTGCAACAATACAGAGACGGGCCCGATGTTTTATCCCTTTCAGAGAAGAGCTGTTTAAATCAAAACGATCTTTGCCCACTACTGGGCCTTTTTTTTTGTTAAGGAAGGTGGTGAAGTTCAAAACGTCCACCTCCCGGGACAACCAATGGGTTGCCCCTCTACTATCTTTTTGCCCGGATTAACTTCCCCTGGGACCTACTTGCCGTATTACTCCTGGGTAACTTTTTCCGAGTTTTTCCACTCCTGTTCTTGTCTTTTAGCCCACTACTGGGCCTAGATATCGCAATATACAGGGTGTCCCAAAACTAGTGTAGGAGCGGGAAATGGGAGGTTCCTTGAGTCATTTGAAGCGACATTTTCCTTTACAAAAATGGCGTCCGCGGCTTTGTTTAGCAGTTATTAACGAAAAACACGTTGGCGCGTCGAGTAGACTCTGCTGACTCGCGTCTAGGTCGCGCTTTGATTGGTTCGTGTTTTTCGTTAATAACTCCTAAACAAAGCCGCGGACGCCATTTTTGTAAAGGAAAATGTCGCTTCAAATGACCCAAGGAACCTCCCATTTTTCGCTCCTACACTAGTTTTGGGACACCCTGTATAGCTGTTGTAGACAAATCTGTTTTTCAGTAAAATTGTGAGTATTGTAGTCGGCATATTTTTGTACAGGGTGGTCATTTTATCTGAAGACATTGAAATATCTCGAGAACTGTGCATCGGATCAAAACAAGTGGCTAATGAAAGTTGTTCGTCGCGAAGGGGGACATTCAATGATACCAAACTGGACCCCGCACCGTCACCCCCTGGGGGTGGGGGTGGGGAAGATAAAAATCTTAAATGGGAACGCCCATTTTTAATTGCAGATTTGGATTCTCCAGAAAAAATACACACATTTGACCTAGGAGTTTTTGCTTTTTTGTGCACAGATGGCGTTGTAATGGACAAAAATCAAAATACATCAGATCAGAAAAATAAAAGTAGACGTATTTGATATTTTTAAAAATCCTATTCAATAACACCATAATTAATCCTCCACCCCCACTTTCTGAGGGTGGGAGAGGGAATTATTTCAAAATCTTCAATGGGAAACCCTTTTTTATTTATTTATTTTATTTATATTTCAACGCCTCCAATGAAATGATCATCCTGTATATTGCTGTTTGACTGTTAACTGATGCAAGAATTATTAATTGTCAACGTCACCTCAAGATCATGGACACACGTTCATCTAGGAGAGATTTACGACCATTGTAAGATGTTCATAATTGGGATTACCATGAGAGTCGGCTTTGATCGAGACACTTTTTGAACCGTGCTATAGTTTCAGAAATAATTGCGTGCGGACGTCCAAACGGGGCATTCTATTTCATCAAAAAAGATATGATCTTTTACTTGGCGTAAAATGGAGTTGGCTGCAAGTAACGAGCTCGATGGTTTCGCAACAGATAGCATTGCGTGTGTAGCATATTTAGTGTCATAAAGCGCCTCTGGAAGTACCGGTTTCTTCATTATGGTAATGAGTACAATACAATATACTCTCGATTGAAATTTTGTTAATGGGTATTTATAATTTCTTTACTTTGGCATAAGAGGGAGGAGGTTCTCATATCCAAATTGTCTTTGTAGGAGAAAGGAGATTATTATATTGTGTAAAACTTTATTAACACGAGCATTTGTTGATTAGCTATATGTTCATAGCAAGGTTTGAAGCAACTGAATTTTGCAATGCGTCCAATGCAGCCTTTATGAAATTTCCAATCTCTTACAACACGAATCTTTCAACTTCTAGTTTTAATCTTTGATACACGTACAATGAATAACAAATTTACATAACCTTTCCATGTTATCGAACTTATCGTGCCTATTTGTAAAATGTGTTTTGTAATGTTACAGTAGAAATAGTAATTCATAAGCGGAATAGATAATGCAGAGATACAGGCGCCATTTTCCGCCTAAAATGAATTAAACCATTGAATAAATGAATGAAATAAGTGTAGAAACGTTACGTACCTCTTTGCTCATACACTCTTTAAAGAAAATTACGTAACGTTTCTTCCAACACCTAATTATCTACATTGAGCGTAAAATCTAAAATGGCTCGAGTGACAACATTTTTAAAAAATCATGAAACTATCAGAACGTCTGATAGGTCAATAGTTTCAGCAAAGTAATCAACAAATTGCAACATCAATATATACGCCAGTATATTTTCAGTAACAAGCTTCACTGATGTATCACAAAACTATTTTTAGATACAGCTTTTCTGCACTAACATGTTTATGTCGAATTATACATACAGTGGGTAAAAAAAGTATTGGCACACTCTTAAAAAGGCGATAACTTTTTAAATATTGTATTATACGATTTGATTTTTTTTGGGAAGCTAGAGCAATTAATTTGCCACAGGATGCGAAAAAGAATTTTGTCAATAATTGCAATTCATCGGAATTGTAGCAAAAATACTCAAAGTTGCAATTTACAACTTTTTTATGTGGTCCAATATTGAAAATTTTAAAAACGCGTTTTGTAGATCTGTGTCAGTTATATGCACTGGTAAAGTTTCATCGAATCGGTTGATGCGAAAAAAACGACAGGCATTGAAAGATGTAAGAATCTGCAGTTATAAAATCTGCAATTTTTAACATATTTAAACGTTTATTTTGATTTTGAAGAAATTTTCAGAATATGTTTAATTGACACAGGTCTACAAAACGCATTTTAAAAATTTTCAATATTGGCCCACATAAAAAAGTTGTAAAATGCAACTTTTAGTATTTTTGCTACAATTCCGATGAATTGCAATTTTTGACATTTCTTTTCGCATCCTGTGGCAAACTAATTGCTCTAGCTTCCCAAAAAAAATCAAATCGTATAATACGATATTTAAAAAGTTATCGCCTTTTTAAGAGTGTGCCAATACTTTTTTTACCCACTGTATAAGTCTCGGAGTAGTGAGCAGAAGTACAATCGAACGGTATGAAACGTCGATTTCATACCGCGCATAAAAATTCGCAATTTTTCTATCTAAATTGTCAGTGAAAGTATGAAATTCCTCGACTAATCCACTGTACAGCAGAAGAAGTGTAGCATTCAGGATCACTTGATTAGTACAATTGGATTGTAGTAGTAACCTGAATGAGCACTAAAGATCTTTAATGATAGGTATAAACCGAGATAGTACAAAAGACACATACTCCGACTACGTATACACACCAGAAACTTCTCAATGTCCATCGTAAACCTTATGTCTGGCTATTCAGTGGTTGTTACTGTACATTCAATCTGAGGTCTCATTCCCGTCCCACACGTTTCCCAATTACCTGCAAAGACCATCAAACACGCCAACTATTCGCGAATCCCTGACCGAGACGAGGAGGTTTACGTCCATTCCGCGAGGCGTCGTATGATCCCACTATTTCACGGAAAAATCATATCCTACATGCAGTGATATCCGCGAAACGGCTTCCGGTAAATTGAGTTGATACAGGAATACTGTGTTGGAATTTGTTGCGAACTATAACTAACTTTATTAACGTCAGCTGCCGAAACTTTCGTACAAATGACGATAGAAACAAATGTTTCAACGTATAAATATAACATATTATAATTGTTTCATTTCATTTTATATCATTCTTTAAGAGTAATTATTATAAATATATCATTTAGTTACTTAAATAATTCTTTGGTTGGTTTGATTGTAAATAGCTTGATATGCGAATTGTACGAGTTTCTACAGAAATAATATACTTAACTTTTGCAATAATCTAAACAATATTTAGTTGTTTTCATTCTCGAAAGTTTACCGACGTTGTCTACTTTTCCACAAATCTAAGATTAGACTGCGTTTCTTTCTGCATAGTAATTTATTGTCAACATGTTGAATTGGTGAAAAAAACTTAATGTTAGTGACATGAAAACAGTCGAAAATGATCTTGCAGCTTGATAACTGTAGGCTACACGCCGCTGACAAACACGCGAGCTGTCAACTGTCTGAAAGGACAGTAAAAATTTTGATAAAATCAAGAATTGGCCTAGCTGCGTTTTTCTTTTAAAGAATTTGCATTTTTGTCAGAGAATTAGGCAAAGCTTGTTCGAGGGAGGGAGCTTTTGCCTAATATATTAATTAAAAGTTTACGCGTCTTCTACATTTAGATAATCTAGAATATTTCTTTCCGTTACAAAATGCATCTCCTGGTCTATTTAGATCTGGTGGTCCAAATAAAATACAAGTTTTTGATTTGAAGCAGAAATGCGAATTTCTTTTATGAACTATCCGATATTTTTGGTTCAACTATTTCCGAGGATCACGTCAGGGATGAAAGGAAAGCCCTATTATTTTAAGGAATAATTCGTAAACTCGATTAATAAGAGAGGACGTCACGAGAACATTATCATAGTGGATCTTTGGCAGTCGCGTGTAGAATGATTGGTGACAGCTTGGTGCGCGAATAATCAACATGATGTGGATCGTAGCAGTAAATAGTGATCAACGTAAAAGCACTGTTACGATGCCGAGACTCGTGTGCTCCTTCCGGTTGATAATTCGCGCGAGATGGACTCTTCTAGAAGTTCACGCCTCCCGGGATGAACGTGACCCGTTCTCAGATTTGTTTCGGCGTTCCATTTCGCTGCCTTTTCTCCGGGGCTTGAAAATTTAACCAGAAGTTCTCCGTGTTTCCGTCCAGAAGGAGATTAAAATTTTAGGGGACGCGCAGCGCCGCGCCGAGAACTTTCGCGGTGCCAGCAACTGTGAATGTCCGCGAGGACTCAACGAGAACAAAGAAGCTGGGAACAGTCCTCTCGAGGAAGGCTCGCGAAATTTTCTACGACAGTTAACACGTTGACTGCCAATCGGTGCTCGTTGCGCACAGTCAGAGTAAAAGAAAAAGGAAGCCAGGAAGCTTCCCAACGAAGAAGTTCCGAAATATACCAGAAAGATTAAGAAACCGGAGGACCTCGGAAGGAATAAAATTTTCTCGTCTGAATTTCGTCGTGAACGATGGGCAGAGCTCGTAATAATACTCGCGTCATCTGATCGACTCGTAAACCCGCGCTCTCGTATATTTTACGTACAGGGTGTATAAAAAGTAATGGTCATCCGTCCTAGGAGCGAATCTGCACTTCTGGATCAGTGGACATTTGTAGAAGAAACTTGTCGCAAAATAGTTTATACCAAAAAAAATTGTTGTAACATTTTGGTTTTACGTCAACACCTTCTACTTATCTACAGGGTGTTCCAAAACTAGTGTAGGAGCGGGAAATGGAGGTTCCTTGAGTCATTTGAAACGACATTTTCCTTTACGCTTTGTTTAGCAGTTATTAACAAAAAACGCGGATCAATCAGAGCGCGATCTAGACATGCGATCGCACGTTCGGCCAATTGACAGTTGGCGCGTCGGGTAGACTGCGCTGACTCGCGCCTAGGTCGCGCTCTGATTGGTCCGTGTTTTTCGTTAATAACTCCTAAACAAAGCAGCGAACGCCATTTTTGTAAAGGAAAATGTCGCTTCAAATGACTCGAGGAACCTCCAATTTCCCGCTCCTACACTAGTTTTGGGACACCGTGTAGAAAAGAAAAGTTTGAAAGGAACCATATGTCGCAAAACAAATAGTTATTGAAATATCTGTTGAAGTTTCTGCAAAATTTTTTAATAATCGCGTAAGTGCTTCAGAAAAATTGAAAGGAATTTTGTTTCGCTGTCCATGCAGATCATACATTTGAAGTTGTAAAATAATGTGAAAAAAGATCTTATATATACCTGAAAAGGACGTTATCGCTAGCAAACGACGCAGGCGTATCGGCTTCGCATTGTCCGATTGTTTGACATTAGTATTTTATAATGTAGGAATACTATTCTTATGTATAACAATGGATACAATGTTTTCTTTCATATTTTGCAACTGCGAATTTGTGATTTGAATGGACAGAGGGATGATAATGTCCCTTTAAATATCGTTTGCCTTGAGGCACGCATACGATTATGTTCCGTCTCATCGACACGGTCAGGTGGATTATAGTAGTAGGTTTTTGCCTATACGTGTAACTCCACACAACCAAATTTTGCAAAAACGTCAACAGCTTATATCTGAATAACTATTTGTTTGCAACATACAGTTCCTGTCAAATGTTTTCTCTTCTGGATGAGTAGACGGTGTTGATCTAAAAAACTTTAACAACGATATTCTTTGGTATAAACAATTTTGCGACAAGTTTCTTTTCAAATGTCCACCGATCCAGAGGCGTAGATTCACTCGTAGATGCACCATTACTTTTTACGCACCCTGTATAACCTCCGCCGCGCTGGTGACATATTGGCCACGCTCAAGAAAAAGCTTTCGATGCGAAACGATGATGGGGTTGGGGGTGCGAGGATATCGGGAGACAACGATGGTTATTATGTGTCTATTACCGCGAGGCGGACGAAATATAAAAATCCCAGGACTTCCTCAGAGTGTGCTGTTGACTTCTAACTCTAGCATAAACGATCCGCTTGAATTCTGTCGCGTTGCTACATATTCTTCGATACGTGTGCTACACCCGCGTCGTTTATGCGTTCTTGATCGAGAATTTATTCGTCATATTTTTGCGCTGATAAGTTTCCGATGCCGGAGATACTGAAATTCAGTCGCGTCATCGAACTCGTGGAACCCGAGCTCTTTTCGGATAATTGAACTGCAGTTATTTCTGTATTCGTCGCGTATGAATAGACTACGGATTTCCAGGCGTTAGAGAAGCTGAAATTGCTGCAAAGTCAAAAATAATAAGCATCCTTCAATTCTCCTGATACCACTTCTACTTTACGTTCCGTACACCCTGTGCGTTTTATCAATGCATCAAACCTACAATCTGTTCATCAATTTCTTGAGAAATCGAAGCTCCTATGGAACTTTTTGTGTTCATGTCTAACCTGTAGTAAGTATTAACGCATTTTTATATTAATTTTCCGACTACGGCAAATACTGTGTCATCTCTTGTTCACTATGTCTGGCATATATTCACCTGAGATGCTCGAGTAGTTTGTTCTCGGAAACTCGAATCTGTATTTCATGTTTCCTCGTCTCACATCCTCATGTTTTACAAAAAATTGTTCTTCGTCAAAAATACAATGCAGAATAATGGGTTAAGAAAATCATAAGGGATGAATACTCTTAGACTGGCTAGGTATAATTTGAAACAGTGAAAACATTGGAAGAATTTAAAACTACTGTTACATTATTTTCAACACATCTATATACATGGATATGATTAATAGACTTCGAAACTGTTTGACCGATCAGCATGAAACTGGGCACATATATGTATTTTTTCATGGAGAAGGTTTTTACGCTACACAGTTTTTTTTAACTCGCCGCTGTAGATGGCGCTGCAATATATCAACTTCAATATTCAACATCCGAAACACGTTCGGACACGTTCAAGGTCAAGTCTTCCTGGGAAAAGCATGCACGTGCCATATTAATTCCGCGAAAAACCCCTCTCCCCCACGCCTACGAACGAGCTTTGCATCTTTCAAGTCTACATTCATTATTTGAACTATTATTTCAACAATAAATTGTTATTAACGAATTAATAATATTCCCCAGGGTTATCATATGTTAATATTTTACGGACGTGTTACTTTACTGATAATTTAAATCCTACATATATATTAATATACTTAGGATCAAAAATCTAAATTCAGGAATTAAAGGAATTAAAGGAAATAAATAAGGAAAATTAATTTTTATTTCACTGAAGTATGTTGCAGTTCAGCTAGAATGTTTTTATTTTGCATAAAGATCCGCTGTCTACTTACGACGCAATAATTAAGTTCCAAACAAGCAGAAGTGGACAATTGCTCACACTAGAGTGAATAACAATGTATTTAATTAACTTAGCATGAATATAGAATAATGAACATGATCGTGGTACTCGCTTTGATTTGATTATAACCCATTTATCTATCCATTCTTGAAATACCAATTCCAAACGATTGCTATCACGAATGAATGATGGACAGGCGACTTGTATCGAGCTAATATACCAGAATCATTTTCCTCATCGTTCGGAATTGCAACTAAATGAAATACAACCGCGTCGTGTGTCCTGCCGCTTCTCGAACGAGAATGCCTGTCGCATTTTTCACTCTTAACAACGCGCAGGATCATACCTACTTATCATGATCCAGCATACCGCGTGGCGGTCTGGTATATGTTCAATGATAGCGATAATCTCTTTTATTCATATATCGTTGAGTGTTCGCATCTCGTCATAGGCAACATGGTGGTGGAACGGCATTGGTGCCGATGCGACGTTTAGATAACTGCTCCTATAAATTGCCAATTAACGTTTTACTGCCCCGCGAGACGTGTCCTCGACTTTTGCGGCGCGGCGCGTCGCGACCGACGCGTCGTAAAGAACGGAACCGGGGGACGCCACTGATACTTTATTCCTGTTCGTCTCTAACCGACGACCTGCGGGTTCTATGTCGACTTTATGGCAGTTTTTTAACGACCCGGGCTCGTTGGACAGCCGGCACTGTTATGAATTAAATCCTTCTTGTGAGACGCAGCCTCAGCGTCAGCGTTTCATACAATATGTAGCCGTTGTGTGTCAACGTGCATGGTAACTAGCCCTTTAGAGACGTCTGTGCAGTGTACTGACTTTGATGAATACTTCTAAACTCTTTGCACGAGATTATCAGCCTCCTAGCTATGCCAAAACGATGAGACATTAGTATGAAAGATTAATGCATTTCATTATACACTTCACCTGAATAACTTTTACATTTTTTTAGATAGGAAGAAATGTTTCAGACAAAAGTCATTTGGTTTCGAGGGACCCGTTACGTGGGGTACATAAATTTTCTTCAGGTGAAGCTGCTTGGGAGATTAGATGGTCATCCCAGTTTTTAAAAATGGAAATACACATTTTTGAACTTTGTTTGTAGTTCTTCACGAGGCAATTTCAACGATATAATCATTCGAGGTAATTCAAGGTCATAATCGTAAAGAAGGGGATGTTCGCGTAATGGGATATTCTTAGCTTCATTAATGAAGTCAAACTGTCTACTCCTCACTCTGCACTAATATGTGAATGTAAACGTGAAGAAACTTCCCTGAAACGTTTAAGGGAATAGACTCTTTTCTCTAGGATTGCAAGGGTGCGGGGTTCGCGTTCTCATTTCTCGATAATACGAAAATGGGATTTTTCAGTAGTCAAAAACGCAAGATAAAAGATCGATCTAGAACGCTATCGCTCTCAAAAGTCGTATTTTTTTGCTTATGAGGCGTAATTTGCATTACTCGGCAATGTAATATGCGTTAGATATTTTTATAGGTACATGAAAAGACGAATTTTGAATTGTAGAATCTTCGTGAATATTCTTTTCATGAATGTGAAAAGACAGTAGAATAATGCAAATTACGCTATAAGTTTATATTGATAATACTCTTTCCATGTTTATATTATTTCTGTTTAGTTTGTATTATCTAACGTTGTAATACTCTTTCCATGTTTATATTATTTCTGTTTAGTTTGTATTATCTAACGTTGTAATAAATATTGTATAAGATTTAAATAATTAAAAGAAAAAATGCAAATTACGCTTTAAGACTAAAGAGTGTAGCAGTATACGCATGGCGCAGCTCCTCCCACCACAATTTTTAATCGTATCTTGTCAAACAATGTTTTAGGTTGAAAGATAACCCCTAAAATCTTTTAAGAATTAGAAACCAACTCCTTAACCCCTCCAACCCCCCTTTTCCTTCTTATCTTCTTATTTTTTCACAGTTGTGAGTAAATTGTTAAGGGTAGAAGCAAAATGTATTTTTTTATGGTAAGTTTGCACACTTCAGTAAGCCTTCCTAGTAAAATATTTTTCATCCTTTTTTTTGTTTGTAACCTTAAATGACCTTGAATAACCTCGAATGATTATATCGCGGAAATTGTCTCGTGAACGGCTACAACCATAGGGGTTCAAAAATATGTGATTCTTCCGACTTCGCATTGGCCATACAAACTTAACCCCCTTATACAAAATTTTCAAAGATTCGCCTCCTGTTTGTTCATAATGCAATACACAGCTTTCTGTTGAACACTTCATCTTGTAATGTCCCCTTTTATCCATCCAGAGAAGACGATTGGCTATTCCTAACAATTTAAGTGAATAATTAAAGTTTGAATGATATCGGCGCCAGGTTCGATCATTTTAGAAAGAAAAAACAACAAATGTGCAATTAGTAAATGTTTCTGACGTTTCGATCCCGATGTGGATCTTTTTCAAAGAACAAGTATTGCGTCTGAAAATATTTGAAAACACAAAATATGTCAGAACGCAAATTTTCACAATTTGTAATATAGAAAAACCATGAAATAAAATTTAATGTTTAATGGAAACTTACTTGTTGTATAGAAAAAGGACATAACATTGTAACACAAATATTAAGCTAATACGTATACTATTTAACTACATGGTGGCAAATACACAACTGGACAAGTGCTGTTCAAAGGCAAAGGTAGTGATACCAGTATATGTGAAAGACTCTATGCTATTGGTGGATCGATATCGATCAATAGCGATGCATAGACAACGTGGCGGCATATTCAAATTACCAAACTACACACACATCTCTTTTATTTTATGGTGTTTCTATATTACAAATTGTGAAAATTTGCATTCCGACATATTTTGTGTTTTCAAATATTTTCAGACGCAATACTTGTCCTTTGAAAAAGATCCACATCGGGATCGAAACGTCAGAAACATTTACTAATTGCACATTTGTTGTTTTTTCTTTCTAAAATGATCGAACCTGGCGCCGATATCATTTAAACTTTAATTATCCAAATTTCCGATCGAGAAGAATTCAAAATTTAAGTGAATGTTTTAACATTAGTAAGATCATTGTTCAAGTATTAAACTTTCATAAATCAACAAAAATTTACCATACTCTGTAATCTTGCTTATAACTTCTTCAAATTTTTTCACTCCCCTTTATACCTATAACTGTTTATAAATATAAGAACATAACATTGTATTCATGCGTAATACGTTATAATCTTTGTGGTCGCTAATGACCTTGTTGTTGATGCGACTTGTATAAAAAAAAAACGTGATTCTGGTTTTCTCAAAAATGTGCGGTGTCGGAGATGGACCGAATTTCCTCGGGGAGCGAGTTTACAAATATGTAGTTACAGTAAATCGCGGAAGACAGGAAGTTCTAACGAAGGCGGAATAATGCTCATGGGCACATATGGGTGTATAATGCGACACGAGGCGTGGCAATATCCATAAAAGGGACCAGAGAAAGTAATATTGTCGGAAACTGCGCCACGCGGCACTGGCGCGCAACGACGACGACGGGACGCTGCCGCCGCGCCTTGTGGAACATCCGAGGAAATAAAACGAGGATCCGGGCCGCGAGAAGGACTCGCCGGAATAGAGCGGACGTAATGGATGCTCGAGAAACGATTCGGCGAACGCTGTATGGACGATGGTATTCTCGCGGAGGGGTCGGGACAGCCATCGTGCTCCGGATAAATCGTTTTTCGACGCGTTTCGAATACTACGTCCGCGGCCAATCTCGTCCCTGCGGGCCAGGCCTGTCGAGGGGGCAGTAAAAAAAATCTGTTTCCGCTTTTTCGAATGACCGAGGATACGAGACTGTTTTCCTAAATGCCCCGCGGACTCCGGCAACCCTCCCCGTGGAAAGTATAGTGACGGCCGACTAAAAATATTTCAACGATGCTTTACAATCGTCAAACGGAGGAGCCGATCAGCCTTCGAGAAGGAACATCGGAGGGTTCAATTCGTGAGTTATTCTGCTGTTTCGTGTTACCCCGGAAAGGAACGATATAACGTTTCGTAACACGTGGGGCTCGGTGATGGACGAGCGACAGGAAAATAATAAGAAAAATTCGGCCGAATCGTTGTTTGAAGCTGTTTCTTTACTATAGTTGGTTTTGAGTGTACGAAAAGATTAGTTTAAGAAATAATATGTAAGATAATTCTAATTAGACGTAAGCTTATGTACATAGGACTACTCTGTCTCTCTATATTAGAAGTAAGCATAGTAATAAGCGAATAGAATAGATAAATAGATTAAGATAATGGTTAAGATAGTATATAAGTTAATGTTTAAGGTTACAAAAAGGAAGAAGGGAAAAGATGTACAGGTGAAAGAAACGTAAGCAAAAATGTAAGGAATGTAACCCTAAGGGGAATCATTAAATGCATACATACATATGTACATACTATAGTTGGTTTTGTGTAACCAACATCGTGCAATTCAGAGTTGGGTATTAATCGATTAAAATTTTAATCGAGACTGTTGATTAATGTGTACGATTAAAAATCTCTCTCTCTCTCTATATTAGAAGCAAGCATGGTAATAAGCGAATAGAATAGATAAAGAGATTAAGATAATAGTTAAGATAGTATATAAGTTAATGTTTAAGGTTAAAAAAAGGAAGAAGGGAAAAGATGTACAGGTGAAAGAAATGTAAGCAAAAATGTAAGGAATGTAACCCTAAGGGGAATCATTCAATGCATACATACATATGTACATACTATAGTTGGTTTTGTATAACCAACATCGTGTAATTCAGAGTTGGGCATTAATCGATTAAAATTTTAATCAAGACTGATCGATTAATATGTACGATTAAAAATGTGATCACTGAAAAATGGACGATTGTTTCAATCGGTTGATGAAGTTTATCGTGAATCGTTGATTAAACAAAGAAATCATCGAAAAATCGGAGATTGATTTGATCAATTGAAGTTAATCGCCACACGGTCTAGCCGTTAATTGTAATAAGGAGGGAGAGTGGCAGAGAGAGAAAGAGAGAGACACAGAGCGAAGATAGAGATATCTTAACAAACACTCAGTTCACATTTTCTTCAGTATGCATACTATTTTAATTCTGTATTTCATTTCGAAATCTCAGTTAATTTCAGAAATTTCATTAATCATTTATCCGAAAGACAATTACAATTGAAAAGAATGTAATCGTTAACTACAATCAACGTGTAAAGTTGGAGTAAAGTATGTGAAATTTAGAAGCTTTTTTAATTTTTAGTTGCATCTTTAAACTGCAAGACGATTCAAAGAGTCGATTCTAATTTTTTAATTTTTCATTTCATTGAATGAGCTACTTTGATGTTCTGGAGGTTCTCAGGTTGTTGGTCGGCAAAGTGTTAAATTACGGCGCATATTATGACGTATCCTGTACATTACGTCCTAGATACATCCTGGACACTAGGCTAGTTGCTCTTAAAAGGCGTTAGTACTATAGCCGGGTATACACCGAACAGGAGACATGTTTTCTCCATGCAGGACACTCTCCACTGTTTAAGGTGACTTTGCACCGGTTTTTATGCGACTTGCCGTTGTCAGCACCGGCCAATAAAGCGTCCATTGCCGTCGTGGTTGTTATCCTTGCATCTACTTTCACTTTATGTGCGTATCACGTCGCAACTAACCTATTTCAATGCACAATAGGTGAACAATTTTTTCTAAAATTAAAAGAGTGATCTTTTCATTTCGATGTAACAAAAATGTGAATGAAAGAACATTGTCGCTCAAAGGAATGTAAATAGTTGCAATATTTTGAGAGTCAATGAGATAAATTTGTTTTATTGAAGAATGTTTATTTGTAAACCAAAACCTAGATTCAGCGACTATGTACATTCAGAAAAAATAGATATTTAGCTTCGTTTGGTAACACATACCATAGGTTTGAGCAGCAGCGTATTCTCACGTGCTTGGCACGCCAATAATCTATTGTATACAACATTATCGAATTGTTATTAAATTCTATGTGATGGTTATTTACATGCTGAACCATTATCCCCCTGGAACCGACTCAATCTCCGTTCGAAAAAAAATCACAGACGAGTACCAATTTTTTAGCTTCTTTTATCGCGAACCGATAATTATTGGTCCTTTAATAAGCCACGGATCGAACACACCGGAAGGAGTAATTCGTTTCCGAGAGGATCGATAATAGGTTCTCAACGCGGAGCAGCTTTTCCCTATAATTCACTCGACGGCGATCCAGCGGCCATTGGCATTTCCATCCGCAAGTAACGACGACCTTTTGCGTCTGCTCAGCTCCCCGGTACTAAGTAGCCAGGCTTAAGACATTAAGAACCCAAGGAACAAGACCCCGAACCCTTGTACCGAAGTCACAAAGCGATCCATGGGAAAAACGATTAATTATTTAACCGCAGTGCTAGCTAACTTCCGAGGGAACGAAACGATTCTATCGCAGTAAGTAAATAAATCTACTCGAGATAAACGGGACAAGAAATCTACTGGAACACGAGTTAAGTACACCGAAGAGATATACGGTGACTCACACAAGTAGTCGTACAAAAGAGAATAAGGGACTGTCGTAAATGTTGGCACACGTTTTGTTTTTTAAAAAATGTACACCGTTGAAAAGGTATAGTTATCAGCTACATTTTCGCTGCAGAAAATATGATATGGTTAACGGATAAGAAGTTATAGCCAATTTTCTGAAGAGAATGTTTTCATATAAGGTGTTTTTTCCGTGTCACTTGTTTTTGTTTCTTCGTAGCAGAACTTTTCGCTTGTTTTTCTCTTAATATCGAAAGATTGTCTTGGAAAAGTAAAAACAGCGTCCTTTATCGGCTGTCATCCACGCTTGCACTTTTTGGTTGTCTCGACAAACTTGCCTCAACAATTTGATTATTTTCATTTTAAGTTGAAAACGAATCAACAAGCAACACAATAAAACTTTTTAGTTTATTTATAAATAGAAAAATGTTGACAACTGTGACATCGGTAATTGCAGTGGTTAATGTGTAGAAAATGCAGTGTCTCAATCTTCACGACAGAACCATCCCAATAGTGTTCACACTTCGCAAATCTACGTGGTTGTTTCCCAATTTAAATTACGGTTGCTGTTGCAGGATGAAATAGAACGTGTTTAGCTGCGATCATGGTGTTCCGTCGCGTCGGCACAGGACACGTGGTTTTCCTTCGAACAATATTTATGGTGCATTCGTGACTAAAGTCTTCCTCGAGGATTAAGTAAACTAGGGTCACTCAGCGACCAGTCGAGGTATTGCTAGATGCCTAATTTTGTACGCTTTAAGGGGGTACCAGACCCTCTGATCTGGGTATTTACCAGTGTGACCAACCTCCACGCTGAAAAACAGTTTGGCAACAGTGATGAACATACATTTGTATCAATCTAACGCTTCAATCTCGCTATCAATACAGGTTTTTTTCTTTTTATCAATATCTTGATTGCTATTAATGGATCCGAGTGGCTTCAAGCCCTTTATATTTCTGTTGTTACGAATCTACGCTGATAGTTTTTTTTTCTTTCCTTATTTAACGTCGCTCTGAACTATTAGCTAAGGTTATTTCGCGACGGGACCTACAGTTTATAAGGTGGGCTCCGAACCACCTAGGGAGGCAGTGCAGCCGGCAGCGGGACTCGAACCCGGGACCACCGATTAGCAGTCGCGCGCTCTACTCATCGAGCCACTGTCTCCCCTAAGCTGATAGTTCTCCTGTCTAAGCGCCATCTCGTTTGAGTAGCTGAACTAAAATTGGTTCTTCTTGCCCTTCATGAACGGAATCTGGGGAACAATTGAATGCGATCACGGGAAAACATTTTTTGTCCTCATATTAGCATGTTATGAGCTGTGTGAGGGCTTATTGTAAAGAGGAAGGTTCACCATAGCCCGCTCTGCTCATGATTTAAGTCAGAAAAACCGTTTCGTATTAGAAAAATACATGGGAACCTGAGGGTGGTTGTCTCGACTTGTTTGCCCTACTTTGGACGCTCATATTATTAAATATAACCAGAATCTTGTTAAGTCATGAGCAGAGCGGGTTTTCACTTGTTTTTCTAGTAATAATCTAGTAATATGCTAGTTATATCCATGGATCTGGTACCCCCTTAAGGACAACGGGTCATAAATTTGTCTTTCTGAACGATAACCCTAGGTAGTGTCAAATTACCGAGCTCCATCGTTGACCGAGGCAAGTATCGTTTCACTCCTCCTTCCCAAGGTTCATCATAGCTATGGGAAGGAGATCTAAACAGTCAAAGTGTGCTGATTGGTGCATGCAACTTTCGGCAGGAACCAATCAGTGCATTTTCTGTATCATCGCGTTCGGACGAGAAATCGAATTCCGACAGTTCATTCTTAGCTTTCGGACAATTATCCTTTGAATCTTCGGTTAGACAAGTACAACGCACCGGTCGTTGCCTTGTCTTACTCGGATTACGGCAGTTCATTGTTCAGCGATCAGGACAGGCGTCGAAACGGGATCGCACCTTTCATTAGATCCGCGAGCGTTATAAAACATTGTCGCGATTAAATACAGCTCAAGATCATTCAAATCTGTGCGCGTCTAAGGCAGGACTTTGTTTAACGTATTTTATTGTATGCGAATCAATAATTGTCTTTTGCGTCTTTATATCATCCAACCATTTGAACTCCTTGCTCAATATTAATTTGGCGGGCACAGATCCGAAAACACTAGTTGCGAATCAGCACAGTAGAGACGAACCACATGGAACGTCGATTTATTTGATTATCAGCAAAATTGCTTAGTTAATTAATTAACTAAATATTTTTATGTTTATTGTATTTAATGATCGAACCGTAGCACCGAAACCATTTATTAATTGTTTGAACAATGATACGATCGATATAAACTACTTTATGAACCACATGGACTTTGGAAAAAGAAAGAAGTCGTAGGACCCAAGTGGTCCCTGTTTATGATAGGGCCTCTGGTCAGGTAGAGCGAAGGCCAAATAACACGGTGCCTGGCCTGCATCTGATTTGTCTCTACCGAGAGTTTAGACTTAAGGGGGTGTGAATGAGTAAGAGATAGAGAGGAAGAATGAAGTCGACGATATAAGGGCTGTTTTCCGGAAAGGCATGCCAGTGTTGTTTGTGCAGCGAAGGACTACGGTCGTAGATACCGTCAGCGTAGAATAGCCGCGTGGATTAATTATTATTAGTATAGTTGTATGTTTTTGGGGAGATTACGATAACCGTGGCCCCTACTTTGAAGGTCATATTTGTGTTCCCGGGATCATTTTAAGAAAAAAATGTGTATATAACAGGTGTCCAATGGGCTCCGTTTAGCCGGTAAAGTAGATTTCTTGTTTTTCATAAAACTCCAAATATCTTGGAAACTATACGAGATATGGCAAAATATCAAGAGACCTTTTTTGTAGAAAATTAAATTTCCAATAGTTTATGTCCTATGACATTTTTCTCTCAGCTGCGCAGTTTCCGAGTATATTTATATTTCGGTGAATTTGCAGAACAACTGCCTCTCCCCCGGAATAATAATCGGTGGAACGTAAAAACTTCGTTCTGAAAAGATCAAATTCTGGAAAACATCTACAATGGGAAGATTATGTAAACAGAGTGAGTTAGGGTTAGGCCGTTAGAGGGGGCGGAGAGGCCCGGTCGTGAGGCCGGGACGACCACGCATACAAAAATCCAGGGGTAGTCTGGTAGTAATTTTAATTGAATATTTTTCGCGAAAAATGGACTTTTAACATCATTTTAACGTTTCTGATAGGAAATTAGATTTCCTACAAAAAGGTCTCTTGATATTTTACCATATCTCGCATAGTTTCCGAGATATTTGTAGTTTTATAAAAAACAAGAAATCTACTTTACCGGCTAAACGAAGCCCCTTGGATAACTGTTATATACACATTTTTTTCTTAAAATGATCCCAGGAACACAAATATAACCTTCAAAGTAGGGGCCACGGTTATCGTAATCGTGCCACGTTTTTAATAAATAGTTCTTAATCGCACAGACGGTTCACTGCCGAAACTTCCAATCCCACATAATCGCCGGTAGTTAGTGTGTTAAGAGGGAATTGAATAAGCGTCCGTGAAAATTCGCCTAGGTTGGCGGGGCCTCAGAATTCGCATAAACTGACGACCCAGTGCGCAAGGTGGACTCCATTGTGATGGCGAACAACGCGTCGCATCGCGGAGACAGAAGCGGCCGGTGAAAAGAGGAAACGAACACGAGAAGGAGGAAAATTAACGAACGCTCGGAATCCCGTATTAAAATAGAAACAGTCTGGCGCCGGGAGTAGCGGGTAGACGTGCTTTACGCGGCAGGTACGTCCGCCGAAATAAGTGCGCGCTCTGACTTTGGCTCCGGTGGCAGAGTCTCTCGTACAAGGGGTTGCCTCGGGTACTAAGACGATCCGGTGAGGGTTTGCCGGGAAGGTCGTAGGTCGTCGAGAACCCCGGACACCCGGAGGGAGCCACGCAAAACCTCGTAATAACCGGGCTGTGAATATTCGTCGTCCGTCGTGAAACTCGGGCTCGTCTTGACTATAACTCGAGAATCCGTGGGGAGACGGTCCGCGGCCACGTTTCACGTATTTTTCCCCACCCGTGGCCGGGGGAGGGAAAAGGTTTTCTATAAATCATTTCCCGGACCGTAATAAGCACGGGAATGCCCGTTCAGCTGTTAACTTTATTTATACGGCCTGGGAATAAATTGCGCGCGGTACTTTTAATTCGAACGCTCTCTAATTTAATACCCGCGACTTATTGCTCGTTCCGCCGCCCCTCGACTGGTAATTTTATGCGATACTTTCATCGTACTCCGGCGAAAAAAATGCCACGAACGGCTTTCATTATCGCCGGGAGCCGGACTACGGGACACGCGCGGAACGCGAACGGTCTGCAGAGCTGTGCGAGAACCGGAAAATTCACGAATTCGGCAAGTCCTGTATTAGAATCATTTTCCTATCAAGTTGATTAAGGTCTTCGATTTTCTCAATATTTCATACGTAGTGGTGGTAGAAGAAAAAAGGGCGCCTAAGTGGGCCCGAGTTGAGCCGATGGGCTCTAATCTGCCCTGGATAAAGGTAACAAGCATACGATCAAAGAGAGATACATAAATTCTATAGAAAAAGTGGAAATAAATTTAATCTACGTGGACCTTCCTCCCCCTTACTTCTTCTGCATTGTCAGAAACGCTGGCTCGGTTAACGATCTGCTCGCAAATTTCCACACGTTAAGTATTAATCAACTTAAAATGATGCTTATTGAAGTTTAAATGATGTCGGCGCCAGGTTCGATCATTTTTAGAACGAAAACAACAAATGTGCAATTAGTAAATATTTCTAACGTTTCGATCCCGATGTGGATCTTTTTCAAAGAACAAGTATTGCGTCTTAACTTAAAATGATGCTTATTAAAGTTTAAATGATGTCGGCGCCAGGTTCGATCATTTTTAGAATGAAAACAATAAATGTGCAATTAGTAAATGTTTCTAACGTTTCGATCCCGATGTGGATCTTTTTCAAAGAACAAGTATTGCGTCTTAACTTAAAATGATGCTTATTAAAGTTTAAATGATGTCGGCGCCAGGTTCGATCATTTTTAGAACGAAAACAACAAATGTGCAATTAGTAAATGTTTCTAACGTTTCGATCCCGATGTGGATCTTTTTCAAAGAACAAGTATTGCGTCTGAAGAATGTTTGAAATGATATATCAAAATGTGGATTTTCACAAATTTAACGCAGAGAAAACCACAAAAAAAAGAAGATGGGGCCGATATCATTTAAACTTTAATTATCCAAAATTTCGATCGAGATGAATTCACCTTCAATGATGCAACTGTTTTTAAATATTATTTAGCGAACATTTTATTTCGCGATTTCTCATACTTCAATAACTGCATTGGAATGTTACTGGAACTCTTCCATCCGGATGACCGTGCGTCGTGAAACGGGGAATAGGATAATAGGAACATCGTCCTCTACCAAGTTTCCTCACTATCTTGTTAATCCACCGAGTGGCCATTAGAATTAACTTCACGTGTTATTCTTTCATAAGATCCCGCCGCCACTTCCAACCCCTAGTCGCCACCGTCCCGTTCGAGTTCATGATACTTCCATTCGCATCCTTCCTTTTTCAACTTCGGATACGAGGCACTTTTAATTCTGTTTTACTTTTGTGACGGTGGAAGATCGCGCAGCAACTGGCGTCTGATTACAAAACTGTATCGTGAAAATATCCACTCTATACTATCAATATATTCGCACTAGATGACGCGAATATGTTGTATCTACATTCCTCAAGCTTCTTAGAGTGTTGGAATCCAACGATAATATTGCATAGAAAAAGTCATTTCAAAACAAAAGCGTAATTTTTCATTTGATAAAAGTTTGGTTTTAAATAAATTAATCTATCGGTTATATTTAGCGTCCATTTTTCCTTGCTTTTAAAGTTATGTACATGTTGGACAGGAATAAACATTGACTTAAAGTCTTTTGAGCTTTCGATGAATATTATCAACGATATTCCAAATATCATAAGTTTCCCAATATTTTTTTATTTTGTTAAGAATTCTAGAGAATTCTTGAGAAATATAGTGTCATTTCTCATTTCTCGAGAAATGAAAATCGTTGAGAAATCAGGAACACTAGTCAAGAGGTTGCGTGAGTTTAATACAAATCCAACCGTGAACTGGGCTCTTCAGGAAAATAATTATATGGTCCCGGGAATTAGCCTTATTTTCCGACTTTAGCGTTGAGAATGTTAAACAAACCTAGCTCTGAAGAACCGAAAGAATTAACATGCTCCGAATCTACGAATGTTTTGAACAGAATACATACATACTGTCAAGCATGAAATTGACATCGAGATGGGAGCAGAAAATTGCAATGCGTAAAGTTGCAACACTAGAATCGTATCGACGCGCGGTTCCAATTTCTGGCCTGGCCGGTGTTCGAGGTTTTACGGACGCCTTAAAATTCCCGCCGGCGTAAAGCAACAATTTACTTTCCGGCCGAAAGGTACGCAGGCCTCGCGTCATTAAACTTTCAAGTGACGAAGTGAGGAAAGCTGTCGTTAACAAAATGACCTCCGATTCCTCTTCCCCGCAAGGGAACCGAGCATGGACCATTGCTCCCACCATTCGGAAGCCAGCCGGTACGTTAGACGACGGTTTTCTTTAATTGCCTACTACACGGCGGATCCTCGACCGTGTCCCCTCGTAAAAGTTACTGTCTTCTGTAAACGAGTAGAGCAAAAGAAAGACAATAAGAGCGAGTGAGTCGGACACCTAAGAGAAACGGCGAATTTATTGTTTCGCGCGAAGCGAATGGATGCATTATGGACTCACGATCTGACGGAACCACTTCCGACGTCTGCCATCACTCGCGAATACTTGCTTACATCTGTCAAACTTAACCCTTTGCACTCGGAGCAATTTTATCTCGAAAATTAAACATTTCTTCCGACCTAATGTAATTCAATTCCATGTTTTTTGAAGTGAAACTTCTTTGCTGAGGGTAACAATTTTCTGATGTAACGGAAGTCGATGTAACGGAAGTCGAGAGTCGAGTGGCGCGAAAATTTAAACTGAGAATGAACGGAGAAAAATAATTTCTTATCCCAACGGGATTCGAACCCAGGTCTACCGATTGGTTGTCCAATTCCTTAACCGCTTGGACAACCGACGATCTTAGAATGATAACACACATTTTGGTATGTATCGTAATGAATAAAATGCTGCAGCATTTTACCGCTTCGACTTGGTGTCTCATGTTGTGAATTACCGATTGTTCAAAAAATCAGAGGTTTTGGTATGCCCTCTACGAATTAAAGTGGCGAGTTTAGGAATTATATCGAATTTCAAGAAAGCTGTCAACACAAACGAGATACAGGAATCCTATGCCTATATCTTGTTTGTGCTGTCAGCTTATTTTAGAGCCAGCACCACCGACGAGACCCTGTTCGTGGCCCTAAACCCAGTTGGTAATACAGGAAATGACAAGAACATTTTTTTTAGGCTATGCAACGTCAAAGAAAAGTATTTTATTTTACATAATCAGAAAAATAATCACGAGGAAGTTATTAATAAAAGTGTTAGCATCACATTAGTATTTTAAACAATGGACTAAACAATACAGTTTTTCTTTCTTTTTCACTCGCTATCATCTTCCATGTCCTACAGTTACTCCATAAAGTCAATGAAACCAAAAATAATGAAAAATTAAGCATTTCTAATTGGCATTACATTGCGAGAACACTCTTGCGAGACGTCTCTTCCTTTCCTATACGTTTTCCTTCCTTACGACCGAAAATTTCACAGTCGATCAAACCATTAAATATGTAAAATTGAAATTATATCGTGTTTGGTCTTGTTTTACTCAAAAAAATGTCAGAAATGCGTTTTTAGAAGTCCCATGAAAAAATAATGAAAATTAATAAGTTTGAACATTCGATTCATTCAGTCAATGTAGTGGTGTTCACACCGATATACGTTGACAGGCAGTGGAGTAGGCAGGGACAACTTACGGAGCCTCGGGACGGGACAACTTGCAAGGGTTTACTGTACTTCGCTTTTCCATGAAAACTAGCAGGACATGGAGAGAGCTTCTGCCGTGAAAATCAATTTACTCGCAATGGATAAGGTTCGAGCGAGCCGCAGAAGCGAAAAGTTCGACGCGGTCAATGAATTTCCGGCTGGTAAAAACGGTATACAATAAGGCGGCATAAATGTTTCATACCGTCCAATGAATAATGGAGCCGGTAATGCGATAAAGTTCCGTATTCGCGAAAGTAACAGCGTAGATGTTTTTGGCAGCAGATGCACCGTCGAGGGCTACACCCCCGACCCTTCATCGATCTCTGTATACTTTCCTGCCGCGCATCGGAGCGCAAACAAGCGGCTTTGAGGTTATTAACTTCCCGATTCATAGGGAAGTTATGGTAATTACCCCAAAAATCGAAAATCGAATTTTTAACAGATCTTCACATTTCATGGTCATTGGATTCATTTTAGACTATTTTTATCAAAATGTCGGTATGTGTGTGTGTGTGTGTGTGTGTGTGTGTGTGTGTGCGTATGTCCGTTTCTATGGTATCAAATTTTTCGTTAACGTTTTCAGAAAAAGTAATAACGCAATCAGAATAATGAATGATGCATTGGCAGTGCCCCGCTGCAACTTAGAGCTGATAAGATTTTGGTCAAGTTTGGTCAAGTAGTTTTTTAGTTTTTAAAAAAAAAATTTTTTTTTTTTTTTTTTTGAAAAATTCAAAAGACTACATACGTCATGTGGTTGGGCATACTCTATATGCCCAATACAGTGTTATAATCACTTTCCCTGAAAACATATAATCTTCTTAAAACGTACGAAAAGCAAAATAAAAACTAGCTGGTTATTGTTGCTCGCTCGCTTCGCGAGCTCGCGGGTAGAACTGCTCTTGCGAGAGGGTTAGTGGTACGCATTGCTAGTGGGGCATACAGCAATTAATGTTTTTTTACCCCGAAAATCGAAAATCGATTTTTTAGCAGATCTTCACGTTTCATGGTCATTGGAGTCATTTTAGACTATTTTTAACTTCCCGATTCATAGGGAAGTTACTGTAATTACCCCGAAAATCGAGAATCGATTTTTTAGCAGATCTTCACGTTTCATGGTCTTTGGAGTCATTTTAGACTACTTTTATCAAGATGGTGTGTGTGTGTGCGTGTGCGTGTGTGTGTGTGTGTGTGTGTGTGCGTATGGCCGTTTTTATGTTATCAAATTTTTCGTTAACGTTTTCTGAAAAAGTAACGATGCGATCAGAATGATGAATGATGCAATCGATGTGCCCCGCTGTAACTTAGAGCTGATTAGATTTTGGTCCATATTGGTCAAGTAGTTTTTTAGTTTTTTTCGAAAGAAGTTCATTCAACAATGCAAATTATACGAGAGGACGGAAATTTTCCACCGAAGAAACAAACATAATAATTACATATATTTTTTTTTATAATTTAAACAAATTTATTTAAAAAAAATTTTTTTTTTATTTTCCTTTTTTAATTATGCAACTAATGCTAATGTTACCGCTTAGAATAATCGAAAATTATCCCAATGCAAGAGTGAGTTATTCATCGCTACTGCCGAGAATACATTTTCAAAGAATATCGATGAAAGTACAAAAACATTTATATTACAATCTATTAGAAAAACAAGCAGTTCAATACGAATTATTAACTGAGATGAAATTGAAAGTTAATATAAAAAAATGGTTAAGGGAGCATGCGAGCAACGAACATACGATGTTGGTTTAATGCGACGCCATACAGAAAACATTTTGATAAGTAGAAAACTATTGAACTTCCCTGAGGACGTATAATCTTCTTAAAACGTACACTAAATAATGATAATAATATACTGCAACTAACGAATCGGGAAGTTCTTTGTGTGGCTCGTGGAGAGTCACACACAAAATAACATCCGTACCACTAACCCTCTAGCGAAATCGCAAAGCGAGCTACAATACCCCCACCTGCGAAGCTCGCGAAGCGAGCGAGCAACAATAACCAGCTAGTTTAATGGAGTGTTTCGGTCGGTCGGCAAACAAATGGATATTAACAAATAATTCGCGCGATCGAAGGCCACTGCTGGCCACGACGCGGCGCGCAGTGTGCTATGGTCTCGCTCTCTTGAAACTTCCTCGTGCATTTGCAAATTATGTAATACGTCTCCTCGAAGTACTTCTAACCTTTTTTTTCCTCCCCTTAATATTCGGACGCTCTAAAAAAACGATAACTTTTTAAATATCGTATTATACGATTTGAATTTTTTTGGGAAGCTAGAGCAATTAGTTTGCCACAGGATACGAAAAAAAATTTTGTCGAAAATTGCAATTCATCGGAATTGTAGCAAAAATACTAAAAGTTACATTTTACAACTTTTCTATGTGGGCCTATATTGAAAATTTAAAAAATACGTTTTGTAGATCTGTGCCAATTATATGCACTGCAAAAGTTTCATCGAAATCGGTTGATGCGGGAAAAAAGGACAGGCATTGAAAGATGTGAGAATCTATAGAATTACTGCAGTTATAGCCCGGAGATCGTGAAAATCTGAAATTTTTACCATCGTTAAACGTTTGTAGCTCATTGCAACGTCGAACAATATTGACGAAGTTTTCAGAATATGTTTAATTGACCTATAATATATATAATTAATTGATCTATAAAACGTATTTTTTAAATTTTCAATATAAGCCCACATAAAAAAGTTGTAAAATGCAACTTTTAGTATTTTTTCTACAACTCTGATCAATTGCAATTTTTGAAAAAATGTTTTCCCACATTCTGTAGCAAACTATTTGCTCCAGCTTCCCCAAAAAATTCAAGTCGTGTAGTTCAATGTTTAACCAGTTATCGTTTTTTTACAGCGTCCGAATATTAATGGAGTCACTGTATATCATCGGCAATGACCGTTCGAAGGGTCCCATCGCTGGGAGAAACGGAAAATTTTTTTTCAGCCGGGGCGAGACCGGTGAAACTGGATAAATAATCATTCCCGTGTTTCCCCCTGGAGAGTTTCTTTCTTCGTTCGATTTCCCATCGCATCGCCTAGCCTGCGTGTACCCTTTCAACCGTCTCGCGAAACAAAACGAATAGCGAAACAGTCTCCCATCCGCGTTTTATGCACGTACTAAAAGCCGTGTACACCGGCGACGACGACGACGACGACGCAGGTACGACGTTCCATCCGCTTTCCCATTATTCTCCGTCCTTCTTATCCGCTTTTCGAGACGGTTACCGTCACGATGAAAATTACTCCGTGATAACTGCTCGCCGGGGAAAAACCCGATCACTTAACGTTCTCGAAAGTCTTTTGCTAAACTATCAGATTAGAGTCTTACGCCCTGCGACTAAATTGTAAGACATATTTAGAAACGAGTGAAATGCGTATTCTATCGTACTTGTAAGAGATGCGAAACCTTTTTAGATAGAATAGAAAATTTTATTTCATCTTGTATTAATGTGTAGTCTTCATTTTGTACGACCTTCAGCTTTTACTTTTCGGAGCGATTTTATACATTTTTTATTGTTTTCTGGCAGTATATTTCGTAGCTAATCGTGCAACTATTTGTGAGATAATAAGTGAAGTAAAATTTGCATTCGTCCACAGAATTCACATATCAAGATGAAATCCGAATATAATCCTCTGATTCCGAATATAAATAAATGCAATTCCCTTTTATAATTCCCAGCTACCGTATAAATGTTGTATAAATCGCGGAAATTAAATTATTGTTCTGATTACCAAATTACATTGAAGAATATTCCACGTAGAAGTAAAAAATTTCATAATCTCGAGCGTCATGCTTATTCATTAAATTCAGTGACCAGGGTAAATGGTGAGGGAAAGTAGTACATATAAAAGAATTAAAGGATTACGCAGTGATTTACAAAAGTGCCCGACCACACGGATGAAATTAATTCAGTCCAATTTTATTAATGCTTTAATAACATTTTCATGTAACATTGTTACACATCGTTGGAATAATGTTCTCGATAAACAAATTTTCATGACCAAAAACGTTACTTTGACAAGGTGTACGCAATCATTAAGAGACTCATGAAATTACATCGCATATGCTCGTATCTAAATCACTTTTTCTGAAAATAAATGCTATCCTTTTAGTGAACAACAATTGAATAAAGTAATTAACAATCTTTTCATCAAAATAAAACACTGAACACAAATATAATATTACAGTCGCGGTAGCCGCACCACGAGAGTAGATGGTTATAACTACTGTACAGAGTGTCACGAAATTATATGTCACGACCGCCATAGCGTTATTCTACATCTACGATTTAGTAGAAATTGATATAGAAAACTTCCCGCAAAATTAACCTTGATCTTGAAAACCAAGGCAAAAGAACAAAATTGAAAATTAACTTAGGGACTAACTTAGCACTAACATTATGAATTAAATTATATATATATGTGTGTGTGTCCATATGGACCGTATGATCAGTAGAACACGGTTAAATAAAAAAAATTTTGTTTTTGTCAAGGTCAATTTTGCGAGGAGTTTTTTTATGTCAATTTTCACTAAATCCTAGATATAGAATCACGCTGTGGTGGCCGTGACATATAATTTCATGACACCCTGTACATATAACTCGGTTTCTTCTGTAATCATGAACATTCTAATAGAAAGCACACGTGACTGTGATTTCTCAAAAAATTCGGAGACTGAAAATTGCTGGTTTCACAATGAATTTATCAGATCACATTTATATTAAATATTATAATGGTTGTGACTTCTTATGATGATTAATGTGTATTTTATCAGATTTCTCAGATTAGACTATTATGTTAAATAAAATTGAGGATCTCCAAAAGTCCGAAAAAAGCGTACATTTTTCATTGAAAGTTTAGAGATACCAGGTTTATATACTGTCAGAAGCAATGTTCTTCTTGTTCTTCTCGTTATGTTTATACAGTACTAGCAACCCCCGACACGGCTTCGCCCGTGCTAAATGTGAGAAGAATTTAGATTTTGATCGTAAGTATGTTAATATATATATACAAACATCCATTTATATATATAGCGAATTAATAATGTTGGAATTAATAATGATAATCCTAGAGAACATTATTAATTCGTTTTAACAATTTATTGTTGAAATAATAGTTCAAATAATGAATATAGACTAACCCGTCCGAACGTGTTCGAACGTGTCTGAACGTGTTTCGCGGTATAAAATATGATAACCCTGGGGAACATTATTAATTTATTAATAACAATTTATTGTTGAAATAATAGTTCAAATAATGAATATAGACTAACCCGTCCGAACATGTTCGAACGTGTCTGAACGTGTTTCGCGGTATAAAATATGATAACCCTGGGGAACATTATTAATTCATTAATAACAATTTATTGTTGAAATAATAGTTCAAATAATGAATATAGACTAACCCGTCCGAACATGTTCGAACGTGTCTGAACGTGTTTCGCGGTATAAAATATGATAACCCTGGGGAACATTATTAATTCATTAATAACAATTTATTGTTGAAATAATAGTTAAAATAATGAATACAGACTTGAAAGATGCAAAGCTCGTTCGTAGGCGTGGGGGATGGAGGTTTTTCGCGGTATGTAATATGACAGGTGCATGCTTTTCCCAGGAAGACTTGACCTTGAACGTGTCCGAACGTGTCCGAACGTGTTTTGGAGTATAAAATACCTCGTGTTCAAATACCTATGTGTACCAATTTTCATAGCGATAGGTTCAACGATATGGAAGTTGATATAACAAACATCCATTTTATATATATATATATATATATATATATATATATATATATTATAAAAATTCGATTGTTTGTACATTGCGTGCGCGCTGCAAAAGAAACGAACATCCAGTAAAACCAAAAGTCTTCGGTGAAGGGAGAGACTCGTTCGAAAATCGTACATTCCATTTGCTTTATGTTCGTGCCCGTCGAGACGTGGTCTGTCTCCTTCGGATCGACAGGAACGGCTGGTAATAGCCTCGGAAGCAGCCTCGGTCGAAAGCCTGGAAAAATGAGATCGTTCCCTCTCCAGGTTTTCGTTGCGGAATTTCCAGTTGTTCGAGCGATTCGCGTCCATGAAGGATTCCGCGGGTAATATGCGGGAAGCGCGGGCGCGGCACGAGGCGAATCGTCCTGGCCGCCATTTGATTGCGTCTTCACGAGCCAGCTCGTCCACTCGGTGGTCCGTAAAATTGAGGGGTAAGATTATTTCTCTTGTTCCGTCTTTTTACTGTTCGGAGTCTCCCTTGGCCTCGGCGAGGTTTTCCCGTTGTTTCCCGAGGAGCTGCGGAAAGCTGGCCGAGCTAATAAGAAACCGAAGGGCAGATCGTCTGTGATGGTACACTTATGTGAACTCTGGAGTAGTAAGTATCGGGAGGGGAGGTAGGCAAGCACCATGAGGGGCGGCCTCTGGAAAATGAACTCGGGGTCCACGTTCACTTGGTGTCCAAGAGAGATCGTTCGGAGAGATCGTTGAACCTTTTCCTCCTCTGGCCGTCGATGCCAGAAAATATTTCCATATCGTTGTCCCGGGGAATAATTATTTTACGAACCATGCACACACACACACAGTTTATTCCGGGAACCGACCGAGGCTATCGCGGCTGTGTATCTGCCACAGGGAACGGTTTATACGTTTTTTAGAGGCGATCGAGTCTATTATTGGGTACTTAGACGGCCGTTGGAATTATCAGGGAGTTAGGCCGGAGGACTGTTAAGCTCGAACTTTCAAATTAAAAAGTTACGGTGCGCCGCGGCCTATGCATTAGGAAACGATTCACGGTGGTACAATGTAACCGAAGTTATCGCGATCGTACCGTGGGAACGATAAATGCGAAAGGGTCATAATCTCAAAGGGTTTAGAATCGTTGTAAATTTTCAGGCTGACATTAACGGAGAGGTCGCGTGCCGCGATGGAACGCGGCGCGCACTAAAGCCACGGCATCGAACCAGACGGGACTCTTTGCCGAGAACGCCCGCCAGCCAGCCAGCCAGCCTAACCTAGCCTATAAACCGATTCCAATTTTTTTTTCTCCATATTTTGCATACCTTTAACGATGCTTTTGATTTATGCGCGTCGCCGAGTCGGCCCGCTCGACCGGAGCACCGTCCCTCGGACACGTCCATTCGCGAACCCTTTCGAATTTAAGGGGAGGTTCCGGTCTAGCAGGTTAGAAAATTGTTATTTAAAAATACAGCAGCGTCTCTACACATGTGAAAACTTTACTGCACAGACAATACCCCCTTGATCTCGGCCCACTAGCGTGAAACGTAGACAAGAATGAATGCTTCCACGAGAACAATTCAATTCAAATAAAACTATTTTCGCCAATTATTTCTTTAGAAAACGTGTACCAATATATTCATGATATCTTGCTGATTAAAGGCTATCAAACATGGCCTGTATGGGTCATAATTGCTTCACTCGATTATCCAAACGGATGGTGTCTGAATTCTATTTCCATTATGTCTATCTCAAATCTATAAACCAATTATAAAACATACGAGTTCTCAGATTTTTTACATTTAAAATGAAATAAAATAAATGGTCTTGAAATAATGAATCTAATAATTGTCTTCAAATAAGTTTTAAAATAAATGATTACGACAGTTTAATCGACACTCGTGGAAAAAATAGTTGTCCCTATTAGTAAGAATAACGAAAATACTCGAGGCAGAAACGTAATTGCCTATTTTTAATAAGGACTCTTTAATCAATTAACTGTAACAATAACCTTTTCAAGAATCGTTAATTTTCTATTATTGTTAGAAATGTATTTAATATTTGTTAAAAATGTGATCCTCGTTTTTCGTAAAATTTATAATAGGACCATTTGCCCTGCGTTCGACGTGTATACTCGTCATTGCCTGATTTTAATTCTACACTCTGTGTGTGAGGTTTTTAAAACTAAATTCCGTAATTAAGAGATTAACCGTGTCTGCTAAAAAATATCAACATCGAGCCACGACAATTTCGGTGAACGCTAACTAATTAAGAAGCAACGCAATTAACTTTCCAGCTTATTAAATAATTAGCTCGTATCTCGGGGTCTGCTTTACCCGAGTGAGCGTCCCCTTCTCTTGCTCCTATTTCGACTTTACTTCTGTGTGTCCCGTTCCTCTTCAAGAACCCAAAGCTCTGGATTCTACGCGTTCCCTTGCCCACGCACCAACGAACTTTCCCTTTTCTGTTAGGGAACTCGATAATCTAGACCTGGTAATTATTTAAAGTTTTCGACGGATAACTGCGAAACTGACGACTGGAACGAAACGCGTCGTCTCGCTCCTGTTTTTAATCTTGATGCAAAATTGTTGAAAATAAAAAGACATTTGCTGATCTATTCACAAAATGTTTAAAAAGAAGGATTCGAGAGCTGACTTGAAGGGCTTGCGGTACTCACCAATGGGAGCAGGAAATGTATCAACAAATCACACGCAATAAATTCTGTCTACGTAAAATTAATTTTTACGAATTACGGACATTGTCTGTTGTATTTGAAAACACTATCTGTGGTACGTAGATCTGAGCTCTGCATTGCAATGGAGGGAAAACGTATCGAACATCTGTTATGATAAGGAAGGGATCGTTTGCTTCTATCAGGTCTGTTGATGTTAGTAAGAAGTTTGTGTCGATAACTTTAAGCTAACGTGCTTCTGAATGGAACTTTTTGTTTATGTTCTATGTACGAAGACGATTAATGTTTGTAAATGATATATGGACAGCAGATTCTATGCATTTATAACAAAAATGAGTAGGTGTGATTTAAAACAGTAAAGTCATTCGAAGAATTTACAAATGCTGTTATGTTATTAGACTCTGGATTTTATGCATTTCTGGTAAAAATGAGTATGTGCAATTTAAAGCAGTGGAGAGATTAAAAGGATTTAAAAATATCAATGTACCTGTATCATCTAATTAGAACCATTAGAGAAAAAATTAGATTTCTATTTAGCTCTTTTGTTGTACGATGTTGTTGAAATTCGTATCTCTTTAGGTTCTTGTGATCCAAAAAATGTTTATTACGTAATGTGCATGGTGTCAATATACCAGTATCTGGCACGAATATTTTTTTCCGAAGGTAATTTTTTTTGGAAATTTCAAGGTCATCGATGTTTTTAGGTTCATGACTACATTTTTTTTAATTGTATCGTGTAACTGATGGAAAAATACATTCAGATATGCATAATAACACGACCGTGAAATGACTCATCTCGTTGCACCGAGAAACCGAATATCAAAGTCATTTCAAGGTCATGTTACTATACATATCTGAATGTATTTTTCGATCAGCTACAATTTATGAAGACAATTTTGAGTTTGCATAAAGATTATTTTCAAACTATCAACAAAGAAAATAAATATTTACATCACCTCTGTTTGTTTTAATTCAGGTAGAAAATTTTTATTTTGCACAACGCTCCGTTGTCTCGTGATAAAAATCGATTTTATGTCGAAAGAATTGATTCAGGGGCATGTAGGACATTTTTACTCCCCTTGATGAGTACTATAAGCCGTATGGAGAATCGCATACTTTTTCAAACACCCTGTATGTGTCGTTCACGCCTATTTGTGCCAAATAACAATTGCAAAAGATAGAAGCTGCCCAAGGTGGTTTGGAAACCAACTTATAAAAACTCTGTAGGTCCCGTCGCGAAATAACTCCTGAATATGAGTTTACAAAGCGACGTAAAATAAGATAAAAATTACAATAACTTCCCTATGAATCGGGAAGTTAAAAAGAAGCCCTAAAGAAAATTCTTAATTCTTGAATAGGTAGTTTGAATTGTGCGATTAATCGAAAACGAAACGAATTTTTGGAACAAGCGAACTTCCTCGGCGAATGTCAAGAACAGTCTAAAAACAATACTAGCACTTAGGGCGTGGAACTAATTCGCTCAGGTTCGCCGGCAAGAACCAATCTAATCTGTCGTTGATCCTCTAGTCCAAGTCCGTATGAATGTAAATAGCCAGCGAACTAGTCAAGGAACAAGCTACAGGACGCCCGCAAAATTAGACCGAATTTCCAGGGTCAGTTTATCGAGGATTCCACCATAGGACGACACAATTCCGTTCGCCGTTCGCCCCCGGCCCGGCCGGCATCAATTAATCCGAAACGATTGTCCTCGCCCGCATTGTTCACGGCATCGAATTAATTGCGGCGTACATTCAACTCTGTCGCGGCGCGGAGAAAGTTCCAACCCTTCCGCAAATATATCTAAGACGCCGTTTCCTCGCGAACGTCCTCGGATCTAAGTAAGAATCGTCGGTGGTGGGATCAGCGCCGCACGGCAAGAAGAAGGAGGAAGATCGGGGAGAGAATCCGGGACTCTTCAAATCCGGACCGGGGGATGGCGCTCGAGACAAGTGTTTCTTACGACTGAAGTTTCTTCGACGTGCGGAAACACAATGCTATCGCGATCGGCCGTTCGAACGAGAAAACTTCGACGCCACGGAGATTACGCTACAAATATTGTACTCAATTTGTAACCGGAGCATTGTTCAACAGCATGACAACGCTGTATTTATTCTCGCTTCATACATCTTGTGGCAGTCACTATTTCCTTGAGGTTTACGTATTTTTCGAGATACAAGGTAGGTGGTGCAAAAACGTTGTACAAGCGAGGTCATTTATTTAACACGCTGATTTCTGTCTTAAAACATAGTTTTATGTCTAAAAAAACATTGTGTAAAATTTCAAATGTCTACCACCATCGATAAGGGTGATATTGGGGTAAATTTCCCCGCACTTAAATGCAATTTGCTACAAAACGAGAAAAGATATCGACATGGGATAAACGGCAAACAAAAGATATAGATAACTCTACATTCCAGATTTTTTCCAAAATTTTTTGCTAATTATTTATAGTTGAAAATAATGAATTAATTTTTTGGGAATTTTATTAACTATCTTCCCCTGGGTTGACAACTACCAAAAAATTATACAATATTGCTATGATACCTACCTACTTTGTAAAAAAATCTCAGAAGTGTCCATTTGGTGGAACAGTGTCAAGAAAAATAAAGTATGCCGGCGAACGCTTGGTCTGACCAGTGTCGACGCAGCGACCGAATCCCCTTGCGGTGACTAGTAATGGGAACGAACGGGAAGTCGGCGCGTGTACGGAAAAGCTGATACATGTAAAAATGCGACGTCGGAAAAAATCCTTCTGGCAATCGTCATTTTACTAAAAAAAAGGACCTATTTTCAAAATTTCATCGAATTCTGAGATGGGAGGTAAACGGAAGTTTCGCCCATGTTTTTGTATTCAAACTCGTGTTTTTCAAAAACTGTTTGTCTAGAAGAAGAATTAAGGGCAGATTCGGAATCACCGCATAACACTCTATAAGAACCACCATCGCAATGTAATCGTGAGAAAAATTTGGTGTTGGACAGTGTTATTAAACGATAAACCTACTTTTGTCACACCAAATTTTGTATATTATATTTAGTATAGAAAAATCAATATCTTGATTAAAGTTCAGATCATTGTGATAATGGTAATAAATTTTATTTTCAATATTACCATTAAATATGTAATCAACTCGTTTATTTTTATAAATGAATAAATGTTACTGTTATCGTGATTTCATTATTGAATATTTGAGTATTAACTTACTTTTGTTATCCACTGTATATTGAAGAGTTGATCGTACGAGACGAATGAGTGAAAGGAGGCTGGGAGGAAGGGAGAAGAGGCTAACAAAAAAGGTTAGCACGCGAGCAACTGCGATCCAAGCAACCGTGCCAGCAAAGAAGGATAATCGAAAAAGAGCACGGGGATCATACAGCCGAGGATCAGAGCTTTCATCGCCGGCTTTTCTCTTCGCTTTTTCTCAGCGAGACTAGACATAGAATATCTGTCAGTAGCGAACGTATGTATTTACTCACCGTTGGCGTGAGCCGCGAGGAGGTCCCTGAGTTGCTGTTGGCCGGCCGTTAATTCCACACAACTGACCCTGACGCTAAATCTGGCACCTGTCCTTTGCCTTTGCTCAGAGATCCCTCGGAAGAGCCAAGCGATCGCGCACGGTATCGCTCCCAGTGTGTGTCCCGCCTCCGGGGTTCCCAGCATCGTGTGCGATTTCCCTGGAAAAACGTGAATATTCGCAACTGTTAGTCCTAAGTACACCCTCGCGATAAATCATCAACTCACTGTGCGTTGACGACTAATGAAAGTCATCTTTCGTGCTGGAATTTAACACCTTCATAGAAGTGTTCAGTCATAAAATCATAAATAAACCGAGGATTTTATGCATGTATGAGGAAAATAGACAGTTACATTTGAAAACACTGGTGAGGTTGAAATGATTGAAGAATGCCAATCTATTATTTTTAGAAAGTTAAAGTGATTAATGTAACAATGAAACGTCTTTCCGGCTTTAGCTTTTTGCAATTGTTTATTGTGTATGAGGCGTCAAACGAGAAAATGTTATTCCTTTTTTTCGACTTAGTTTTACATGTAGAATCATTCCCTGTTCGATTGTTCCACCTGTCCGGACACACCCTGTATATACAGGGAGGTTCGTTTAAATAAAAACACCTAAATATCTCTTTAGGTTATTGTGATCCAAAAAATGTTTATTACGTAATGTGCATGGTGCCAATGTACCAATATCTGGCACGAATATTTTTTCAGAGGGTAATTTTTTTTGGAGATTTCAAGGTCATCGATGTTTTTAGGTTCGTGACTACATTTTTTTTAATTGCATCGTGTAGCTGATGAAAAAATACATTCAGATATGCATAATAACACGACCTTGAAATGACTCATCTCGTTGCACCGAGCAACCGAATATCAAAGTCATTTCAAGGTCATGTGACTATACATATCTGAATGTATTTTTTCATCAGCTACAATTAATGAAGACAATTTTGAGTTTGCATAAAGATTATTTTCAAACTATTAACAAAGAAAATAAATATTTACATCACCTCAGTTTGTTTCAATTCAGGTAGAAAATTTTTATTTTGCACAACGCTCCGTTGTCTCGTGATAAAAATCGATTTTATGAGTATTTATGATTTTATGAGTATGAGAATCGCATAATTTTTTAACACCCTGTATGTGTCGTTCACACCTATTTGTGCAAAATAACAATTGTAAACATACATATCTGAATGTATTTTTCGATCAGCTACAATTTATGAAGACAATTTTGAGTTTGCATAAAGATTATTTTCATACTATTAACAAAGAAAATAAATATTTACATCACCTCAGTTTGTTTCAATTCAGGTAGAAAATTTTTATTTTGCACAACGCTCCGTTGTCTCGTGATTAAAATCGGTTTTATGAGTATTTTTCGATCAGCTACACGACGCAATTTAAAAGAAATGTAGTTACGTATAAAAAACTGATGACCTTGATAGATTGAAAAAAATGATCTTTGGAAAAAATATTCTTGGCAGATATTAGTCCCTGGACACCATGCAGATTACGTAACAATTATTTGTTACATCACAATAACTTGAAGATATTTAGGTGTTCTTATTCAAACCGACCTCCCTGTATATGCAGTAAGAAATTATGTAAGATCTAGCTGCCTCTATGACTCGTCTACTATTAATTATTTTTACTTTGAAAAATCACACGTGTACTGCAACTACATCTAATCACGTGTAAGAAAATCCCATTGCAAAAAATGCAACAGTACTTCAGAAAAAAATTCCGAAAAATGGCTATGGCTGGAAAACCAGAATAGCTAGTTAAGTAGCAAAACATTAGTATGGTCAGGCATGAAACAAACTCGGTACACGGTGCATCGAAAAAGCTGGTGGACGGTATCGGACGATTTCTCATGGCGGATGCAGGCGACAGCTGTTAACGCGTAAATGTCAACCAGCCGCCAGTCTCGATTACATTCGTTTCACCCGTCATTGGCCAAACCCGTGAACTTGTAACGTAACCGAATTAATCAGTTTCAATCTATCACCGCGTGTATAAAGTAGATCGCCGGGTTGCGACGGGGCCGGAGGTTTGTTACGCGATGTAACTACGTCCGGGAACGTTTATCGCGGTTCTGGGGCTGGCGTCGGCCCTCGACGGCCATCGCTCACCGTCGCCCATAGTAAATAGTAAACAAATTAATTGTTGCGGCCGGGCCACAAATCGGGCATCGTGATTGTTCGCCAAGTCATCCGGCGCGTCGGTTCAGCGAGAACGCGCGAGAACCGGGATTTTACAAAAGCGAGGATCGATTCATGGCGACACGTGGCCACGGCTGGGAAAAGCCAGGGAAATCAATCGCGAAACAACCACTGTTTGTTCCGACGACCCAACGTAACGATGCAATCCTGGCACACGCGTTCTCTCCGACGCAACGACCGACTCATTTTTCAACTTCCGTCTCGGTGTCAGTACACAATTAACCCTTTCACTTTGTTTGTTTCAGTAGGAGCGCTGAGTGACAAAATGGTTGACCTAGGTGAGGAACTATGTATTGGAGATTTTCAGAGGAAATTCAAGTTTATCATCGTACTATTATTCTACGAAATTGTTATTGTTTAAATACAGACAAGTCTTCGAGCATCGGAGAGGGTAGTTACAAATGTGCTTCCGAAACCAAATTGATCTTTCTTCATACCATTCGATTGAACAAGGGTAGTTATACCTTCATGAAGGTTTTATGAATTATGCTCTATTTTTGCTATTCTACTTAATAAAAACTTCCCAAAAAATTCGCGAACCTTCTACCTAATAGCACACACTATTGTGGATTTTTTCCGAATTTTTTTATTGCATAATCGATCTGTAGAAAATTCTAGAATCCTGAAATTGCTGTTTTTATATTGAAATTAAAAGATTACCACATCTACAAAAATTATTGTACCATTATTCACAATATTGTTTGCATTATTAAGTATGGTGGTATTTAATCGATTACTACACATTTAAGTATTGTACGAGGTACATTCATTTCATATCCATGAAATGAACAAAATCATATACAATGGAGTGATTCAAGGTCGGAAGAAATGTTCAATTTTCTAGTTAAAATAGCGAATGGTTATTATGGTCGGTACGTTTAATTCTGTATAAAATTTGCGCATCTTTCTAGGTTTACTAGGTCGATAAGTATGAAACAAAAGGCAATTGTTGTCATTGAGGCTCATTTATGGCATCAACCCCACCAGAAATTAATTGACAGTAACTTCGTTCCAACTTAACGTTCAACGCGAAGTTTCGGAACGCCCAATCAGTCTTTCATACTTTCTTTCATTCCTCGAAGAAGAAATCATGAACGGCCAAAGAGAAAGTTCCATCCGCGTTAAACCAAATGCTGAAATAGCACCAGGCAGTAACTTATTTTGCAAGGGTGGTACTGAGAAAGTTGACCGGAGAAAAAAGGCGTTCGGGACATTATTGATAGGGAAACGAAAGAGTCTTATTAAAACCCGTAAAAACAACAGGACGGAGAAGTTTCGCTTTGTGGGAAGGGAGAAATATGGACGGTCGAAAGAAGAGAACGACGAAAATTGAAAGTGAAAGGCGCAAGAATTCGAGGGAAAGGGCCGAGGCCTGCCGGCAACAGCGAAATAATGGGAAAGCAACGGCAGCCGTCGCTGAATCTTAAACGCTATTTAATTGTTCGAACGTAAGACGGTGAGTTATGTTGTTATTTAATTAGAAACTGGGAAAGGACAAGATTTCGACCGACTCAAATCAGAAAATTGGAGTTAACTTCCACGTTGAATTTAGCGGTGCCGAGTAAACTCGTCGGAACTCGATTTTTTTCACAGTTAAATTGTTCTAAAATGGATCGAGTTGTATAAAAACAGTAGGAACGCGCCAGTTTCTTCTAATCGAGACAATCTTTTATTTTACCATTTCCGAGGATATCAAACAAAACTGATAAACTCTTTTTGAGCATTTCATTTTGTTAAATGTGCGTCTTATCATTTTGTGCCATCAAGGTTTGAAAATATACATTTCCTGGACAAATTCATGCGAAGCAAGAAGCAATTTCAGTTTCACCAACTGTACTAGGTATATGTTGGTAAAACAGATAAAGAGAAAATGATTTCGACGCAACGGTTCGATCAAATAAACAAATAAAGCAATTTTACAAATAAATTTTAAACTTTCTACGTTTCGATCCTAATTTGGATCATTTTCTAGAAAGCGGAAATAACTGCTTCTGAAAATATAACCCAGAGAAACGGTTATGATATTGAAACAATTTTACAACATTTATTTAGAATTGAGTATTATATGTTGTAACTCGCTTGCTTTATATAAGTTTTAACATAGATATTTTGTTTGGTGGCACGTGTTCTTCATGCGTTGTTACACAGGTTACTGCGGTAGAGACAACGAGGCAAAAGAAACCAAACGGCGATCAATAGATCAACCTAGCCAATCGATATTTGGCGGTTTATTCAAATGATGAAAAACCTACACAGACCAGTATCTTAACTGCATCTCTACAACCGTAGAGTTAATATATGAAAAACAAACAATATTGACCAAGTCATGAAGAAACAAAAGTTTCAGTTGTTTTATAATTGACAATCATAGGATAACAATAATGTTAGAAAATGATTCATCATAATACATTACTGGTTCAGTGTATAATAGTCGTAAATAGTAGGAGTTTCATACCTAAGAATCACACTAGGATTTTTAATCATATGAATCGTTTCTAATAATATCCTATTACTTAAGTTGTTTTCTCTGTCAATTATTTTAGTGTTTTCAAAATCGAAACGATGGTCAAATTCAATTGAATGTTTTGTCAAAGCACTGTGTTGCGTTGGACTTTGAAAAATATTTCGTTTACGTTCCTTGATTATTGTTTCAAGTATTCTTGAAGTCTGTCTTATACAAATCTTACATATCTTATATAAAGCAAGCGAGTTACAACATATAATACTGAATTCTAAATAAACGTTGTAACATTGTTTCAATATCATAACCGTTTCTCTGGGTTATATTTTCAGACGCAGTTTTTCCGCTTTCTTGAAAATGATCCAAATTAGGATCGAAACGTAGAAAGTTTAAAATTTATTTGTAAAATTGCTTTATTTGTTTATTTGATCGAACCGTTCAAATCATTTTCTCTTTATCCGTTTTTTGTACTAGGTATCTACTAAATAAAAAATTAACAAATTAAACCATATCCTATTTTTTCCTTTGTTCGCATCAGGATAGGACCGTATGAGGGTTTAAACCGCAGATTGGTAAGTTTCTCAGTAATCGGGAATACGGCGGCGTTGAATCGTACGACGGGCAAAAGTTTTCCTTTAAACTAAAGCGTGCTGCGTCTAAATGTGCTCGTCGATATTGCGTGTAGCCGAGGGAACGATTTACGCGAGGGAACGCGGAAAATTTCAGCGAGAACTTTTACGGACCCGCGGAGAGGAAGCTGGATGGAGGCGAGAAACGTACTCTGGGAACCGCGTCGCGGAAAACTCGTGTAGGAGTGCTTTAAAGCCGATGCATCCGCCGATTGGAATTCCCCTCGAGTTCACCCTTTTCGCGGGAAAGGGAATCGTGTCTGTTCCAGGCGATCCTTGCGAACGCGTCGCGAATCGAAGGAGTATTCCCGCGGCCGTTTACGTCTCGCCGATTCTGCGCGATTGAGCCGGACGGGGGTGCAACGGGGATGGTACAGAGAAATAAATCGGTGAGCGAAAATTAAAAAATTCGACAAACGACGGAGAAAGTGAACCATTGGTCCGTGAAACGGCGCACAGTGGTCGGAAATCGCCAAAACGTGGTCAAAATGGGAAGAAGTACTCCAATTTAGTTCAAAATTGATACTCATAGGTTTTGCGGGTCGCTGATTATAAATCTGAAGTCAAAATTACAAAAAACAAAATGGCGGCTGGTTATGTGAAAAAATTATATATTTCCACAAATATTAAATTATTATCAGGTGACTTCAGATAGCAGAAAATGTAAGATTTTAGTGTTACATATTGCCCACAAAAACAGAACCTTTCCAGAATTATTGCTACGAAACAGCACAAGAATATGTTTGATTGTACCCATGCATGGTACAATATGCCTCCTACAGTGTACAAAGTACTATTTCATTGTGCAGATAGGACAGTTGGGAGAAGAAGCCCAAGAAGCTTGAAATAAAGAGATCAAGAATTTTCGAGAATTTAATAGTAGAAAGATGTGAAGAATTAAAACTATGGAAGATATTTTTAATCGATTACTAGTTTCATCCGATCCATACGTGAGTAGTATGAAGATGTCATGTACAAGAAAGAGGAAACAATATCCCCCCGAAGTCACACAATTTTTTGAAGAACCTTACATAAATGAAGATATGTCATGTGACGAAGTATTTTAAAATTATTTGTATACAAATTATATTGTATTTTTCATAATTGTAATATGTACCATTAAAATCTTACACTGTTGACTATCTGAAGCATTTTATTACAATATATAACAATAATATACCTTACATTTGCGAAAATTAGTTTCGTCTACTACTGTCTTTTCCAAAAAAATGATTGCTTGATCGTGATTGATAAGCAACTTTTTCGTTAATGAAATGTACCAGACCTGTAGATTTCTATTTTTCGTCTCCCAGAGCTTTAAAAAATTAAATAAAGCAATAAAATCAGAATATTATATTAAATTAGGACATGCCCAATAATAGCAAGAATGATAAACCAGCGTTACAGCGCTATAATAAGTCGCAGAGGTAATTTCAATTATGGTTGAAAGTGCCGATCTTCTAGAACTACTAACTTTGAACTTACGTATTAAATATTGGCTGTAACATAAAAACGTACTCTGGAACCTTATAAATAGAGTAGTATTGCATAGATTTTTAAACAACGGAAAAAATTTTTGACTTTTGACCACGATTTGGCGATTTCCAACCACTGTGCGGCGTTGGACGTGCCCAGCCCCGGATACTTGCTGGTTGAATAGTCCGTTTAACCCGTAAAATAACAAGTCAGGATCGTGACTGGATTGAATTAATTATTCGTTGGTTCGATATCGAAATAAAATTGCATCCTTCTGTTATTAACTCTTCGTCGCTCAGTAAACCCGACTAGATATTCGATTGTTCTAAAATATTCAATCGCTATCTGCACGTTGAATGTTGTTAATTTACATATCAACAATCAGTTCGTTATTGTTGCATTACATATGTGACGTCTCAGCGAAATGCTATTTCTCTATTTGTTAACAGCGTCCTTTTTGTTTATATTGTTACGAGTCCACCTGTATACTAGTGTTACGGGTCTGCCGGTATACTCATTGTATGCAATTGGTGGTAGATTCAGGTTGGTTGCAGCGTCATTATGAAAACGATGCAGACACGATCGACGTCAAAGGCGATAAAGGCGAAATGGAGAAAGAGATAAGTTGTCTTCCTCCGATAATTAATACCTTACTGTTGTTAAAAGAGTGTCCATTTATTTAAAGAAAGAGGGACTTCGTCACAATATCTTTCTTTCTTATTGATTTTATGTTGCTATGCGTTAATGTTCTTTTTTTTATGTTTTATGTTTGTCTGTTCATTTACTCATTCCGTTACTAATTTTAATTTCATCAACATCTGTTTATTTAACTTAATAGAAGCTTAAAATAATTATATTTCAAGATGTAAATATTTGTCAGTTTATTCGATTATAAAAATTTTTATACAATTTATGTAGGAAGAGTGGGATTTGTATAATGTAACTTGTTATATGAATGTGAGGGTCGTGTATGTGTGCGTGAATGCCGTGATACTGCGATTGCAACGCATCTTGTTAAATCAATATTTGTTCTGGAAAATTTATAAATATTTGAGAAAAGTAGGATATAAAAGGACGTGTTTAAATACGATACGATTACGTTAATTTTTATATATCAATTGTGTACTTTCTTTTCGGATTAAAACAGTTATTTAATATTTTTTCTATTACATTTATTTGAACACGTAATTCCAAACATATATCCTAAGGTTCCTCGTACGTAATTACACAATTTGCTGCCTTCGAAAATTACTTTGAATTTACGTTACACATGAATCGAAAACGCACCGAACTTTTGGAACAACCTAATATATTGCAAGGAAATGTGTAATTAAAGATAAATCTTGCATTACTAACAAGTTGAATATTGTCAGTGTCATTGTTAAGATATTACATCCTGGAACATAATTCTTCCAGTTCGTAAAAGCTAGTTTTCTAATAATCTTATCACCACCAGTAACTCAGATGTATCCTACTGTTAATTTGATTAGCGATATCACTGTTCCAATCGTAATTGATGCAGCAACTCGAAAGGCAGTAACGTTTCCCAAATACAAACCTAAACTAATTAAAATATTAAACATTAATGTATTACGTTTCGAGGAACTTTTAATCCTAGCAGAAATTTCCATAAATCAAGAACCAGCGCCGCTTCGGGGTTAAAGTAGCTAACTAGAGCTGGGAACGAACACGGAGCAGCAGTCGACGCGTTAATCCAGTTTGCCCACTCTTTCGAGCAAACTCGATCAAGAGAAGACACGATTCTCGCGAAATAAGTCCTTCCAGGTAGCGGGGCTCTCGAAGCGTTTCCTTTCCGAGTGTAGAATTCCCTTTTAACGGGTTTCGGAGGAGAACGAGAAAGAAATAGAGCGATAGAGAGAGAGAAAGGCGAAACGAAGGCGTTTCGACTTGACGCGTGAAGTTGAAATTTACCGCGAGGGAAAATCAATAAAGAGAGACGCGGCAACGTCAGAGAGATACGGAGCGCGGTAGCTAGGAGAGATAAGAGTCCGCCGGGCGAAGATAAAGAAACGCCGCTCGTCGCACCAAGAAAGAGCCGAAGGAAGAGAGAAGAAGGAAGGAAGCCGAACGAACTTTCATCCCCTCGCGCCCAACCGGTGCGAGGCGGGATGGTGCGGGGCAGGGAGATACTTGAGGCAAGTCCGCGAGCAAACTGCTTTTGATCATCGCTACGACAACGCACTTTTCTCCCTTTCTCTTTTCCCTCTGTGTCACTCGTCCCTCTGTTGCCCTTTCTTTGTAGCCCGACTCCCCTAACTCTTTACCTCGCCGTTGCCACGCCGCTTTGATTCTCGGCGAGCGAAAGAGACGAGAAGAAAAAGGATTGCGAAACAGGACAAAAGGGGAAGGGGAAAGTCAGCCGGCAAGAAATGTGGCAGAGAGGGGAGGAGAGAAGACGAGAAGCCTACTCTCGCGAACGCGATCGAACGAACCCGGAACAATCTTGAAGAGATGCGGATTGCCTGGCGTCTCTTCAAGATTGTTTTCTATCGCGCGCGGTTCAGCTCAACGGATCTGTGTCGGCGAAGAAACAGGGAATACGTTGAACGATCGAGCAAGATCGACACTGAACGACGATCCGCGCAGAGAAACGGATCTGCCGGTCAGAATCCTTTGAGGGCAACAGGATTTGTCGTACAGAAAATTATGACCGAGGAACAGCGTGTTGCCTGCCTGCATGACAACCAGACAATACGGTCTTTTGTACTTTGTAGCGCGTTGCTAATTACTCCGTATCAGCCGCAGCCCTTGAAGTACGCGCTGTCGAATCCTTTCACAGCGAGAAACGACGAGACCACCGCGGCACGTGGACACACCTTTCAAAGTTAAACAGACGTGGCAATTGTACGGTGAACAGATTCTTAGAGCGTCGATCTTTTCGCGCTTATGGCACTGCTTGCCATTTTACTGTTCTTAGTTGTTTTAGATATTCCCAGTTGCAGAACCTTTCGAAACATTTATTCGTAAACAACTACAGTAATTTCTCGATCTATGACCAGAAAACGGGGGTTTCAAATGTCATAGATCGTAAAGGGTATGCTATTTTTTTCTCGGAATCGATCGCGCCGTGACTTTAAATGAGTGCCGAACATAGAGAAGGACAGAATGATACACGGATCGGATGACCGAGCGTGCCGTCGTCGTCGACGCAGTTTAAATGCCCGCGTCTCTTTCTTTCCAAAACGCTGTCCTCCCTTGTAAGTAAAACTTTCATCGTCGATTAAACCACTTAATACAGTTGGAATTATATCGTGTTTGGTATTGTCGTAATCAGAAAAACACCAAAAATGAGATAGTGAAAGTCCTATAACATAATAATGAAAATTCAGGGCCTTGAAAATTCGATTCATTCGAGTCAATGTGTGGTGCTCACATCGACATACCCGAGCCCAGATCAATCATTACCGCTCTGCGACGCGGCACGGCGTTGGCCGGCAGTGGAATGGGTAAGCTCATGTCATAGATCGCGAGAATACTGTATATCGCATCAAATTTCAAATCCTTTCATGGAAAATTGTATTTCTAGTTTCTTATACTTCTGATTACGTTTTTGATTGAATTCGGAATGGGTAAGCTCTTGTCATAGATCGCGAGAATACTGTATATCGCATCAAATTTCAAATTCTTTCATGGAAAATTGTATTTCTAGTTTCTTATACTTCTGATTACGTTTTTGATTGAATTCGGAATGGGTAAGCTCTTGTCATAGATCGCGAGAATACTGTATATCGCATCAAATTTCAAATCCTTTCATGGAAAATTGTATTTCTAGTTTCTTATACTTCTGACTACGTTTTTGATTGAATTCGTATCTCATATTAGTGAACTCCATATAGCATCACGCTGACAGTCTAAAGATTAATAGCATAACGAGGGAGATCCCCGAATCTCTGATTTTCCTCGACGTTTGCGAAGAATATAAACTCTCCCGCTAATCAAGTACGCAGAAACCAAAGGACGAACAGCAAAGCGAACGGGAAACGCTTTTCCAGATGCTCAGCGATCTCCCCCAGACAGTTTATAATCGATACAGCGAGGCGTAACTCGCGAGCAAAACGGCAGCGTGGTCTAATCGGTTGTTCGCGACGTTCGCCATAAATCCGTCAGTGTGGAAGTTATTCCTGTTGAAAGTGAAGCGGGCGAAGATAATCTCCGGGGTACGTTAAGATTTGAAAGGTGGGTTGGGCGAGAAAGAGCGTGTCCCAGTAGCATACATTATCTCGTTCCCTTTCGTCTCCGCCATTGCGTACCTCGTTTGGCGTTCCCTCGCCCTCTCTTTTCCCCCACTCGGCCCTCGCGTAGATTTTCTTCCTATCCATCGTTCCGCTTTCTGTACTGCCAGTCGGGGAAACCTCGCTTCCCCTCGGTTTCCTCCCATAATCATGCATTTGCATGCAAACTCGATATCACTACTTAAAATGTAAAACAACTCTCGCGTCTCGCCGACCGCTGTACTCCGCGCTCTTAGCTTCCCGGCGAACGATGAAAAGCAAGAGCAAACGACCGTTCTAAGACGGGGGCGGCAGGCCAAACGTCTAAATAAAGAATTCACGCGGGGAACACGCTTTGAACGGTTAGTTAACACGTTCGCTTCTGCGTCGGGCAAATAAATGTCTGCGCGACGTACGTCATGCGATTTTTCTCTTAACACATTATCTACCGGCGATTATTCCATTGTTTTTGAAAATGTAGGGACTGTCGTACATATAAATTATAATTATGATATCGGCGCCAGGTTCGATACTTATTAGAAACAACAAATATGCAAATATCGTTCCTTAGTTTAAAACTTTGATTATTCTTTCATTTCTTGAATGTTACAATTTTTGGTTATGTTTCAACGAATTGCGGACTTTTTGTTACTACAAAATTGATTTATGTTGCTTTATGGTATGCTGCACACATATTTTTCTGTTTATGACAATTACTTCCAAGTTACAAGATATTCAAATGTTACCGCCAATATACAGGGTCATTCGTTTTTAAACGGACAAACGTAAACCAGCTATAAAGAACCCCAAATGGAACAAGTTTTACCCCTGCCACTTTTTTTGTTTCGGCCTAGATTTCTAGAAAATTGCAAAAAACCATAATTTTTTTAGTTCACATAAACTTGAATATCTCGGAACTCCAGTGATGAATCTTGATGATTTTTTCTTTGTTGTGTTAAAAATAAACAGGAGCATCTTTTTCTTTGTTCCCAAAATTTTTTTGTATGACCTTCGAATCTTGGTTTTTTCTGGATCATCTAAACGGTTCCAGGATGCGTGACTTCAATGGATGATATTTTCTTGGAATAAACGTGTTAAAAAAAAAACAAAAATATTTTGTTAACAAAGAAGATGCCCCTATTTATTTTAAACCAAACAAAGGAAAAATCATCAAGATTCATCGCTGGAGTCCCGAGATATTCAAGTTTATGTGAACTAAAAAAATTATGGTTTTTTGCAATTTTCTAGAAATCAAGGCCGAAACAAAAAAAAGTGGCAGGGGTAAAACTTGTTCCATTTGGGGTTCTTTATAGCTGGTTTACGTTTGTCCGTTTAAAAACGGATGACCCTGTATATTGATTGCCGCCATTGATCCATATCGATCGACCAATCATCCTGAGTCTTTCATACATACAATACATTCTCTGCTTTGCGTTGGGTTAGCACATCGTGCTTCAGTTACATTATCGCCAGCATGGGGTAAAGGTGGAAATAGTGTAACTCACAATTATGTGTTCTAAAAAGTTTTTGTCTCTTCTTCACAGCAAGTGCGTATTTAATTTTTCTATTTTACCAATTTTTGGTAATTTCACGTGGCTGTGTCACATACCAAACAGTATATTTAGTTTCAAAATTTTAATATTAATTTCTTTTTCAGACGCAAAACTTTGGGTCTCTTGATAACGATCCGCATTGGGATCGAAACGTTGAGAAATTTAAATATTTAACTTGCATATTTGTTGTTTCTAATAAGGATCGAACCTGGCGCCGATATCATAATTATAATTTATATTTCAAAATTTCGATCGATAAGAATTCTTCCTTTACTGTCGTACATATTGGGACACGTTTTGTTGTAGTTATGAAATTTCAGAGGATGAGAATTACACAAAAAATTTACGCCCTTGGAAAGGTATGGTTACCGGCTACATTTTTGCTGTAGAAAGTATAATGATGGGACCGACCTGATGAATTCATCTTACTGTTTAGGATGAATGCAAACAAACTTAGAAAGTAATGAATTCTCTGTTTTCACTTTTCAGTTCTTGTTTCAATAAATGGTTTGTAGTCATCTAATATTTGAGGAAAAAACATATAATTGCGAATACACCGAAGACGTAAGTTTACAATCTCAAGATAATCGACGAAGAATAAAAGTGCCATAACATTACAGTGGGTAAAAAAAGTATTGGCACATTCTTAAAAAGGCGATAACTTTTTAATGTTTGAATATTTAAATATTTTTGGGAAGCTAGAACAAATAGTTTGCTACAGAATATGGAAAAACATTTTTTCAAAAATTGCAATTGATCAGAGTTGCATAAAAAATACTGAAAGTTGCACTTTTTGATGTGGGTCAATATTGAAAATTTTAAAAATGCACTGGTAAAGTTTCATCGAAATCGGTTGATGCGAGCAAAAACGACAGGCATTGAAAAATGTAAGAGTTTGCAGTTATAGGTCGAAAATCGTGAAAATCTGCAATTTTTAACATATTTAAACGTTTATAGCTCGTTGCAACATCGACCGATTTTGACGAAATCTTTAGAATATGTTTAACTCACACAGGTCTACAAAACGCATTTTAAAAATTTTCAATATTGGCTCACACAAAAAAGTTGTAATTGCAATTTTTGACAAAATTTTTTCCGCATCCTGTGGCAAACTAATTGCTCTAGCTTCCCAAAAAAATTCAAATCGTATAATACGATATTTAAAAAGGTATCGCCTTTTTAAGAGTGTGCCAATGCTTTTTTTACCCACTGTATATCCTCTCAGTAGAATTAGAACTGTTTCATAAGAACATGCAATGCTGAACCTCGTTACATCCTTGTTCTCACGTATTTACACGTTTACGTAAAGATTGCGCATAAATACGTCAGCGATTAAACCGCTGTTATAGCGTTCGCAGGTGGATTGTTCCTTAGATAGTGGGACAAAACAGTTTCGGGTCGGTGTCTTGGTCTACTACCCCCGTATAGGGTCGCTATTTCACCGCACCTTTGAAGGACAGAATGCGCTCTTTGCAAGCTTTGAATTTCGTGTCTGGAAGTGTTCGCGGCAAAGTAAGCCGAAAACGTGCAGTGAAATCTGCTCGGCCGGAGTCTTCGCTTTCAAAGAAGTACGGCTTTAAAGATCGCGGAGCGCGCGAGTAATTAGCGAAGCCTACCTTTGTCGCCGTCACGCACTCTCGGCAGACTTTCAAAGACGATTCTGTCGTGAAAGAAGCCTTGGCCGAGAAAACTACATCGCGGCGCATTGGAAAACCAATTAAATATACAGGTTGCGGCCGAATAACGTGTACAAGAGCATACGAGGTGTTTCGTTATGGAACTATAACGAAATATACAGAATAACATTGTTTTATTCGAAGCTTCGTTTTCGGGAAAATCGAGTTTGAAACTGCAGCGAATACGCGTCTGATCACGACCAACCAATTCTACTTCCTGCATGTACTGATTAATAAACCGCACGGACTCGACGGGTCTTATAAACTCAATTCTCTCGAAAACAATGCGTCCAACGAAATAATATTATTTCTTTCTTTCGATTTATTTTTACATGCAGAATCATACTCCTTGTCCACTTGTAAATGTTACTCGGCCGCACGCTATATGCATATAGGAAATATGTTTCCAAAGTTGACGATCTGTATTGCTACAAAGTCTCCAGTGATCAAGCGATCATTGCATAGATTCCTGTTCATTGTGATAGAATCCGTAGACTTATTAGTTTTGAAGGGAACACTTCTTTAGAAACACCGCGTACACAATTGCTGGACAGTGAATGAGTCTGATCCGTCACGCTCTGAGATGAAACGCTATTTGGGTAAACTCGGGGAAGCCAAGATTTTTTAAATTGATTATTGATACTTGTGATTTGTAAATGTACGTTTAGCAATGTTGTTGACAATGATATTTTAACATGGATAAGACATATGATTTTCGTATCTCTAATAATTTGATCACCCGCTGTATTCTTGAAATTTGTGTTTTAATTTTAAAAAAAGCAAGCGAAGAGTGTGTGTGCTCGAGGAAAAGATTCGGGAAATTTCGTGCACTGTTTCTAGAATTACGTTTTCCCTGGTTCGTACGAATGGTTGCAGAGGATCAATGTTTTATAACCGCAGTTTAAAGACACGACCAGCGGCATGATAATAATTAATTTCCTTGGATCACGAAATACCAGGTTACAATGTATACATATACCAGCTACATCTTATCAACGAAACAAACTCGCGAAAAGGGGCGCAGTAGGGCGATAAAAACGCGAGGATTCCTCGAGGTATTCATATTTCACGTAATTATTTCCACGCTCGACGCGAATGAGTTCCTCGCGGAGGGAACAATAGCGTTTTGTCTACGAGGACGTCGAACTTTGTCGAACAAAGCCAGCTGAAAGAAGGACGCAGCCGTTGCCGTCCCCTCGGTCACCCACGCGGAAGCAAGAAAAATGTTTAACCTGCTTTTTATCCAGGACGTTGAGCCTTGGGTCCTCGGCGTCCTCGATTGAATGTGTCTCGACGAATAAACGCGCGAGTCAACGTTTGTTTATACAGTAATTTCTCGATCTATGACCAGAAAACGGGGGTTTTAAATGTCATAGATCGTAAAGGGTATGCTATTTTTTTCTCGGAATCGATCGCGCCGCGACTTCAAAAGAGTGTCAATCACAATACTGAAAAAAGAAACAAGAATTCGTGGACAACAAATGCGGTCGCTACTTTGCAACCTGCAAGGTTGGTCGGAGCCATCTTCTCTCTATGTTATCTGTCTTTCTTCGTGCTGTCTATCATTCTCTTCACCTTGTTGCCCGCGTTCTTGTCTTTTCCTTCGACTTTAAGCTGAAGCACCTTTTATACGCGTGTGGTTGCTGCGTTAATGCGCCATTAGGGGCAGAGCTGATAGGGACGAGAATCAGGTTCATACCCGGTCCTCGCGAACTTACGAGCGATCGGGTCAGTTAAATCGACACGTTCCGTGCCAAACTAATTTTCGATTACTTCCCGTTCAAGCCAATCAGAATTAAGTAGTTTGAATGTTTTTATTCCGAAGAATGTCACAGAAAAGAAAATTTTTCATGCAGCTACATTTACTTTTATATGTAACACAAAAGAATAACATTTTATTTCGTTTAAAGAGAAAAGCGTAACACTCATATTTGTTAGACTCTGTTAAAATCTTCGTCACGAAACGAACTCGTAATAACGTCTCAAGCAGTTAATTGTTTGGATATAGATTATGACACAATTATCAGGCTGTATGTAATATAGCATAGCAAAAGTCTAAGTGTCGTGAATGTTTTAAGGGTTCTCGTTGAGATGATCATTCAGATCAAAGCTGTTTTTATTGCCGAAAATACTTGCAAAATGATAGAGTATGAAAATATCATTCATGATGTTGAATCGTGGAACATACGTTGAAGTTGAGAATCAAGAGCTCACCTAATCCCGCGTGTCCGAAGCAGAACAGGCAGCCATCGGTCCCGTTGATGACCGCGTGGATAACGTCCGTCAGCGCGCTCGAGCAGATTTCAGTCTGAAAAAGCAAAAAGTGATTGTGTTAGGTTAATAGAGTTCTCTTAAAAGATTCTATGTAATAGATTATTAGAAGACTGCGGATTTTATGCATTTATGGTACATATTACAAGAAAGGGGCACGCACCATTTAAAGCAGTGAACATGTTAAAAATATTGAAGGAACCCAAGATATTAGTTCTAGCTTAATAGGATAATCGAAAGAAGAATACGAATTTTATTTAGCTCCTGTATCTTGTAGTTCATGCAAACATTCTTTATTTTGCATAAAGTTCCACAGTCTAGTTATTCGCGTACAAATGTATAGATGCGCAAATTAGGGTACGAAGAACTCGGCGGAGTATAAACGATCGCTTATCAGACTGTAAATAGTGTCTATTGAGCTCTGCAAGCTATAGCTGTTTTGGAGTTTTCCTGTAAATTTCCCCACCGTATGCAGTAACCCTGGTTCAGAAGCCTGGTTTTTGTGGCCAAAATTCAAAATATAGTCATAATTTTCTGAAAGCTGGTAATTAGGAGTTTTTGGAGTCGCTGATAACGAATCTGACATTAAAAATTAAAAATTTTTTACGGCAGGGTTATTATGGCTCTAGATGAGGGCGGTATTTCGTGGCCGATTAAAAAATGTTGTAAATCGATGTTTTTCTTCATTTTCATAGAACAATAACATTGAGATTCTTAATGCCATTTTTTTAAAAATTAGTATAATCTATAGAAAAAAAATCCCTCGGACACTGTTATTAAAATTAATATAGAGTTAAAAGTTGCAAGAGGGAGCAGCTAAACTTTGCATATTCTTTTTAACAAATGTTTAAACTTTCGTACAAAAGAAGTTCAAAGTTTAGCACTTTTAAGCATTTTTTTAAAACCCTTCTTAAAGCTTAAATATGTTACTAACATATAAAAAATCATAATTATAACTTGTTTTCTGATATCCTATAAGTGGTATTTAAAACGTTTAATAGAATGTTCAATTTTATGATTTTGTTTTTAGAACGCTGTATCTTATTATACAATTACCTAAAATCAATAATATTTTGGATTTAGGAGCTTTGAAAAGTTATCAGTTCACAGCAAAATAAATTTTTTAATCTATTAAACATGAAAAATTGAATTTTGGCCATAAAAACCGAGCTTCTGGACCACTGTGCGGCGGTAATTTGGAATGGGCTTACGAAAAACGGAAAAACGCCCTCCAAGATTGCCATAGGAAATTTCGTCGTACACTAATCGGTTCACTGCCAATAATATTTCTTGTCAGAAGAATTCAGAATGAAGACAATCAGGGACCGTTGTTGTATTTATCAATTGTTACGAGGCAAGTCGAGCAGTTGCTACATCGACTAAGCTTCCACGAAGAGAGCTTAACAAATTAGAAGCGTCGAAAAACATGGAATTGATTTAATTCGTTGGATCGCGTATGTAGCGGAATAAAGTAACGCTGTAAAATAATTGAGCACTTGGGAGTAACCGGTGTCAAGTTATTTAACGACGAAAGGCGTTCGTCGAGCACGATGGGCGCGCGACTTTAATTGCTCCTCATCGCCGTCAGAACGGTCCGGCGAAAGGAGGACCGTCAGGACTTTCAAGGATAACGACGAAGCTTAACTTTAAAGTGCTTAAGAAAGCGTTTGTGGGACGCTTTAATAAACGCGTTCGCTAGGTTCTCCGGAGGGGGCGAGAAAAGGACGCCGAGGATTACCGGAGGAGCGGCTTTGTTTGCTTTTAATATATTCATAGACTGGAAAAGTCCTTTTCGAAGCTGAGAAAGAGCGCGAGACCGCCGCGCGCTCACCTTACCGGGGTGCTGTTCCACCCCACCCACCGATCGCTTCCATTCGGGGATGTTACCGGCTATGCTAGTGGTCGATGGGATAGTGATTTTCGAGGGGACGATGATTTCGATGCTCGCCGAGGAAAAGCGGATCACCGGACGTAACGAGGGAGCTGGAAATCGGCGCAGGGGTCGCGTGTTCCGTGAATTTCCTGCGGAAGCGACCGGGAATTTCCTTCGAGCCTGCACTCGATTCGTTTTGACCGATCAGTACAGGGTGGACCGAAAATACGGGTCGGTTAGATTTTTGTCGGAGGGTTAACATGTTCATCGACCACTCAGCGATCGTAAAATTTCGATATCATGAAAGCAATTTGTTAGGTATTCCGACAAGTTTTCAGGGTCTTCTATAAATGACTATACCAACTAGTATAAAACCATCACATTTATATTTAACAGATTTTGTTCGAAATCTCCATCACGAGTTTCAGCGTTGTACGTCAATGGGGTTAACGAAGTGGAAGTACATATTCTTTAAACGTTGAAGGATCTCGGCGACTTTGCTCAACGTAGTTTAGCCTTGGTTTAAAAAATGGTACATGACTCTTCGACGTGTGTTAAGGGGGAGGGTACCCACGTGACATTACTAGAATATTACTAGATTTTGGGTCGAAACATGGGATTCGGTTATTTGACCTTATGCAAGCATATTTTGAGCTGCACAAAGGTTCATTTGATAGAGGAAGGTTGGACGCAGTGCGCTGTGCCCCATCATATAAGTCAAAAAAATTGTTTTGCGACAGAAAAATATGTTTAATGTACAGCAAACTTCGAGAAAAAAACCACAGATTCCAATGTATTTTTCTGTCACAAAACGATTTTTTTGATTGATATGATGGGGCACAGCGTACTGCGCTGAACCTTCCTCTATCGAATCAACCTGTGTGCAGCTCAAAATATGCTCGTGTATAATGAGGAAAGGCTCAAATTAATTAACTTCCAGCTTCCAATGGATGTCTCCATATTAATAGCTAAACCTAATATCAAGGCCTGTCGTTATAGCCAGAGTCTAGAGCAAGCCCAGAGCCAATTTTAGTTCAGCTAGTTAGACGAGATGGCGCCTAGTCAGGAAAAGTGTCAGCGTAGATTCGTAACAATAAAAAGTAAAGTAAATGTAAAGGGCTTGCGGCCAATCGGATCCATTAATAGCAATAAAGATATTGATGAAAAGAAAAAAACCCGTAATGATAGCGAATCTGAGGCGTTAGATTGATACAAATGTATGTTCATCATTGTTGCCAAATTGGTTTTCCGTGCGGAGGTTGGTCACTGTGAAAAATACCAGTCACGTGATTACCCTACCCCCTTGACAGTATGCGTGTTTCGAGTGGTTCCATACTTTGGGACATACTGTACAAGCATCGACCGTCCTCTCTCGTTCTCGCAAGGGTTAGCAAACGCTTCGCGGTTGGAAGGGACGCGTGGAACGAGAAAAAGAGTGCGAGTAAAAGAGAGAGAGAGGGGGAGGCAGAGAAAGGGGAGCAGGTTGCAGAGAATATCGAGAGGAAGATGAGGACGTGTCGATACCTCGGCCAAACAAGATTGAAATCTTCGTGGACGAGAATCGGATGAATCTCGTGGCCCGAGATGGAAAAGGGGAGATGAAAGTTGTATGATGGGAGCGGGGGTATACGGCCGTCTACGGGGAAAGGGGCCCATCGCGAAGAGAAGGGAGAAACTGGTGGAAAAAGACGAGAGACAGTTGCAGGAGAGAGCGATAGAAGAATCGCGCGGCAGACAGCGATTTGGATAGAAACCCTTCGGGGTTTTTTTGCTTCTCTCTCTCTCTCTCATTTGCTCTCTATCTCCCCCTACCCTCCGTTCGCGCTAAAGGAAACGGAAATAAGGAGTCCAGTCCCTCTTCCAATATGGTAATTCCAATCTGTCGCTGCTCGTTTCAAAGCACGCTAGACCGGCGAACGAATCTCGATACAAGGCTTGGAATCGGTGGGAACGTCTCTTCGTCGAGTCTCGCGTTCAGCGAATTTCCCGCGGAAACGAACAGCCAACGGTTTTCCTCGTTTTAACCGCTTTCATCGGATGACGACTACGCCGGGTCGGACGTGACCCGAATTTTCAGTCCTTTTTTTTTATTAGAAAACCTCATATGAGATTTATTTCAACATAATAAAGGAAACATAGTACATTGTTGCAGAAAATGAAACTGAATATACATAGTAATATGATAAAACATGAAAACAATATACATTAGAGATAAACCGCTTAAACCTTAAGGCCACAGCTTTTGAAAAATGAAAGCATACAGTGACAAGCCCTGACATTGGGTTTGGCTATTATCAGTGAAGCATCCATGGAAGTTGAAAATTAAGTTGACGGATCTTAACAATGAATTTTGATCTTTCCTGATTGTTCCTCATCTCCCTTTCCACAACTACATTCTGGATCATCGATAAAGCCAATACGAGCCAGAGAAGCAGTTAGGTGGTAGTGGTCTGTTCTACATCTATTAATAGTAACAATATCCGAACGGGATAAATTTAACTGAGAGAACCATGGAAGACGGTTTTCATTAAAAAATTGCTGGAAGTATGTCTTGCCCTTAATGAGTCCTTTAGTTCTTATAGAGGAGAGGGTGTTATCAAACATGTTTTTCCGAAATGATCCAAAGCGATCGGTGAAAGAAATATTGAGGATACAAGGATTACTAAGGAATGAAGCCTCTTTAGCAAGGAGATCAACCTTTTCGTTACCATCAATCCCGATATGACACGGAATCCAGAAGAATTTAATGGACCTGTTATCATTATCTTGAAAGAACATATTATACTTGTTTTTCATATTGAAAATAAAGGAGTTTGTTTTAACATCCAGCTTAGTAGATGCAAAGCTCGAAAGAACACTTGCAGCGTCAGAAAAAAAAACATTTTCAGTCTGAATGCAAATCGGATTGATTTTGAACCATTATATCAGTCTCTTATTTACATGTTTCTTTCATTTTTGACGAAGTTACAACTTATTATGAAAAATAGAACAGAATAAAAATTTTCTAGTTACAATTCGAATTATAAATTGATTTTCTGTTTTAATATGCTTAAATGATTTAAAACAATATAACAGTACATATTTGTAAATTCTTCTGAAGTTTTGATTGCTTTAAATGACGACTACTTATTTCTGTAACGAATGCATCAAATCCGCTGTGTCTGCTCATGACAATATCCTCACAAAATATAAGCTAAAGAATTATAAATATAAGATAAAGAAACCGAAATCCGTCATTCGAGGGTTCCCGTAATTCCAGAGTTAATAAACCAGCTGTAATGAGAGTGACTTTAATAAATGTCTTAAATTTTATAGGGTTTAAGTACGGATGATGTATGTATGCGTGTTAATAGGCTGCCCTATATATGACCAAATTTGTAATAACAAAGAAGAGTTGTAGAAATACGATCACCAATGAATCGCAAAAAGAAGATCAGATCAAAACGAGCAACCGCCGCGACAAACACGTCAACGATTGGTTATCCTTACGCCTTTTACAATTAAATACGCTTTTTCCTTACGACGGCTTGGCTTTTTCCTTACAATTTTAAATTTCAATGAGAAAACTATGGTTTCCGGGATGGAAAATTGGGTGTTCATCTGAGAAATCCTGAATGAGACGAGCGCAGATGGAAGAGGTGAAGAATTGGTCCGGCGCGGCGCTCGTTCACGGAACAACAAGGACAATCATAATTATAACGGGATCATCCTGGGGGATGTAACGCAAAGCAAACATATTTCGCGGCTACCTACACCCTCGAGAGATCTGCCACTCGCCCTACGTGGGCTCCGGAACCGACAGCATCACGGTTAATGAAATACGTGACCGAAGCCTCCGTCATAATCTCAAACACTTGATTCTGCGCGCCTCCTCCCCGCCCCCGTGGTTCGAGAGGGACCAAGGGTTTCCCCGGCGCTCTCCACGCGGAAAACATCCCCTTTGCTCTACCAATCCCCGCCATCGCCCCCTTAAACCCCCGGCGTCGATCCTAGGCCTGATAATGCGTCGAATTCAAATTATGTTTTTGCCCGTGACTCCGGCAACCGGCTCGATTTCGTTCGTGGAAAATTTATTACGCATACCGCTCTGGGGAAGGTGCCGACGCGGAGCGAATTTACGACTTGTTCCGCCGTGTTCGAGATTAAGAATTTTTATGGAATTCCCGCCGCTATTCTGTTTTCAGGATGTTTCGAGCGATTAGGCTAGTTCGCGCCAAATGGGAAAGAACAGGCGTGGTTCTGAGGGGTATGTGGGAGGTGTTATGCGAATAGCGGGTCCTCGGTCAGCTGAAACATTCCTAAAATATAATTAGATAAGGGACACTCACTTTCATCTGAGATCCCAATTTCCGGGAGTTTTCTACCTCCCGGAAATATATTTTTAAAAAAACTAGGGGGGTATACAGCTATTAATGGTTTTTTTTTTAATTTTTGTGTGTGACTCTCCACGAGCCACACAAAGAACTTCCCGATTCGTTAGTTGCAGTACATTATTATCATTATAATAACTGATAACTCACTCTTGCATTGGGATATTTTTTGATTATTGTAAGCGGTAACATTAGCATCAGTTGCATAATTAAAAAAAAATTTTTTTCAAATAAAAATGAAATATATACAATTACGTTTGTTTATTCGGTGGAAAATTTCCATGCTCTCGTATAAATTGCATTGTTGAATGAACTTCTTTCGAAAAAAACTAAAAAATCTAAAAATCTACTTGACCAATATGGACCAAAATCTAATCAGCTCTAAGTTACGACGGGGCACATCGATTGCATCATTCATCACTCTGATCGCGTTGGTACTTTTCAGAAAACGTTATTTGATAACATACAAACGGCCATACGCACACACACACACACACACACACACACACACACACACACACACACACACATACTAACAGTTTGATAAAAATAGTCTGAAATGACAACAATGACCATGAAACGTGAAGATCTGCTAAAAAATCGAATTTCGATTTTCGGGGTATTTACAGTAACTTCCCTATGGCTGTATGGCTGTAGCTTCAAGTTCTGATGTAAATTGAAATCTATTATGGAAGTTGTTAAAAGTGTTAAGCAAAATGTCAATTTGATACCGTTTGTAAACACCAAACTAAATGGTAACCTGGAAATGGACGAGTTTTCTAACTCCTCCATCACCAGATTAGCAATTACCGGTGATATGGGTGAACCCATAGCTGTACCAAAAATTTGTTTGTAAAAAGTGCCGTTAAATGAAAACACATTAGCTTCCAATATAAATTTTATAGCTTCTAAAAATTCCGGTTTTTGGATGGAAGTATGTTCTTTAATTTCTTCCCATCTATGGTCAACCACTTGTAAGGCCAGTTCAATAGGAACATTAGTAAAAAGAGCAGTGACGTCTAATGAAATCAACTGCATGTCAATGGGTATAGATAATGTTCTAAGTTCCTTGACCAACTGCCAACTGTCCACAGTGTGGAATCTTGTTTTTCCAACAATCTTAGCCAAAACTGCTGAAAAAAACTTTGAAAGTTTGTAAGTGGGTCCACCTATAGATGATACTATAATTCTCCAAGCTAATTGTTGTTTACGTGTTTTTGGTAGAGCATACGCTCTAGGTGGATTGGAATTATAAGTTTTTAATCTTTTTCCTATGTTTTCATCTAACTGCTTCTTTTTTACTAAACTACTTTTTACTGTACATTTTTAAGAAATTCAATTGTTCGTAGAAAATAGCTCATGACTTGAATAAGTCAACTCGCAAAAATCTGTCTAAAATAATTCCATATCGGAACGGGAATTATTTTAGACAGATTTTTGCGAGTTGACTTATTCAAGTCGTGAGCCATGATTTCTACGAACAATTGAATTTCTTAAAAATTTTACGCTACATTTTTGCCAATCTTCCGGCTCGAGAATAGAAAACCTGGCGCGAACTAGTCCGATCCGGAAAATTTCGGGATCTCGCATATTTATACGTACGAGAGCCCGACCTGAGTTGATATTTTCGGGTAATCGCACACGTGTGCTAACCACCTTTGCTGAAACGTTACTCGACCCTCGATCAAACGCAGCGATCGCCGGCGATATTGATTTCCAGGGTAATTTGTCCGAAGTTCACCGGAATCGTTTTTAACTGGGCAACCGCTTTGTTCGTTGGAACGTTGCAGAATTCCGTTCGAATATTCCGCGAGGATATTCGCGTGGCAATACAGTTCGAGAGCCGCGGCGTGCAGGTCGGGCTGGTCGAATATTTTTGTCGATCACGGACTCGTTTCGATCCAATCGGAATTTATTTATAAGCGAATAAGTCGGCGGCGAGCGCGGATCACGCTGCGCTGAGCAAAAACCGGATGTCACGCATATGGCGACGCAATTTTCGGAATTATCGGCTCGTGAACGTGGGCCCGGCGAGAGTTTTCCGCGCGTACACGCTCGCGAGCGACACGCTCCGCCGCTCCGTAAGCACACGCGTTGCTCGTACGCCCGAAAACCGCACGCCGCCGAGCCCGTTTGTTTTCGATACGTTTTCCATCGAACGGCGTCCCTCGAAACAACCGTCTAGATGCAAATGCGATTTACTCGCGCGCGTTTCGTAGCCATACACCATCTCGCACGAGCTTGCCTTCCCGCGGAATAGACGTCGCATAAAATTATCGTAACCGCGTCTATGGCGCCTTCTCGCAGTTGCCCGATATTTATTAGGAACTGCGATCGCGCCACCCGATGGTTATTAGGACCCGCAGAAACGCTCGCAGTACTATGTTCTAGTGGGAACTAACGAGAAGTAATTCGAGCTAGGAAAATTACCTTTTCAATAGTGCATGTTAAGCACAATTCAAATGTTATCGACGCATTGGTTCGATCAATTTAATACTTTATACACTATTTTAAATTCAGATCATTTTCAAGGGATTAACATCAGAAACATTGTGTCGGCAAAATAATCTCGAACTTGAGATTCTAATTGCATTAATAAAAAAAACATTGTGTCTGTAATGAACAAAAAATGTTTTTCTTTAATAATTGAAAATCGAATAACAAAAGTGAAACATATTACAGGAAGGATGTGGTGTCGCCGCTGTGTGTGAGCGCGACGTTTTCCGGATCTGTGCCCGCCAATTTAATATTGGGCCAGTAGTTCAAAATGTTATAAAGACATGAAGACGCAAAAGACATTATCGATTCGCAAGACAATAAATACACGTTAAACGAAGCGTTTCGTCCCGGACCTGCTAGTGGACTCATCAGTAAGGCTGATCTAGCAGGTCCTGCCTTATACGCGCGCAGATTGTATAGCCTAAAGAGAATTGAATCGCGACAATGTGATATGCTCGCGGATCTGATTAAGATGCGATCCCGTTCGACGCGTGTCCTGATCGCTGGACATTGAACTGCCGTAAACCGATTTGAAATGACGCGACTGACTGACGAGACTAAACTGAAGAACGCGGTCTCAACGCGATGTTCGTCAGGCTTCTCGAATAGGAAATAAGATGCACTGATTGGTTCCTGCAGAAAGTTGCATTTCCCAATCAGTACACTTTTAACTGTTAGGACCTCCTTCCTGTGGCACTGAATGAGGCCCTTGGAAGGAGGAGTAGGGCGATCCCTGTATCGGTCACAGACGCGTCTCGGTAATTCGACACGGGACGGTTAACGGTCGCGGGCGATCCTTCGGAGGGACACGATTTATGACACTTTGTATTTTAAGTGTAGAAAACAGCTAAATATGAGGCCAGATGCTTCGACTGGTCGTCGAATGACCCTAGTTCGTTTAATCCTCTACGACGGTCTTTAGGCACGAACGGACCATAAATAATAATCGAAAGATGTCCACGTGGATGATTCCGACGCGACGGAACATGCTCCCCCACGTTGATCGATTCGGTCGATCAATATAAATTCGTTTATGCGTTAGGTTGTGCGTAGTTTATGCTAACGCTTGGCACCGTGCGGTTGTGCTCAGTGAATGAATTCCGAATTTTGACGTTTCGTTGTCTTTGTCGCTTGAGCATTGTCGCTGCTCGTATGCTGCAGTGATAGTCGTTTTTTAGAAACAAATTATGCTGAAATCAGTATACATAGGTAATACACATTAACAAATCTACCAATCAGGAAAATAGATAAAGATGATAACGTAGGAATCGTTCGGAACTGACGAAAGATGTACGAGGACAAATTTACGACCGGTTTCGAATTTGACAATGAATTTATCGAGTTGTTCAGGCATGAAATCTTCTGCCGAAGATACGTTTCGTGGTGTTCGCTCGCTTTGAGGGCTGATTCCACAGTTCTGAGATCGACTGCTCAGTGAAATGTCACGAGAATGTTGAGATGTGTGAAATTGTCGTAATTTCTTATCTCGCGATCGACCTGATATTGTTCGATTTGTACGTGTTTGCAAGGTCGTCTTGTAATGTGATGTCATACAAGGTATTGCAGTACTTAGTCAAGGGACTGGAGTACTCTTGGATCAAGGTATCCTTGATCCGGATCGTGTCGTCTCGTATTGGAATACGAGGGATCGTAGTATTTCGTTATATCTTATAGTGGACTAAGATCAGGTTTCAACTCCCAAAGCGAGGTTTTCCTGGCTCCTTCATTGTCGAGCGGGAGCCAATTGACATTCAGAGAACTGTGTCTCGTCGATTGTCAATGTTAAAGTTAACTGCCTTTGTGATGAACAGGTAAACACCGGCGCGTGACTATTGTTGTGGGCCCGATCTTTAAACCGTTGTTCGTTTAACAAAGGGACCGTAATAAACCACGCGGTGATTGGTGAGTGGCCGACCCTCGGAGACGGGTGCCGCAGGTAAGATCACAGGTTGATCGTCCCTGTAACCTGACGCGTGATCGAATGATTCGACATGTGAGTCAATGTGTAGATCCGACGCGTAGGTTCGATGTGACTTGATGCGATTTGTCGCGATTTGTCTGCCGATCGACTATATCATGGAGATTGAGTCGTGGGTTCAATGCGAGAACTGGCAATTGAATTTCGATTTGATTGAATGTCAGTTTCCGTTTTATGTTGGCCAGGCGATTCGCGACGAAAGGTTCAAAGCGCGGGTTGTGTGTTTAACCCGTTGAAAACACGGTCGACTTGATCGAGAACGTGGTTGTTCGTAAGTTGTCATTGTTTGACAATACGTGCGTAGATCTGTAGATCTGTATTAACTGCGACTTGCTGTACGATCGCAAGTGAGTAACGATACTCCGATATGACTGGAGGTTCACGCGCAGATCTTCGGTAGATCTGTATCAATTTCGACTTGCTGTAAGCGATTGCAAGTGAATAAAGACACTCTCCGATGAGATTTGAATTATATGCGCAGATCTTCGGTAGATCTGGACCAATTTCGACTTGCTGTCAACGATCGTAAGTCAGTGAAGACGCTCTGATGCGATTGGAATTGCACGCGCAGATCTTTGGTAGATCTGGATTAACTCAGACTTGCTGGCAACGATCGCAAGTGAGTAAAGACACTCCGGTGGGACTGGAATTGCACGTTATCGATTGCAACGTTGAAAGCTTCGATGTTAGGATCGAACTGAACTTTCAACTCTTTCACCGGTCCCTGATGAGATGTCGTTTTGGCTCCTCGTGTTTCGACTTGCTGTCAACGATCGCAAGTGAGTAAAGACACTCCGGTGGGACTGGAATTGCACGTTTTCGATTGCAACGTTGAAAGCTTCGATGTTAGGATCGAACTGAACTTTCAACTCTTTCACCGGTCCCTGATGAGATGTCGTTTTGGCTCCTCGTGGATTCAGAGGTTGGCCTGTGAGACGGCGCCATACAATTCCAAATGCGCGAGAGAGATTTGACTGAAAGCGCGACGCGGTATTTCGTTTGAAGCAAGTTCATGTAATAGAACTGATTCGGTCCGTTGTCCGCGTGTAAAGCAGATACCGCGTGCTCGTTGTTCGCGTTGTGAATTTGTGGGGTCGACTCGTTCATGTCCGTAAGGTATGATTCGTTCATGTCCTTGAGCTTCACGATGAGATTTTTAAAAACTCGAAATTATTGCGTGACTGTGAATCGCCTTCGAATTTGGTCGATTCAGTACGAGTTGTGATAAGCGGTAACGCGCGATCTTTGGAACGTGCATTTGATAACGCGACGTAATGCAGCTCGTTCGTTTCTCCGTTTGAGTTAATCTTTTCGCGTATCGTTGTGTCGAGGCGTTATGTTGTTCGAATGCAATGAATACAACGACTGTGCGTTGTGTCTGCTTGCACGAGGATTGGACAGTATCGCGTTGTTTGAGGCGTAGATTCAAACGATTGTGAATTTGATTTCCAATCCTTAGTGAGTTTATAGAATTCTGTGAGTGTAATGTAACCGATTGCCCTGTGAATGGCATATGCACTGATCAAATTCGTCTGCTCTGCATCGACTCCGACTTGCTGTGCTCGATCGTAGGCGAGTAAGACATTTTGATCATACTGTGATTGCACGATAACGAGTGCAATTGTGAAAGTTTCGATGCTTGGATCGACCTGAACTTTCGACTTGATATCAGTCTCTGATGCATGTCTTTGTTTAGCTTATCGTGGCTCGAGAGACTTAGACGAATTTTTATCGTGTGCTGGTACGACTACATGTAGAACTGGTTAGTGTCACGTTGTTTGAGGCGTAAATTCAAACGTTGTGAGCTCGACTTCCAGTCCTAGCATGAGGTCGTTTAATTGAGAATTTAAATTCGATCTCGCGGAGCTGTCAAAACTCGTATCGGCCGTTGTCGTAAAGATTTGAGCTATTTCGAACGGTGTGATGCGGCAGGTAGACGACTGACGCGTGTCCTATTTCTACCTGTTTTATTGTGCCTCGGCTCATGGCATTATGTTATTACACCGGGTACCGTTGTCTTTCGCGCGCGGATCTCTGATAATTCGAATTGTAAATTGTGTTTGAATTTCCGTTCGGGGATGTACCGGTTGACTTTAAATTCGGTAACGTCCTGCTTGTTGTACCGGCGAGTCAGGGTTGTTCGCGGTTTGATCGTCGCGACGTTATCGTGGCTGGTTATACTTGCGTGTCTTGACGCACGCGGATTCGTGATGGCGAAACGTATTGAGAGACTTGCGAATTCGCGCCTGTGTCTAGATGTTCGCGCCTGTGTCTGGATGTTCGCGACAGACGGCTCGCGGTCGGTCTCTGGTTCGAGCGTGTTCGAATATTTCGCGTTCGTCACCGTTGTGTGCGATTTGCGTTGATCTGACGGGTGACGCAGCGTTGTGCGTACGCGTATCCATTGACGGTTGTTCCCGTGTTTGCGCGTATCGAAAGTTGAATCGATCGTGAAGCTCGTGAGGAGATCGTTCGCGACGTCTTTGCGCGATCAGTTGAATGATTGTACTGATCGGCTATACGATTGCGTGTTATGATTGACTCGGTTAAGGAATCCGACGAATTGTCCGGCAAGGCGGTTGCATGTAATAATTGCGAAGTGTGACGCAAATCAAGTGCGCGATGGTATCGTGATTTCCATCCGCTGAATGACTTTGTAAATTTACTAGTTGGTAGTAAATGAATAATTCGATCGCGGATTCGGCCTTTTCGGAAACTGACACTCGTATCTGATTGATTGAATCGCTGGATGTTGACGAATCCAGTCGCAACGACACGGCGAGTCGAACGTGAATCTCGCGTTTGAACTAAAGTTGATTGTAATTATCGCTGACGATCGATTACGTCATTGCACGAGACGGTCGCGGCTTCGCGTTCGGTCTCGTTTTCGTTGAATTCGTGTGATGTCCGAATTCGATTTGATTACCGACGAGAAGTCGAATTGTTACTTCAAACGTTCGACGCGTTCGCGAGGGTTGATTCGTTCCGTCGTGGAATTTGAAAGGCTTCGCGGTACTTCGCGACGATCGTTATGTGCGACTGGAAGACACGCTGGTCGTGCTTCAAAATACGGATGTTGGCTTGATTCGTTCGCGTTAGCCATTATGTTTCTCGGAACAGATACGAATGTGAGAAATTATCGATTGAAAAGTCCTGATTGGTATATTTAATGTGTCTACCTTGTACTGATGTGGTTCGAATGTGAACGACTCTGATCGGCTGTTGCCTTTGAATGAGTCCGGTGTTGACGGCTGTTTGCGAATGCCTTCACGGCGATGTTGAATCTTAGCGCGGCTAAGGCTGGTTGCTTCCTTTAACGTCGTTGGGTGAACTGCCGGATGCTGCAGATCACTATATGAATGTCTTGTACACGTTTATTTGTTGTCGTATTCCGTATAAATACACTTTATTCGTTTTACGTACAAATAACTTTATACTTAATACGCTAATTTACGTGAAGCTACGCAAGTACTATTCTTTAGTGAGACCGAAACAGATCGAGATGCAGGGTGATAGAGAAATTGTCTATGTCACAGTGTCACTGGTTTTTTCCAACTGAGCCATCAAGGGAAATTCGGGTCTATATATATTTGTGGAAAATGAAGGAGTGGGAATGTTTTCTAATGGATGAGGTAAGGAGTTCGAGGTTCATGGATGAGTAAGGAGATGATACAGAAGGTTCAGGGTTTAAAGGTGACTAATAGGGAGTTATTGTTTGAAATGATGGCGGAGTGACTAAACCTAATCTTAAAGATAGGGTTGGTATACAACATTGTACACGATTGTCTTTTGCACTGAACTGCACTCCTAGGTCACTGATCCGGCTCGAAGGACCAAATGTGGTGTCGCCGCTGTGTGTGAGCGCGACGTTTTCCGGATCTGTGCCCGCCAATTTAATATTGGGCCAGTAGTTCAAAATGTTATAAAGACATGAAGACGCAAAAGACATTATCGATTCGCAAGACAATAAATACACGTTAAACGAAGCGTTTCGTCCCGGACCTGCTAGTGGACTCATCAGTAAGGCTGATCTAGCAGGTCCTGCCTTATACGCGCGCAGATTGTATAGCCTAAAGAGAATTGAATCGCGACAATGTGATATGCTCGCGGATCTGATTAAGATGCGATCCCGTTCGACGCGTGTCCTGATCGCTGGACATTGAACTGCCGTAAACCGATTTGAAATGACGCGACTGACTGACGAGACTAAACTGAAGAACGCGGTCTCAACGCGATGTTCGTCAGGCTTCTCGAATAGGAAATAAGATGCACTGATTGGTTCCTGCAGAAAGTTGCATTTCCCAATCAGTACACTTTTAACTGTTAGGACCTCCTTCCTGTGGCACTGAATGAGGCCCTTGGAAGGAGGAGTAGGGCGATCCCTGTATCGGTCATAGACGCGTCTCGGTAATTCGACACGGGACGGTTAACGGTCGCGGGCGATCCTTCGGAGGGACACGATTTATGACACTTTGTATTTTAAGTGTAGAAAACAGCTAAATATGAGGCCAGATGCTTCGACTGGTCGTCGAATGACCCTAGTTCGTTTAATCCTCTACGACGGTCTTTAGGCACGAACGGACCATAAATAATAATCGAAAGATGTCCACGTGGATGATTCCGACGCGACGGAACAAAGGAAAAACCGAAATAAGTGAGTTACTCACTTGCGTAGTGTCACAAAACAATTTAAATTACAAAAATTATTATATAAAACTTGATAGTCTGTATAGGACCCACATGTTGCTGCCTGGACAGTCACCACAGTAGTGAGGAAACGTGTAGATGCTAGGAAACCAATGGTTGATCGTAAATCGATCTATTGGCTCAAAACCAAATAAGACGGTAAATTCAAATTTTAGAAACATAACATAATCCAAATTTCACCCAAATCTTATACCTCAATAAACCCTTTGAGGTAATTCCGTGATATGAACACATCAGGTGGTTTGACATCAATGAATACACATGTAAATGTATGTAAACAAATTATTAATCAAAGAGTGACCATAAATAAAAAGGATTTATTTAGAAAAAAAAAATAAGAATTTTTCTTATATTATATTTTATATTTTTTACTGTACTTATATTTTTCTTTTATTTTTTCTTCTCTAACATGTTAGTGCATGTTAAGTTGCAATATATGAAATGTCCGATTTTTGAGATGTATTTTAAATTAAACAGATTCGTGATAAAAATTGCAATCAGCGGATTCTGCACATTATTTCATACTATTTTTATAAAACTTCGGCATTCTGGTGTCAATAAATTCCTTTACGGTGTCTTGGAAAATTATTTAATGAATAGACTGAAAACTTTATGAATGAATTATAGCAATAAGAATTTTAATGATTGGGGCTCTGTTATATCAGTTTCAATTGTTTAAAATCAGAGAGATAGACATGGCTCTATCTGTCCCTTATTGTTTTATTAAACAAGGTTTCAAACGAATGAAGTTAAATAAGGTTTTGAAAAAGCTGTTGGAAATGTTACAATCAAGAATGGTTGGAACTGTCAATTAAACACATAACAGTTACAATGTGGTTCACAAGGTTTACATCAACATTTAGGTTTTCATTTGTAGTGAATTATAGATAAAACTGAATATCAAGGTAATAGCTGTTCTATTATCAGAAATATTCTCTTATCCGAGTCCCATGTCCCCGGATTAATTTGGATAATGGCGGTTCCACCGTACCTTCAGCTACAGACTTCCGTTTCTCGGAGTCGAGTGCCATTTACAAATCGCCGAATAATTAGAATCTCGAGATCATCTTTATCTGGAACGTCCCGACTCCAACTTTCCTCCGAGCGTCATTCCGTCGACAACGCTCTCCTTGGGGACTCCCTAACTAACAACGCTGCCGAGCACAACGTAAGAAGATTCCGAAGGAACTTCCGTCGGAGAAAGAGAGCAAGAACGTTTCTGTTCTCACGAGTATTTAAAGAGCCTCCCTTGTTCGACGGCTTCAAAAAATTGAATATTTAGTGTCATGTCTTCCTACAGTCTTGTATTTTAATACTATGCGAGTCTCCGAATGTAAAAGTACGTATGCGATGACTAGACTGCGGATCTTTATGCAGAATAAAAAAGTTCTTCTTCAATTACAAGACACAGCTATAAAAACATCTTTTTAACTATTACAATTTTAACAGATTGAAAATAACAAATGGACATTCTTCAATTGTCTTAATGTTTTTACTGTTTTCAATTACAGCCACCCATTTTTGTAATAAATGCATAAAATCCGCAGTCTAGTGATGACTTTACAATGCCATAATTGCCACCCGATTATGGAAATAATCGTTGATCTACACTTTGAACAGGATCTATTAAATTATAGTGACCCTTGTCAATATATGTTGGACACTCTTGCACCTTCATTCTGCGTGTAGGGGTGTATATGCACTCCACACTGATAAAAGTGTACATGAAAAGTAATTGAATGAAAAATTTCCAAAATCCTCTTAGGAATGCGATTTGAAACATATCTCACAAAAATATTCATTATTTTTATTTATAGAGAATGTTTCTATACTACAATATGTTAAATTTTTTAATTCTTTCATACCTACCGTCATGCAAATAAACAAGATTTCACGAATACTTACGCAGACTAAGTTGTTTCTTTATATTTCGGGCTGAAAGCAAGCAGAGGGTGTAATTACACCTCGGTGCAGGGATAGGGACTATTTCCTTTTTGGAAATAATTACATGAAAAATCATTATTTTTTTATACTTCATACTTTAAATCAAAAAATTGTGTTTCACTTATCACGTTGGATTTTAAAGGAATACATCTCACGACAAAAAGGGATCGATCGAATTTCAGTATGTGAAAAGGTAAATGGCTGAATTTCCACCCTGAGTAGGTAGAAGAATTAATTTACTAGATGAAAAAATACTAAAAGTTGCTTTGTATTATAATATTATAGCATTTTACGCGAGCCTGAAATGAAAATTTAAAAAATGCGTTTTGTAGGCTAGTGTCAATTACATTTTGAAAATTTCATCGAAATTAAAACATAGGAATCACTTCGGTAAAATTGACAAAAGGTAAGCGAAACTTTGAGAGCCATTCACATTTTGTTTAGTACATTTCACCATTTGAACGCAATGTTCAGTAATTCCAAGAAGTGTGAGTGCAATTCGAGCGTCGAATGAATTGAAAGCGATGAAGTCGTTTCGTCGCAAGATTGAAAATAATCGAGCCGGGAGGTCTCGATTAGGACGTGGCCGAAAGAGGCCGCAGGACGGGGTGAAGCATTAATTTTCGGTCGGTGTAAATTAAAAGGAAGCCGTAGCCATCGCGGTGTGACTTACAAGCGGCTTTTGCCGGGGTGTCATCGCGGCCTCGTGTCTCTCCGATCAGGTTTGCAGGACGCGTTCTAGTAACGCAATATTGGCGGGACTGCTTGGAATACCAATGACAACACGGGGTGAGAATCGGCGGGGGTTGGAGAGGGTGTGTTTCAGGAAAGGAGAAGAGGGGGGAGAAGCTCGTTGCCCGAGACAGTCTTTTTCTTCGAAGAACTTCGCCAACAGAGCCGCTCTCTCCTCTTTCTCCTCTCTCCTCTTTTTCTTTCTGTGTATCCCGTTTCCCTCGCCATCTTAGTTCGATCCTCGGTTCGCGACAAAATGTAAAACTCGTGTAAGAAAGTTCGGGAAAGAAGCGACGGGAAAAGGAACGGCCTTTCGGAATAGGGCGCGCAGGACCCTTTTAATGGTCGGAGATAATCGAATGACCCCCTTTCGCGAATCTCTTAATTCGCAAGTTTCCAGATGCCTCGCTGTCGGCGGTGGTGTGTCGCAGTGAACGAAACAGGTGCCGTAGCGGTGAACTGCTACCATTTTCATGAACCTCCGGCTGTTTCTGCCGTTCGTTACTTAGAGATTCGACGGAACGTGTTATTGCTTTCTGCAGGCGTTTCGGGAATAAGAACGGTATTGCACACTCCGCTAAGCTATGTCGAAGTAGATTAACGGGTCGAACAATTTTTAGGTGGGACGAGGATTTTTAAAGCACGGATTAGTCGGTTTTAACACATTCGATGATAGTAATGCTGTCCCGCCACGTTTCAAGTTCATCAACTAAATGCTGGTAACGTTCAACTTCATTAAGCCCTTGCACTACAATTTTTTTCACAGTGATTAGGACTTCTCTGTCGTCCACAATTTTTTAGAGTAAGAAAGAAGTTTGTGTTTATTGTATGTCTATGTTTCCTTCTCTCTCAATGGCTATACTGACAACAAATTCTAAAAAAGCGGACGCTGTTCAGTGAATGAATAATTCCTGAGGGTTGGTACGAGCGAGCGGTTGGCACGAATGAGTTTTTTGAACAGTAGAACGGCAAGATAACCAGTACAGAGAGCACGTGTGTTGAAGAAGCATTACCTTATATTGTTATTATTATATTACATATTCAAGGTGTCTTACATAAATGATAACACCTAAATATCTTTCGTATTTACAGTCCTATCAGGAAACTTCAGTGGACAAAGTGACGCTATTGCAGGGGGGCAATATAATAATGAAGAAAAACATTTTTTACGTCGTGTTTTTAAACGAAATTGCAATGTCACCGCAGTTTATTTAAATGGAATAGTATATTTTTTGCGATAGCATGATAGACAATAAAAAACTGCATTTAGTGGATACCACCTATTTGACCTTGAAATGACCTTGAGCAAGAATAATCATGTTGAAGCGGATGAAATGTGGAAGTTTTAAACTTACGTGTTTCAGCAAAGATTGCGCGTTGTTTACGTCGGGTTGACCTTTACATATCTTACGCTTCAACATGATTATTCTTGCTCAAGGTCATTTCAAGGTCAAAAAGGTGGTATCCACTAAATTCAGTTTTTTATTGTCTATCATGCTATCGCAAAAAATATACTATTCCATTTAAAAAAACATCGGTGACATTGCAATTCATTTAAAAACAGGACATAAAAATTTTTTTCTTCATTATTATGTCCTCTGAAGTTTTATGATAGGACTGTAAATACGAAAGATATTTATGTGTTATCATTTACGTGGGACACCCTGTATATGTCGGGGCGTGCTGACATAGGCAATGATTTGAAAATTTGTATTATTATTATTAATGTCATGTTTGTTTTATTGATTGTAATTTATAAATTTGTGTTACTGTTACGTCTCTTTTATTTTGAAGAAATGCGAGATAAGGTCCTTTAGGAAAATGGTTTAGGTCCTTGTTGAACGTGACCACGGGTGGTAGAATGGACACGTTCCTGATGGTTACAGTGTATATGAAAACAGGACAATATCAATGAGATATTGATTGATTTGCGTTGTCAAGAGAGTTGTCTTTTGATATAGACAGAATCAACAAGATTTTGACGAGACAAGACGTGTAAGGATAAATTCTACATATATATACATATATCTTATTCATAATCTGGTGAATCAAACTTAATTTCGCAGCAGACGCATGTCAAATAACCATATACGTATACTGCAATTAATTCGAATTATTGTGTTGAAAATCCTGACTGCATACAATTAAGAACCACAAAAAGAATCAGAAAATTATTCTGCATGGACTTTTTTGGTGCGGTGTACCGTGCCAAAAAAATATAAACCGCTTTTTGTCGATTGCTTGTTAATTAAAATTAAAGTTATTACATTTCATGCAAAAATGGAAAAAGGAGCATGGCTGTGTCAAATGATCTTCTCAAGCCAGATGCAAGATTAAGGTTCAAAATCAAGTTATTACTAGACTGCGGATTTTATGCATTTATGACAAACATTGGTGCGCACAATTTAAAACAGTGTAAGTATTAAAAAGATTTCATGCCACCACTATATTAGTTTTACCTTAATTAGATAATCAAAAGAAGAATTAAATTTTCATTTGGCTTCTGCGCCTTGCAATCAATGTAAACATTTTTTATTTTGTATAAAGATCCGCAGTCTAGTTATTACTGATCGATTACTAAGATCACGAATAAAGTGTGTATAACAAATGAATAGAAACGAGGAAGGAAACGTGGCGACCTGAAATGCTTTTCAAGCCACCAGACTGCAAATAGGCTAACGGTACAGGTCTTCGGTAGCTGACGGGGTTCATCGGGGTTGGCTCGTCGCGGAATTTTCAACTCGACAACTTCGACGGGAAACTCTGGTGCCGCGCGATAACTCTCGAGATAACAGTTCGTAGAACTTTTTTATCCGAAGCATTTTCAAAGTAATGCGGTAAGACCGATCGACGGCTCGGCAGGGCGTGAAAGAGCGCGATGGGTTGGGGCAGAGGGTGTAGGCATGGAGGTTCACCGTGCCTACCCCGGCAGCTGGTGAAATATGTCGCGATTTACACGGGAGATTGGCGTCATTGGCGCCTGGGGAGCAAGCGAGAGCACCCTCGTGTCATCCCCTAGCCAAAACCAAACCCCCACCCTCGCAGATAGCGGTAGCTGGTCGGATCAAAAAAGCGTTCGCGAAATCCAACGCGCTCGGTTTGAGCGATGCGCAATCGAAATCGTCAGTAACCCTATCCGCATTTCGCTTCAACCCTTTGGCCGACCGGTCCGTCTCTCCTCTTTATTTTCCCTTTCTGTTTGAATTTCGGAATGCTCGAAACAACGGTTGTTAAAAATAATTAAAAAGAGTTTGTCGGCCCGGAATGTTCGCGGAAAATTGACCGTGGCCAAACGGAAAAATTTGTTTCACGTCCCATTGTGCCGTATGTATACTTCCGACCCCCATTGTTTGCTAACAGCTTCCTAACGAGGCACGATCGATTTTCAAGATCACGTCGAAACACGGGAAGGTAGTAGCTCGATGTTCTGAATATTCGTGGGTTTTTAACGAATAAATTCGAAACCATCGACTGGAATCTTTTGACGAATGCGATATCAGTGGAAGCGCGCGAGATTTTAGACATAATTGGCGAGAAATTACCTGTACCCCTGGCACGAAATATTCGGTCAATTTGCATGTGTATTAAATATGAAAAATAGTACTGTACATATACAGTACATATACAGTACGAGAAGAATTTAGATTTTTAATCCTAAGTATATTAATATATATGTAGAATCTAAATTATAAGTAAAGTAACACGTCCGTAAAATATTAACATATGATAACCCTGGGGAGTATTATTAATTCATTAATAACAATTTATTGTTGAAATAATAGTTAAAATAATAAATGTAGACTTGAAAGATGCAAAGCTCGTTCGTAGGCGTGGGGGAGGGGGGTTTTTCACGGTATGTAATATGGCACGTGCATGCTTTTCCCAGGAAGACTTGACCTTGAACGTGTCCGAACGTGATTCGCAGTATAAAATACCTCGTGCTCAAATACCTATGTATATCAATTTTCATAGCGATAGGTTCAACGGTATAGAAGTTGATATATTGCAGCGCCATCTTCAGCGGCGAGTTAAAAAAAATGTGTAGCGTAAAAACCTTCTCCATGAAAAAATACATGTATGTGCCAAGTTTCATGTTGATCGGTCAAACAGTTTCGAAGTCTATTAATCATATACATATATATACAAACATCCATTTTTATATACAGGGTGTCCCAAAATTCCTCCGATACCTAAAAATGGGAGGTTCCTTGTGCCATTTGAAGCAACATTTTCCTTTACAAAAATGGCGTCCGCGGCTTTGTTTAAGAGTTATTAACGAAAAACACGGACCAATCAGAGCGCGACTTAGACGCGAGTTAGCACAGTCAGCCCGACGCGCTAACTGTCAATTGGCCGAACGTGTCATCGCATGTCTAGATCGCGCTCTGATTGGTCCGTGTTTTTCGTTAATAACTCCTAAACAAAGCCGCGGACGCCATTTTTGTAAAGGAAAATGTCGTTTCAAATGACCCAAGGAACCTCCCATGTTCGGGTGTCGGAGGAATTTTGGGACACCCTGTATATAGATGTAGGAGTAAATGATATTCAATGAAAATTGTAAATACTTTAATAAAAACAATTGTTTAATATTTATCAACTAGTCTATTCAAACAATATTTTGAACATGTACTTCTTTATATTCGCTGCCACTTAAAACACATAATTCAGTCTTTTTAAAAGATACTTCCATCAAGTTATACGAGAGTCTACTGTACAAAAGTAGCTATAACTTTCAAACAGGATCAAATTGGATACACGTTTCTATGAACGGTTAACAGTGTATCGCCCTCTGTCCATTTTAGAAATGGAATTCACACATTGCAGAACATCCTGTACAGCCACCGAAAGTTTCATTAGAGATTCAGACGTTTGATATGCGGCTGGCTTGTGGCGCCGCGATCTTCAGAGGATCAACGTGACAGACACCTGCCAAACTTCATTGGTTGAGTCGTGGATCCGTAGACCTGGCCCGGATTGATCTTACTGTAATATGGAAATGAGTCATCCGGGTGGGTTGCGAGAAGATGCGGTCGAACGGACGGATCCGGTCCGGGCAGAACAAGGAATATAGATGCGACCAATTGGGGTGGATCCGTTCCATGGGCCCGTATGATTGGTTTATAGATTACCGTGCGTCTGCCGGAGAACGCTGCTATCAACCCCTATTCGACGCTGCTCGTTTGTTAGACCGATCTGGACGATATGGTCGAGGACCTGCCAGATACACTTTTTCTAAAGTCGGGGAAGAACGCGATCGCCCATTTCAAATCGATCTGGAACGGATTCTGCGAGGACGGTGCTTCCTTTCGTTGCTCGTGGAACTTGTTTCGTAACTCTAGAACATACACTGCCTTGCAAACTTAAAGCCACGTAAATATTTCTTCTATACTAAGGCAATTTAGTAATATTCAGATACTTTTAAAACGACGATAACTTCTTTAATATCAGATTATACGACTCAGTATTTTTTTAGAAATAAGAGCAATTAGTTTACTACAAGACAAAAAATATTTTGATAAAATTGCACATTTTTATGCGGGAGGAGGGCTATACTAAAAATTAAAAAATACATTTTGTAGATCTGTATTAGTTATATATATTCTGAAAATTTCATAAAAATCGTTTAATGTTGCAATAACCTACAAACATTTAAAGACGGTGAAAATTGTAGTTTCTCATTTTCAATACCTAGTCTTTTCAGCATCCACTGATTTTCATGAAATTTTCAGAATATGTATAATCGATACAGATTTACAAAACGTATAATATTTTTTAAATTTTCAATATTGGTCCACATAAAAATGTTGTAAACAACAACTTTTATTATTTTCTTCGTAATTTCGACCAATTGCAATTTTTACAAAATTTCGTTTCCGCGTTAAGTAATAAGTGAATTGTTCGAAAGATGCAAAGCTCGTTCGTAGGCTTGGGAGAGGGGGTTTTTTCGCGGTATGTAATGTGACACGTGCGTGCTTTTCCCAGGAAGACTTGACCTTGAACGTGTCTGAACGTGTTTCGCAGTATAAATTACCTCCTGCTCAAATACCTATGTATACCAATTTTCATAGCGATAGGTTCAACGGTATAGAAGTTGATATAATCCAGCGCCATCTACAGAGACGTGTATCAGTTATATATATTCTGAAAATTTCATAAAAATCGTTTAATGTTGCAATAAGCTACAAACATTTAAAGATGGTGAAAATTGTAGTTTTTCATTTTCAATGCCTATAGTTTTTTCAGCATCCACTGATTTTGATGAAATTTTCAGAATGTGTATAATCGATACAGATTTACAAAACGTATTTTTAAAATTTTCAATATTGGTCCACATAAAAATGTTGTAAATAACAACTTTTATTATTTTCTTCGTAATTTCGACCAATTGCAATTTTTACAAAATTTCGTTTCCGCGTTAAGTAATAAGTGAATTGTTCGAACTTCTGAAAAATATCCAAGTCGCGTGATCTCATATTTAAAAAGTTACCGTTCTTTAAAAGTGACTGAATATTACTGTGGTTCACTGTATATGGTATCTTAAGATATCTATGAATTTAATTTTTTCAGTATGTAAATGTGAACATATTTACTGCAAAGTGTAATACCAATAGTAAGTTTAAAATTAATTTTTGTCATTATCCAATCATTATCTATTTTGATTTGCATCAAAACTTTTTCACCGACGCAATTATACTAGTGGAACAGGCAAGCTGAAAATTCTTCCATACGTTTTTAACGATTTATAAAACTCTTTACTCGTCTCTAGAAGCTTGCGTTTTTTCTGTGTATTGCTCTTGACTGTTTCAGTCGTCGGAATATTCATTTTCCCCGCCGAATATCGACAACGGAGCAATCGTTCCACTTTAATTCATCGCCGTGAAGGGTCACGAATACTTTCACGGCAATCACTATAATCGAATTTGCCCGCAAATTAGAATACCACCGGGCGTAAAGTAACGGGAGAACCGAACTCATCGAAGGCTCCGTTCCCCTTAATCAGACTTCGTTAAATTGTGACAATAACTTGCGGAGAAAGTATCGATACTTTGGTTTCAAGGACAATTGATAAGGATAATTGAATCCAAATTTCGCAACTTGGATTAAAATTTCTTTATTATTGTAGACTGGTTTTTCGTGTAAAATTAAAATTGTTTGCATCAATCATAATCTGCTTTTAATAGTAACTTTAGAATATCGGAAGTAATTTATCGACCCTTCGCGAATTGTTTTCATGTTTCCATTGTTTCATACTCGTTTGTATTTTTTACTGTTTTTTGTATTTGTTTTTACCGTTGAAACTGTTTTTTGTTTTTTCTACTGTTGAAACTGCTTTCTGTATTTTTTACTGTCGAGGTTGCCGTTTGTATTTTCAACGGTTAATGCTGTTTTTATATGTTTTATTGTGTTGAACTCTGATCTGAATAAAGCCACAGATTCAGGAGCAGGGTGTCATGCGTCATCAATTTGTTGATGATGATGACTTGCCAGGAAATACTGCGTACTAATGCCATCTGAATCTGAAGAACAGTAGAACAACAAACATTGTACATAATAGTTAATATTCCTTGATCGTAAATTTTTATAATATATGTATATATATGTATCTGATTAATAGACTTCGAAACTGTTTGACCGATCAACATGAAACTTGGCACATACATGTATTTTTTCATGGAGAAGGTTTTTACGCTACACACTTTTTTTTAACTCGCCGCTGTAGAAGACGCTGCAGTATATCAACTTCTATACTGTTGAACCTATTGCTATAAAATTGGTATACATATGTAGGTATTTGAACAGGAGGTATTTTATACTGCAAAACACGTTCGGACACGTTCGGACACGTTCAAGGTCAAGTCTTCCTGGGAAGGGAGACTCCTTCCTCTACGCCTACGAACGAGCTTTGCATCTTTCAAGTCTACATTCATTATTTTAACTATTATTTCAACAATAAATTGTTATTAATGAATTATTAATATTCCCCAGGGTTATCATATGTTAATATTTTACGGACGTGTTACTTTACTTATAATTTAAATCCTACATATATATTAATATACTTAGGATCAAAAATCTAAATTCTTCTCCCATTTAGCACGGGCGAAGCCGTGTCGGGGGCTGCTAGTAATTAATATATGTTCTCGGCGGACATATTCCATCAATGGTATTAAAATAATATTGTACATAATACTCTGTATAAAACATTCGTTTCATGACATGGCATTTCCAGGTTCAATGAAGGGTTTCAAGTGCAAAGGGTTGGAGCGTTCGAGCCCATTTCCCGTGATTTTCGAGTCACCGTAACAGCTAGCGACTGGTTTATTTGCATTAGCTCGACTCGTTAAACGAGCTATAGGTATCAAGGACTAATCTCTGTTCGCGTCGGACGTAAGCGATCTGCTTTCGCCGAGACACCGGAAATTCGTAGAGGGGAGTACAAGAAAGGGAGAGGACTGTGAATTTCCAGGCATCGCGACGCGGCTCATTCGATCAGCATTCACCGGGAAATGAGCAATAGATCGAAGGCACGCTATGCGGAGAACAGTTACGCCGATTACTGGAAGGCCGACAGAAAACGAGAGGGTGAAAGATAGAGAGGGAAGCTCGAACAGACGACGTTGATCGAAAGTGAGAGAGAGACAGCGAAGAAGAGTGAGACGCTCAGAGAGAGAGAGAGAGAGAGATGGTAGACGAGCGCAAGCGCATACTGCACCGTACACACACGCGTAATCCACAGCGTGACTATTAGTCGTAAGTCAATAATAAAGCCCTTGTCCTGGACCGACTATAATGGCCTCAGTGAATTATTCTGTCCAGGATGCATTGTCCTGCCGGATCGTCCGCAGGGATAGAATTGTCAGCGTCCGCGACCGATATATGCTGTGTACACACGCGTAAGATCTCGAACGGGAATGCATCTACGACCGTATTCACGTACCGAGCGCCGTAATTGAGATGGATGTTCAATTAATTTGGCCAGGTTTCATTTGCACACCGGATCCACGGCCGCCGTTCGAGCACACTTCACGTCCTTTTCCTTTCCCAGGATGACGCAGGACGACGGGACCTGAGATCGACAGGTTCTCTCTCTCTCTCTGCTTGTTCAGCGACGGCCTGACGAATAAGTGTTTTGATTGCATCTGAAAAGGGGTTTGTCTCGCACCTTATACAGATTATGCTAGCACCGGACACACACCGTTCCGTTCAGTCACGTAATGGATAAAGTCATCACTATACGATGGAGCGGCGTGACGAGCGATCTCCTGGTTGATTAAATCTCCCAGTGAGTGATCGATCATGCACCGGGAAAAAATTGATTCAATTACGAGGGAAAAACAAATTCGCAGCTCAACTACTTTCCATCTGCGCGGAACGGGAGCCGTACCCTCGGCTAGAAGCTTAAGGCGTCTACGTTGAATTGATGTGGAAATTATTTGAGCGGATCTTCACGCAACGGAAACAATTTTGTATGCATTGTAGAAAACGGAAGGCATATTTTTAATTTTATTGACATAGACTACAGATCTCTATTTAACGAGTATACTGTTGAAACAGTGTACTTTTTCACATATATTTACATACACGTGTATTATATTACATATCGTATCTGCATTTTAGTTTGTATTCATTTTAGGATACCGTTACTAATTTTAAAAAGGAAGATATATATATACACACAATAATATATACAATAATTAATATAAAAACTGCTTCTATCAAAAAAATGTAATCAATTAACCCTATAGTTTATTCGAGATGTTTGGGGTTAGATGTTTAGGCTCAGGCTTCGAATTATAATTAAATCTCAAATGTTTACTTAAAGATTCGGTAAGAACATTTACATTCCTTTATTAAAAATGATATTTAAATTTATTGTTGTATCAACAGCAGCGAAATTTGCGGAACCACACTCTCAATACGTAAATTAATATCAGTATGCTAAATTTTTTAATATTGCATAAATTAAAATGGGGACAAATAAATACACACGTTCAAAACCACGATATCCTAGCCCAGAAAAAAAAATAAAAAATGGTGAACTTTGTGGGAGTTTTTTAAATATACTTTAAATAATCAATTAACCCCAAAAAATCATTAACCATAGTTATTTATTTTGAACACAATTTCGATTGAAGAAAACATAATACAATTATACGTCTGAACGTTGAGTAATATTTAGAAGAATAAATTGTTTAATCAATACTGTTGCAAAGAAATGATTCGTTTTTTTTATTAACATCTTGTATCAATATACTGGATGATTATATTCAAATGGAGCAAATTAGTCCACAAACTTCATTTGTCTTTTCAAAATTCCGAGCAATCTCAAAAAAACTTTTATACGCTTGACCAAGTAAAGTAAATTAGTTCCAACATCTAAAAAAATTTCAAGTTGTTTCGTACAATTTTTAATGGGCGTCCATTTAATTTTTTCCGTGACTGTACAGGGTGTAAAAAAATGTTTGGTCGTGGTTGCCATAGGCGTATTCTACATCTTCGGATTGGTGAAGATCTGTGACAAAAAGTAGCCGCAAAATTGTCTTTGACCTTGAATGTCAAGGGCAAATTTTTGTATTATTGCATTGTCCTCATGATGCGTAGAATACAATGCAATTACATAAAAATTTGCCCTTGAACTTCAAGGTCAAGGACAATTTTGCGACAACTTCTTTTCACAGATGTTCACCAATCCGAAGATGTAGAATACGCCTATGGCAGTCAGGATTAAACATTTTTTTACACCCTGTACATCAGTTGTACTTATTACTCTGTAATTCCAGTGTTAATGATGGCACACTACCGTATCGAGGATTGATTTTTAGCCGGTCGTTCCGTCCGAATCGAGGGAAATCCACGTAACGCACATCTCGAGTGCGAGTGTGCTTCGGTGTATTGGATTTCGAAGAACAGCAGTTAGACGCAGACCTCTCTTCCTTGTAGAGAAGAGGAAATCCAGTTTCCCGCGTTCTCGCGAATGGAAAAGGGAACAGCTCGACTTGTCCAATCCTCAAGGTGTTCCATGGAATTTCAGCGAGACGGGAAGTGAATTACAATGACGACGGAAATTCAGCAAGGTGAGTCAGGCTGACGTTACGTCAACTAAGCGCCGGTCGAATCCTCGATAAATTCGTAATATCGCTAGCTGTCAGTGCCATTCATCCTCGTGGCGATGTTCTACGAAAGAATAGACACGTACAACGTTCCACGTAGTTTTACGCTCGCTCGAAGTTTATTTCCGCGAGAGACACCCGCACGGAAGAACGACCAAGAAGAAAGGCACAATGCCTCGGAGGGAAATGTCTTTGAAGTCCCAATTTCTTCGATACCTTTCCCAACGCCTTTTCGGAGCTCGCAGGACAAATCGGTACAGCTTGCTAGAGGTCCGGCAATTTGCCGAACGTATAAACTGCTGAAAATACCTGCTCTGCAATTTTCTCTATCGATTTTCGCGGCTCCTTATCTGGGGGTGACCGGATTCTCGGGCTAATAGAATGGAAATGAGACCGATCTTCAAACTCGAAAGTGTTGTTTGTCGATAAGAACGGAATTGTGTGGCATAGAAATCTGTTCAAGCAGTGGATGGAGTTATCAATGTTTATAAACGAACCATGCATTAAACAAAACATATTACACGTAACACGAACGATGTTCCATCTACGACTGATAAATGTTCGAACACACGCTCCTTCATGCACATTATAATCAGCATACTTGGGTAATGTCCCTTGTTAGGTGAATATGAAACTAACATTTCTTCTTGTGAGAAATTCCATGCGGAATCGATCACTTATCGACGTCACCATCGACGATTATGGAACTTCGATTCTTCGTATCAGTCAATCGAAATGATTCTTCGCGACTAGACTGCGGACCTTCGTGCAAAATAAAAAAGGTTTGTATTGATTTCTTCTTTTAATTATCTGATTAAGCTGAAACTTACTTTAAATTGTGCTTATCCATTTTTACGTAGTCTGTTTCTGACCGTTTCAAGAGCCAAAATCGGTATGAATCGATATTAAAAATGTTACCAAGTGTCGATCATGCCTGATCTCGACTGACACCTCAAACTGTTCCGAAAAGCGAATTATTTACCTGTGATTCCACAAATGTTATTTGACTTCGTAATTCGCCGAATCAACTAGCCCGATGCTGTGTACTAATTGCCTAGATTGTCATTAATGTTGTCCTATGGAAGTCCGGTAGGCAGCCGGGTTAAAAGTCGACGTGACGGTGCAACAGCGCGTGGAATTACATTGCGCGCCGGCGCGCACGTGGAAAATGTAATCCAACCTGGTTGCAATTCCGATTTGCCGATAATCTTCGGCCAGCGGATACCTTTGCTACCTGAGTCCGCAAATACGCGAACCGCGAATACGCTTGACCGCTGTGTAGAGAAGCAGTCCAATAGAACACGCAAACACACCGCGTTAGATTGATTATGGGTCAGACGAAAATTAACGTGGCCATGGTCGCCGATAGCATTACACGCCGGAAACGTTCGATACACAAGCTATAACGTTGCGTACTTCCGTCATCGCCATTTCTAAATTCTATTTCCCTCTAGGGGAGGATAGGGCAATGGTTGTCACTTACGCAATAATTATAATAAAATAAAAATATCAGGTGAAAATGTTATTTAAAGGAACGTTTCATAAACTTCGATCATTAACTTATTCGTACAAAGATCACTCCATGCCAAATCGATCACTTTTGGACGTCTTTGACGATTTTGTCCTAAAAAAAATTTTATAAAAGAAATCGACTCTGAAACGTATTAAAAAAATGCACTACAAAGTATGAAATAATTTCCTTTTGATTTGTATGAATACACATCAACTCTTAATAAAATTGATTAAAATAAAATATTAAATAGAATACAATCTTTTTGTATCTCACGAAATCCTTAAATTCTTCTACATGCTTTCACATATTAATGTATTTTCTCTTCCCACCAACTGATTTCAAAGTCCACCATATTCCGAAGAAATCAGCAACATCTGTCATTTGGAAAACTTTCAATTTTGCGCCGCCTCCAAAAAAATTGTATTGTATTTAATACTTTATTTTAATCGACTTTATTAGCAGTTGGTGGGTATTCGTACACGTCAAAAAATTATTTCATCCTTTTTAGTGCATTTCTTTAGTACGTTTCGAAGTCGATTTAATTTTTTTTAGGATGGTTTTCGGTCTTGCTGGTTAGGTACTATACAAATAAACAATATACTAATCGAATTGAGTCGGTGAATAATACAAAAACAACTAAATAGAACATATAATTTTTATTATTATTTAATGAAGTATAAAATATTTCTTAATTTTGTCTTGCTCCCCCCCCCCCCCCGACTCGTCACCACCCCCTTCCATCCCTCCAGGGAAAATCAGTTCGTCTTTCAGTAATGTAATAAGGCTGAAGGAAATTACATTGCCCAGAAAAAGGAAATCTACCCTCCCTATGCGTTTTACTTGCAATGAAACTGCAAAGAATGAAAAAATGCAAAATTTGTTTTCAAGGGACCACCCCGGGAACATACTCTACAAGATGCAATGTATGAACATATATAGAAAAAAGCGAAAAAGGGCAAGTACAGATCGAATTGAGTAACCTCGTCCTTTTTTGAAGTCGGTTAATGAAATACGTTGTAGCCCATGTAAATTATGGGAGGGGGGGCGTTAAATCATAATTTTTAAACGTTTGTAGCTCATTGCAACGTCGACCGATTCTGAAGAAATTTTCAGGATATGTTTAATTGACACAGATGTACAAAACGTATTTTTTAAATTTTCAATATAGGCCCACATAAAATAGTTAAAAAATCAACTTTGAGTATTTTTTAAACAATTCCGATCAATTGGAATTTTTGACAAAATTCTTTTTTCGCATCCTGTGGCAAACTAATTGCTCTAGCTTCTAAAAAAATATTCAAATCGTGTAGTACAATATTGAAAAAGTTATCGTCTTCTTTAGAGCAGTCTTAAACTATTGTCCGCTACTGTATATGGGGTAATACTTTTACTTCGTAGGGAAGCTGCATCGTAAATATACGGTTCCATTTAAAAAATCAAAGTTGACTTTTATACGTTTTGGATTCGTCCACCTAATAGGAAACAGCTGCCAATACCAGTACGTGAATCTCTCGAAACCAGTTAATCTACATTTCTCGTTACGAATAATAACGATGGTGGTGAGACATCTTGTACATGTATAGATATAGTTCATGTTAAAAAAATGAATACCACAAAGTCTTGGTTTAATTGTTCTAGAAATTACAGAATAGCATCGTCCTTTTCGTGAACAATGAGTGAAATTGATACGGAGTAGGATGCGTAAGATAAAAGAACCAACTGTGTAGAATGAAAATGTTCTAGATCATAGTGGTGTTGATATTCGGATTGGATCGTTAAAGCGAAACGACACCAAGTCCTTGGAGCGTTCAGCGGTCCGCGTGATAGACGACTCGTAAAAATAGAATGACCGCGGGGCGGGCCTAAATAATGAAAGATGAAGGACTTTCGGGCAGGGATCGGCTGACGACGGTCTTTAAAATATTCACGGGGAGCTGCGTTTGACTGCCGCGGCCAATCAGAAACGACGGAATCGTCCCCCAGGACCACGAGACGCATTCTCCCGGAGTCCCTCCTCTGTTGGGCCGTGGTCCCTCCATCGATTCCAAACTTCAGAACAGTCCAGAAAACTATTGGCCGGAGTGCACACACCGTTCTCGACGCACACACGTCGCGGAAGGGTACCGGCAGAGGAGAATAAAAAAGCGGCAGGAGAAAAAGGAGAGTCGCCCATTGTGACTTTCGATGACAATCGTCGCAGCGGACGCGGACATTTGATCGAATCAATCGATTGGTTTCTATGGTTCTTCTAAACACGATCGGATGAGGGTTCGAGGTGCGTCAAAGGCCCATGGGGTTTGAGGAGAGGGAGTCTGGCTGGAGGAATGAAGGGCTAGTCCCTAGAGAGAACTAGCTGCCAAACGCGGAACAGAGATACGAGAGCTGTGCATACGTAACCACGTGTGTGTGCGAACGTGAGAGACAGATAGGGTTAGAGGGGGACGACGGGAAAACCGAGTAGCTCCGGGCTCATTTGAATCCGACGTTCGATAATGTCCCCGGAGACCACCGAAATATCTCGGTGAACATGCACACAGAAGCACGGCCGGCTATGCACGCCGCGATATTATAACACACTCCGCGGTCCCCGATGACATTTTCCGCGGTGATGTCGTTCATCAATGCCACGCAATAAAATCCGCAAGCCGCCAGGATACCAGCGAAGACGACGAAAGACGACGAAAGACCGCCTAGACGCTGATCGATCGCTAAGCGTGATGGCTGCAAGCGCGGCATTCTCTTGCGCTTTGGCTCCGCCATGAATAGATCGACGTACCTCTTCGCCGCTTCCAGGAACAGTGGTAACGAATTGATGAACGATGATATTTGGCGCGGTGAAAGGTAATCCGACGATTTGATCGAATGGCTCAAAGGATATTCAAATTAGACGGGGCAGTTCTCCGAATATAGGACACGTATGGTTTTCTTAAACATTCGAACTTATACAGGGTCTAATTGATAGATGGTTTCGGCGCACAGGTTCGATCAAAATTTTTTTTTAAAGGAACTTTTTCATAGACCTGTATTGTAAATTATATAGTTTGTTGCAAGTGAACAACGAACTAGTTGAAAATTTGTAAATTTTGTTAAAATTACCAATAATAAATTTCGGGAAAACATTATGTGTACGACATTTCAGAAGAAATTATTTCTTGTTACTTATCTTTGCGATTGTAATATTTGTTCTAGACCAGTCCTTGAACATTTCTACCGCTTCCGTGCCAAATCTTCTTGAAATTGACGCAAAAAAACTTTTACTATGTGTGCATATTTCGCCTTCCATAATATATATTGAGATTGTATAATAGATAGATGGTTTCGGCGCACAGGTTCGATAAAAAATTTTTTTTTTAAGGAACTTTTTCATGGACCTGTATTGTGAATTATATAGTTTGTTGCAAGCGAACAACGAACTAGTTGAAAATTTGTAAATTTTGTTAAAATTACCAATAATAAATTTTGGGAAAACATTATGTGTACGACATTTCAAAAGAAATTATTTCTCGTTACTTGTCTTTGCGATTGTAATATTTGTTCTAGACCAATCCTTGAGCATTTATACCGCTTCCGTGCCAAATACTCTTGAAATTGACGCAAAAAAACTTTTACTATTTGTGAATGTTTCGCCTTCCATAATATATATTGAGATTGTATAATAGATTGATGGTTTCGGCGCACAGGTTTGATAAAAAATTTTTGATCGAACCTGTGCGCCGAAACCATCTATCTATTAAATTTTTGATCAAACCTATGCGCCGAAACCATCTATCTATTATCAATTCTTTTCGATCGCAAAACTATCTCAAAATTTATACAGGGTCTACCGAAATACTGGAACTATTAAACAAATTAAATTGAATGGGAATAATTATAGTTTATGATGCAGATAATCGTCACAGCGAACCTCACGCATATCTTACACATATAACTTTTTCACATAAGCAGGTTAGCACTAACATTCAAAAAAAATTAATTTGAGAAAATTTGATAACCTTCATATATTCTCTATGCATCCACCTACGAATAATGATAATCATGTAAATCGAAGTGTTCGAAGTTGATTTTTATTTTTATATATCTTATCCACCCCTGCCATAAAACGTTCAAATGTATTTGCCCCTAAACATTAATCGTAATGATCCGGCAATAAAACCGTATTTTGTTTGTGTTTGTGTTTGTAAAAATAAATTGTGTGATTTAATAATTTTTAGCAGCAATATCTTTATGATTTTAGTACCGGTGGAACGAAATATCCGAATTTGAAAATTATACAAACAATCCGGATTATATATGATATACCTATTAGACGCGTCATTGAAGAAATACTGAATCAATTATATCGAAACATTGAAATTTGAATTATGTTTTTGTCTTCTACAAACTGAAAGTTTATAATTAACTTGTGAGAGTTCGTGTATTTACAGCAGGTAAATAGCACGAAGTACCAAAATGGAAGAAAATCTAGTATGATTTCACGTGGTTGGAAGAAAGCACCGAATAACACAATAAATGTATATAATGCCGATAAACAAAAAAATAACGTTAACATGATACACAAAATTAAAAAAAAAACAAAAATTGTATTTTCAAAAATTATTACGTTCAAGTTGAACTCATAGTTTCAATCAATTACACAGCCATTCTGTTGTTGCAATGACGAATAAAAAGACAGACGCAACCTAAACTAATTAAACCGAATACATGCAAATTTTCGAAGAATTACAAGAATTCTGGCAGAATCGATTACGGTATCATTTCATTATTAATGTGCTAAAGCTAACGAATGAGATAACCGAAGCTACAATTTCTTCCGATCAGCCTGTAAAAATTTGCACGAAGTTCGTCCACGATCATGTTATGCTTAAGTGGTTAACTTGTTGAAAACTAAATTCCATGATCACAACTTTCCTTAAGAAAGCTCGATTCAGAGCGGAAAGTTTTTCTTCATCGTGCAAGTTCTCCAATAATCATGGAACGAGTTGCAGGAGGGAATGATCGAACTATTAAATGTTCTGGCCGAGCGTGGGATCGAGCGCGTAAATTGAAAAATAATCACGATCATCAACGTTGGATTCGATTTCCTCGGACCGAGGAGAAGTCACGGGCAAGAAGCAACATTCGCTCGAGAAATGGTGGGGCGTGGGTGGTTGGATTTTCCTGAGCGAGAGAGGGAGTTTAGAGGTTGGGAAATTAGTTTAGTTATGCGCCAGGCAGGGACGTCTTCTGCGTCTCTAGGATGAACGTAAGTCGACGACGGAGCACGTAGACGTTTCAACGTTCTGACTTTCTACCTCCCTGCCAACCCCCGTCTCTTTCCCTTAACTTCTCCGGAATTCCTCTCCTTTTTCTATTTATCCACCTAGCGCCGGCTTTTCCGTGCTCCTCGAGGATTCTGAAAGGTATCGAAGGGCCGTGGAAAAACGATTCTCGCGGACGAGAAAGAAAAGAGCCGACGTTTCACTGAATTTCCCGGAGAAGCCAATGGAATTGACGGTCACGATTAAAATTGGCGTTCGTCGATTACCAGAAGGACGCCTCGTGCTACGTAGACGGAAGTCGAGAGAACTTCGAACGCTTACCTGCGAATCTTCTTCAGTAAATATCGCGTCGAACGCGAACATTTTCGGCGCTGCCACCGTTGGCCTGCGATCTTCAGCTGAAGAGGATTGCCCGGCTGTTGGATCGACCAGGGTCACCTGTTTCTTTCTCTTGTCGGCATTGAAAAAGCTTCCCCCATCCCCTGGAGACACTTTCAGCATCACCTTCACCTGGAAGTTCAACGTTCTTGTTAGTATCGGACGGATCAATATGTACTACGATTAATGTGCCCGAAGCTTTCTTATCGCAAGCTCTTCCAATATAGGTACTGTAACTGTTTAAATAATCGTTTTCATTACAATTTTTAGAAAACAGAAACGAAATCATATATTCATTTGTAAGGCTCAAGACATATTTTTTTTATTTATTTATTTATACAAGCACAATTTTCACAAGCATTATGACATTTGATTACAATATTATATCTTTGTACTTAGAAATATTTATAGGTATATTTTGGTGAGATCAATTTGGAGTTGTTATATACAAGATTGCAGAGTGTGGACAATTTTGGTGGATAGGATTAAGATATGATAGTGTAGCATTTGCAGTATATTCAGCAAAAATAGATTTTTGGAGTTTATGATAAATTTTCTTCTTTCGTTTTCATTACAATTTTTAGAAAACAGAAACGAAAGCATGTATTCATTTGTAAGGCTCAAGACATATTTTTTTTATTTATTTATTTATACAAGCACAATCTTCACAAGCATTATGACATTTGATTACAATATTATATCTTTGTACTTAGAAATATTTATTGGTTTATTTTGGTGAGATCAATTTGCAGTTGTTATATACAAGATTAGAGTGTGTGGACAATTTTGGTGGATAGGATTAAGATATGATAGTGTAGCATTTGCAGTATATTCAGCAAAAATAGATTTTTGGAGTTTATGATAAATTTTCTTCTTTCGTTTTCATTACAATTTTTAGAAAACAGAAACGAAATCATGTATTCATTTGTAAGGCTTAAGACATATTTTTTTTATTTATTTATTTATACAAGCACAATCTTCACAAGCATTATGACATTTGATTACAATATTATATCTTTGTACTTAGAAATATTTATAGGTATATTTTGGTGAGATCAATTTGCAGTTGTTATATACAAGATTACATAGTGTGGACAATTTTGGTGGATAGGATTAAGTATGATAGTGTAGCATTTGCAGTATATTCAGCAAAAATAGATTTTTGGAATTTATGATAAATTTTCAGCCTTCTGGCTTATCGTCGAGTTGTACTACTGAATTTTTGTGTCACCTCCATGGATGTCATATTCTCCTAATACAACATTCAATATTTTCAGCTTTCTGCTAGAAGAATATGATATCGAAGAAGGTGCCACGAAAATTCAGTAGTACGATTCAACAACAAGTCAGACGGCTGCAAATGTCTGAAAACCACAAAAATTGAGTTTTACATTAAAGGAATATAGTAGCGAAAGAGGTCGCACGAAACTTCAGTAGTACAACTCAACGGCAAATCAGACGCTCGAAAATGTTTGCAGAAATCAGTAATATAACTCTGCAAGTCCTCTGAAGTACGGGAAAAATTGGTGGTTCAATAAATATATGCACAAATATGCTTTCCATTACATTGCCTTTATCTACTCATTGTAGATTCGTACACAAAATGTTTGTATTGCACAAGTACAGAACTTATATTGTAAACACCCAAAACGCGAATGTTGACTGGCTTGAAAATGTACATAGAACACCGAAATAAATCCATCGAACAAACGAAAATTTCCTCATGATCTTTTATCTGTGATTTATCTATTTGTTTGATCAATCTTAGCTAACAAGTATAAACTGTCGGAATCCTCTGGTTTTCTATCTCGAATTTTCGAAAGGCAGTTTCTATGTAGATTCTCGTGACAGATGATAGTGAGTTCCTTTAATGTAGGAGGATTAACAGGGTCTTGATAAGGGTCGATGCTATACAAGGAAGAATAATAAACTGTTATTCCCGAACGTCCGGCGATTTCGATGGGGCAGCTTAATGTCATGTAACGAATGAAATCTGCCTTTATTCGGACAATAGCTCCATTAAAATTATCTGATGGACAGTTTCAGACAGAAACTGGACGTCGGGTCTAAAATTACGACGACCCACGTTAGCCCGCTCGGTTCGATGAACTCCCGCAACGCCGATTCCGTGCAATCCGAACAAAAACTTATTCGTTGGCAAATATTCAGCTGTCTTCTTCAATAAATAATGACGTTTGATATCTGTAAGAACGTTTATATCGATGATTCGCGTCAAGTCGACTAGTTAATTTTGCACTTACGACTTCGCCAGACCATCTAAATAATGCGCTAGTTAAATTGCCCTCGTCTGTTCGAAATAGGGTTGATTTTTGTCGACTTGTTCGATTATTCGAACGTCACGAATTAGAAGCAACGCGACAAGAGTGTCTGAGCAATTGGGTCAAACTCGAATCCAAATGAAAAGGTGGAGTTTAAAAGAAATTTGGTTCTGAGGAAGCAAATTTGTTTTCGTGAAGTCTCTGCTTCATAATAAAAAACAAAAGTGTCTGAGCAATTGGGTCAAATTCGAATCCAAATGAAAAGGTGGGTTTAAAAGAAATTTGATTCTAAGGAAGCAAATTTGTTTTCGTGATTGTTTTCTATCACGCGTGGTTTCCACGCACACGATTTTTTTTTCTGTTCCACACACGGTAGTTAACAAATATATATATATGTATATATATATATGTATATATATATATATGAATTAAAGTAATATAATTAAATATACTATAGACATATTATATATATATATATATATATATATATATATATATATATATATATATATATATAGTATATTTAATTATATTACTTTAATTCATGCAAATAAAAATAAAAAACGTGGTTGCACGTGCTGTTCTAACCATTCGATATTATTCTGAGATCGTTGGTTGTCCAAGCGGTTAAGAAGTTGGACTAGCAATCGGTAGACCTGGGTTCGAATCCCGTTGGGGTAAGAAATTATTTTTCTCCGTTCATTCTCAATTTAAATTTTCGCGCCACTCGACTTTCGACTTCCGTTACATCGACTTCCGTTACATCAGAAAATTGTTACCCTCAGCAAAGAAGTTTCACTTCAATATTCAAATCGTATAGTACAATATTAAAACAGTTATCGTCTTTTTAAGAGTGTCCGAATATTAGTGGGAGTCACTGTATCTAAGCTCGAAACCAGGGGAGAAGGGAAACAACGAGGTTGCATCGATGCGTCGTTAAAACTGCATTCGTTGCACAGGGATAGATGTTCCTTGTCGATGGTGTACCGTGTACCGACGAGGCGAAGTGGAGCGAAGCAGAACGAGGCACAGCGATGCGAAATGTCGTGACGTCCGTTCGGCCGGCTGTCCAGGAAATTGCGTTTCGAGATTTCGTTCGGATTGCGGCGCACGTTCTATCTTTTGCATACGGCCTTGTCCGGGGCTCGCGAAAAAGGGACACTCCTCCAACCCTTCGATCTACAACGTCATCTAGATATACCTTTCTTCTGAAGGACAAGTGAGGCCCGACACGATACGGTACGTCGACAGACCGAGCGCTAGACGATCGAGAAATGAAATAGCTCCTTCTTCTCCCGTCTTATTGGGAAAACTCTGCATATCGATTGCCTCCTACCCTCTTTTCCGTTTTTCTCTCTGTTCCTTCCTTCTCTCGTACAACGTCTAGGTTTCTCCTTTTTTCTTGATTTTTCTCTTTCCTGTTCCATTGAACGTTCGTGCGTCTCGGAAAAAAGGCCGACTTCGGGACTGGATATCTGTTCCGCACGAACGGTCCTATGAATCGCATCCTCGAACCCCCACAATGCTTTCCAGTTGTTCCCGTCTTCTTGGTCGCGACCAGCTGGACCAATTGAGAATGCCGGACTTTTCTTTATTTGAATAAGATGCTTGAAGATTCTCTGATGCAATGGTTGCTCGATAAGCGCGAGCCCTTTAAGACGCTCGGAGCCGATGATGATGCTTTAGTATTGGAATTGAGCCCTTCGAAACGACCCATTTCAGGTTTGCTATTTTACAATAGTGCAGACTACGGGACTGTTTTCTTGACAAATTTCTAAGTGTTCTGTTTTGTTTAAATGCACATCACTATGAAAATCATACGATATCTGAATGAATCACATATCCATCTAAATCTATAGAATCTAAATAATATATCTAATGTTAGTTATGAATTTTAATTAAATATATAATACATGAAATATGAAATGTAATATCCAAAAAGTAATTATATATTATGACAGAACCATACATCAAAGCGATCTGAACAACGATATAAAACAAACTGAAGAATATATGAAGAATACAATACAAGTATTCATGGCCTACGCTGTGTTAACATGATTTATATCTAAACATGTTGATTATACTCAACAATAACACTGGTATTATTATAAAGGAATTATCGTCGAATGTAATTTTTTATTCTAAAAACTCCTTGCGGTCTTCTTCCTTTCTTAAAACTTGATGCTGGTAGATTTAGTGTTAACAACTTCCGATAGGAGCAGCTTTGTAATTTTAATAATTGCGGGGCTCAGGATCCAATCAACGTAAATCCTCCAGCATGAAATCTGAGATAATTAAGCCTTTTAAAACTTTCTGATTATTTTAGACATGTAGCTTAACCGAGGACCACGGTAAGATTACTCGCCAACTTCGAGGATTCTTTGTCCACTGCAATTGTGTTAGTATTCTAGAAAATCTATCGGGATCAGTTTCAAAATGAATTGCTAACCTAATTGACACCGACTGTTGCCGTCAGGTGTATTTCAAAGACTTTATTCATCGGAGACCAATTACGAGGTTCCATGGAGTATTGAAGCCACCAGCTCGGTCCATCATTTACACGGTTTTCTCGGTCGCTTCTTCTTTCCATTTTGCATGCAATAAAGATGTCGTTACCATTGTTACTTGCTATTTTATCGCAGGGACATTCCGCTTGCCGGCCGGAGGCGTTGATTCGACGCGGCAGTTTCTCGCTTTGAACAGAGGCCCGGTGACACCGGAAACGGGCCCCGAACCGGAAGCCCGCCGTTAATTTCTCAACGTCCAAATGGGAATGAGCCGGGCAGTGCCTCATACACAACCTCCGCTGTCGTTTTCCGGACGGACGTTAAAGTGCAGAAATGTTTTATGACGCCATCGGCCATTATCCGCCAATTTACGATCCTCCAGGCACTCGGTGTTCGATCAAAAAAATCTATAGCAACTCGTAAACCCACCTTGAAGTCAGAAACTTCATACCGAAATAATTACCGAAAATATAAAAACGAGCAGTTGTACGTTGGAAGAGAGGACTACCAGAATTGTATCCATTCCAATATACAGGGTGTCCCAAAACTGCCTTAGGAGCCGAAAATGGTTCCTTGGGTCATTTGAAGCGACATTTTCCTTTACAAAAATGGCGTCCGTGACTTTGTTTAGGAGTTATTAACGAAAAACACGTATCAATCAGAGCGCGATCTAGACGCGAGTCAGCACAGTCTACCCGACGCGCCAACGTGTTTTTCGTTAATAACTGCTAAACAAAGCCGCAGCCGCCATTTTTGTAAAGGAAAATGTTGCTTCAAATGACCCAAGCAACCTCCTATATTCGGCTCTTAGGGTAGTTTTGGGACACTCCGTATACAAAGTGTTGAATTATCAAAAATCAATCAACGTTCTCAGGATCGTTTTATTTAAACAGAGATTACAAAGTATCGATGGAACGTTCTCAGAATCATATTTTCTAAACAGAGATTTCGAGGTAACCCATTCTATGTATACTTCCTTTATAAAGCTGGACTGTGGGGGGGGGGGGCTAACCTAAACAGTCTGGTGATACGAAGGGACCCTGGTTTTCTTATGGGGTTCCAACGTCGAGTTAGTTAGCTTTGTCGAAGTCAAGACATCGGTCGATACTGAGCTTCCTTTCGCGCCGTGAAATAAAGTTGTTATTTCATTATTGAATCAGTGTGTTTTATCCAGTCTTGCCAGATGGGGCGCTTTTTTCGCGCATGCGCGACGATTTTGACGTCATACGGCCTCAATCAAGTACGAAAATCGGGTACTTTGGTCGCCCCGCTAATTTCCCAAATTTATTATTTGATTAAATAATAACAATAACTTATCTGAAATTCTCGCAGCCCGCTGTTCTTTCGTGCCTCGTGTCGTAATGATCGTAACGGACTCCGCTTGACGTTTCCGCTAATAAGAGTCTCCCACTACTTTCCCCCCAATAGTTCCCCACAAACTTTGGACGTAGATACGTTCCTGCCGAAACTCGCGCATGCGCGAAAAAAGCGTCCCGTCTGGCAAGACTGGTTTTATCTTTTACACCCATATCCAATACAAAGTTCTATTAGCCAGACTTCTCCTTTCTGCTAAGGATGCAGATCGATACTTTCAACCAAATAAAAGAACCCCGTCGAAGGGTGTACGAAGACTTATCCGACAGACTGTAGCCATTGTCAAACGGGAAGGTTAAATACATATTTGCATCTTTTCGCTAGCAGGGATCCTCCGTCTGCAACGGCAACTGCCCCAAGGAAGTTCCTTATCAATCCCGGCGTACAGAGTGACACAAGACAGAGGGCGGTTAATGCCTGAAGTCGATCAACTTCGGGACCGCCCCGGGGTATCCGTCGATGACGTTACTACCGTTTTAACGAAGGGGTTGCCACGAAGGAATCACATTTTCCCTCCAGACGATGATTATTTAGATTATCCGCGATCGTAGAGTAATCTCAGCGCAAAGAGCTCGGAGAGCCCGGAGAACTCAGAGACGAGAGGGCAGAGAAAGAGAGAGAGAGAGAGAGAGTCCTGCGCGTCGTCTCCCGACAGTCGCTTTGATGACATTCGTCGTCGAAGTTGAATCCCCCCGAGGCTGTTTCGCCTCTTATAGCGGAACTGTTACCGAGAGACTGCGTCGCTCGGTTCGATTAATTCTGGTTATTTGCGTCGAGCCGATCGGCTGGAAAGGATCTGTTTTTGTTTGTGTCCCGGCTGCCAGAACTTGAATATCGTATTGTTGCGGACGCTCCTCTCTGATCAGGAGGCATCAAATGGTGTGGTTATTAATCGCGAACAGAGTATCGGGGATCGGGAAACCGGTCCGCTTTAGAAACTGGAAACGCGTTGTTCCACTGTTACACCGGGGACCTCTATCAATTTCATTATTAGTCGTTATTCGCCCATTACACTCAACGCTCGATGCTCGCTCTTTGTACCCGACCGCCGAGGCTTCATCATTTAGTTAGTACCAAGGATGCACAACTAATCTGTTACGAATACAACAAAGGATAGTCTGTTCGAAATGGGGCAAAATACGATATTAGATTTGATTGTTGGCTTTCGAAAGCAATCTCCTCCCAGGAAATGCAATGGTAAACGCACCTTATCTCAGCTCTTACTTAAAATACATACAGTGGGTAAATCTTTATTGTCCACAGAATATTCAGTAAAGATTTAATCTCCCACTGTAAACTACCTAATTGTTCTGTTATCCGAACACCAATGCAGGCCTAATTAGTTCGGTCAATTGTTTGACAATTGCTTGTTTAGAAACTGTACCCAGATCATAACATTCTAATTCTTCAAGCGAATCAAATAAAATGAGCTGTTATCACGATGATAATTGCACTTCTCAGGTTTGCTATTTCAAAAGTCAGCTATGAATATTTCACTGCTCTAAATGCTCGTAAATTAATACCATGGAATGAGAAGAGGATGTACAGTGGGTAAAAAAAGTATTGGCACATTCTTAAAAAGGCGATATCTTTTTAAATATCGTATTATACGATTTGAATTTTTTTGGGAAGCTAGAGCAACTAGTTTGCCACAGGATGCGAAAAAAATTTTGTCAAAAATTGCAATTCATCGGAATTGTAGCAAAAATACTAAAAGTTGCATTTTACAACTTTTTTATGTGGGCCAATATTGAAAATTTTAAAAACGCGTTTTGTAGACCTGTGTCAATTAAACATATTCTGAAAATTTCGTCAAAAATAAATATGTAAAAAATTGCAGATTTTCACGATTTTCGACCTATAACTGCAGATTCTTACATCTTTCAATGCCTGTCGTTTTTTTCGCATCAACCGATTTCGATGAAACTTTACCAGTGCATATAACCGCTACACATCTACAAAACGCATTTTTGGGACACCCTGTATTCCTCGGGCATATGCATTCGTCCATAGAATTTGAACTGAATGAGGTTTGCGACACGATATGTTAGGCAGACCATCTTACACAAGTTTAAAGCTACGAACACACCTAACCCTCTCATATTACTCTAGGAACGTGGTGCATTTTCGACAACCCTGTAACCCGTTCTGCTTATAATACGTTTTGTAACAATTTCTACACAACGCGATGTAATATGTTACTCAATATTGTCTATTCACTGGATTTGAAATCACAGTTGAGAATTTGTGAAGGAATTACTTAATGGCAACAGCAATTTTGGTTGTGAAACGACGAATTATCGAATTGACTGCGAAACAACGAATTAACCCGTTTAAAACGTTCGAATGCATCGGAAGCAATGGCAATTTTCGAATCTGTAAAACAACATTTTCCAAGTCAGCATCCAGCTGAAAGGGAAACGTAATTTGAACGCGAGTTTGACTAGAATTAGTGTGTATCGATCGCGTATCGCGCGTCGACGTATTTACCCGACAAAGTAAAACCGTTCAGATTGCCGGTAAGCTGTAGTTACAATCCGGCGCTCTTTTTATTTACCATATACAGACAACCGTGGTATTGTTTAAAAAGGGCCCTCGTTAGCGGCGGAAACGTGGAGGTAATCGATTTTCGAGGTGTAACGGTATTCCCAGTGATAATCAAATTCCCGACAGCAGTTTTTTCGATTGGGCGGATGGCCCGGCGATAAAAGGGACACGCCACGTTTGCGCAAATTCGATAATCCTTTGGATTTTTCATTGGCTACGCGACGCGACGATGCGCTACGGATTGGAACAGGCCACCAAGTCGCGCCGGATTGAATTCCATCCGAGTAAACGAATGATCGTCACCGGGAAAACGATGACGAACGAGTGTTGGCTGCGAAAGAGATTCCTCTTAATCCCAAGATTACACAGCCGTCAAGCAGTCTGCAGACATTGCAGAACGTTAAAGAGAGATGGAGAGCGAAAGAGAGAGAGAGAAAACGAAGGACGTGTCAGATGAATACACTGGATAGCCTGATCCTTTAATCACACATTTCATCCGGAGCTGCAACCAGCACTGCACCAGGTAAGCACACGTATGCATATGTAGTACTTGTGCGTGTTACGAAATTTTTGTGCAATGAGAAGATACGTGCAAGCTAGTTGGAACTATACAGAGTACAGACTGTTCTGTAATATTAAATCATATGAAAACTGAAGCAGAGGATTTAAATTCGTAACCAACGTGACTGTCTGGGAGTCTCGCATAGAATAACGAAAAAAGCGAGGAAAGTACGAATCTGTTGGGCAGTGTTACGAGAAGTACTGTAAATCGACGGGAACGGGCGAACGCGAGCATAGTTGGTCCAAAAGTTTGCAATCACAGTTTGGTAATAATTAGACTAAATATTCAGCCGGCGGCGCGGCGTTTCAACAATTTTTGTGCAATGAGAAATTATGTGCAAGCTTGTTGCAGCAATGCAGACATTTCTATTAAATTCTATTAAAACTACAACAGGGGATTTAAATTTATTCAACGTGACTGTCTGGGAGTGTCGCATAGAGTTCCGAAAAATGCTAAAAAATTTCAAATCGGTTGAGCAGTGTTAAGAGGAGCATTGTACAGTAATTTCTCGATCTATGACCAGAAAAAGGGGGTTTTAAATGTCGTAGATCGTAAAGGGTATGCTATTTTTTTCTCGGAATCGATCGCGCCGTGACTTCAAAAGAGTGCCGAACATAGAGAAGGACAGAATGATACACGGATCGGATGATCGAGCGTGCCGCCGTCGTCGACGCAGTTTAAATGCCCGCGTGTGCTCACAATGTAACGGCAGTTCAAAATGCTTTATTCATTACATGTTTAATTGCATATTTTGCTATGGGAGTTTTACTACCTTATTCCTGGCATTTTTCTGATTACAACAACACCAAACACGATATAATTCCAACTTTATTCAGTGGTTTAATCGACGATTAATGTTTCACTTACAAGGGAGGACAGCGTGTTGGAAAGAAAGAGACTGTCCCTCCTTGTAAGTACAACTTTCATCGTCGATTAAACCACTAAATACAGTTGGAATTATATCGTGTTTGGTATTGTCGTAACCAGAAAAATACCAGAAATAAGATAGTCAAAGTCCTACAACAAAATAATGAAAATTAAGGGCCTTGAAAATTCGATTCATTCGAGTCAACGTGTGGTGCTCACATCGATATACCCGAGTCGAGATCAATCACCGCCGCTCTGCGACGCGGCATGGTGTTGGCCGGCAGTGGAATGGGTAAGCTCTTGTCATAGATCGTAAAGGCATCCCCGGTCATAGATCGCGAGATTACTGTATATCGACGGGAACGGGCTAACTCGAGGATACAGTAATTTCTGAATCGTAGTCCTCGGTCGCCTCTGCAATCGTAGTCCAGTGCCTACCCATTCCACCGCCTGTCAACGCTGCGCCGGGCAGCAGGACAGCGATGTTTGATGTCGGCTCGGGTATATCGGTGTGAATACCACTACCTTGACTCGAGTGAATCGAATTTTCAAACTACTTAATTTTCATTATTTTTTTATGAGATTTTACTGGCTTATTCCTGGCATTTTTCTGATTAAAATCATACCAAACACGATATAATTTGGCCAATATTTAGTGGTTTAATCGACGATGAAAGTTTTACTTACAAGAAGGACAGCGTGTTTGACCTATGCCGGCGACGGCGACTCTTCGCGTCTCTTTCTTTCCAATACGCTCGTCTTCGTTGCGTTCGAAACTTTCATCGTCGATTAAACCACTAAATATTGGCCAAATTATATCGTGTTTGGTATGATTTTAATCAGAAAAATGCCACGAATATGTTGGTGAAAGTTCCATAATGATATCATCAAAAATAAAGAAGCTAAGGTCTTGGTGTTTTATTGTGATGACGCACGGGCCTTTAAACTGTGCCGGCGACGGGGACACGCTTCGGCCACACGATCCTATTTCATTCTGTCCTTCTCTACGTTCGGCTTGTCGTTTGAAGTCTCAGCGCGGTAGGGTAGACGCAGTCATAAATCAAAAAATAGCCACCCTACTTCATCGTAGTCCGTTCATAATACGGGTGTTGGGACTACGATTCAGAAATTACTGTAGTAAGTCTAAGGGTACGCGCACAGTGGATCCGTTTCCGTCCGATTCGGCTGACGTCCGACGCATCTGTCTTTTTTTTCAAGCGTGCGGAAAAGAGACACAACGTCGGACGTCGCTGAATCGGACGAAAACGGATCCACTGTGCGCGTACCCTTACAGCGCAGTCACAGTTCGATAATCACTAAACTAAATATTCTGCCGGCGGCGCAGCGTCCGGAAGGTTCAGATTTACCAGCCACGGAATTGGAAACATAACCCACATCGAACTTAGATCGACTTACAGTCGAACGATAAACCGGTTATTGTGCGGTTCCGACCTGGCCGGGAGATAAAGCCTTTGATAGTCCGATACCTTGAACCCTTTGATTCGGTGAGTTAGAATTTATGCGTGCTCTCCTCGCCTCGAAAACTATACCGGCTACCACCGCGCACGAAAAGGGCGAACGATTATCTATCCCACGGCTAGATGTATCTAAATACTCGACCCCCGGGGCTGGACGAAGGGTGGAAGTCGACGAGTGGCCAGGAATTCCTCGCCTCGGGCGACCTACGCCCGATTCTAACGAAATTTGCGTCGCGAAATGGGTCAGGGGTGACGAGCCACCCCTTCCGTAGGGTGCGGGACAATTGCGATCTTCGGCCGGTCCCCGGAACGCTATCCTCTTCGAGGATGAAGTACGAGGTTGTGATCAAAAAGACAGCGGACCACATTAAACACTTCGATATTCAGACCTTCCGCAGATTTGGGAACAAGAATACGAGTAATGAATTTGGAAAATTCAAGTGTAACTTGAAGTCTCATAGAAAAAACGTTGGACAAATTAGTTTTTCTTTTTTTGTTACTATACCGCATCCTGGCTAATGCTACGAATACAATTCGAGACTGTGTTGGCGACAGTACCTCATTATAGTGATCGAACCAACGCGCCGGTAGCATTTAATTTATGCTTAAAGCTCATTACGATCGCTATACATTAAACTGGTACCTCATTATTGTTTCGAGGATGGTCACTCTAAAGCTTTAACCCTTTGCACTGTGAGCTACTTTAACTAAAAAATTATACATGTTTTCCTACCTGGAATATTTCTATTACCTATGATTTTAAAAATTGTGTGGATATGATATTGATATAATACCTCATACAATAACTAACTGTTTAGTAATTGATTAGACACCCATGTATTTAATAATGTATACAATATTTTGAATAATGGTACAGCAATTTTTAATGGTGCCTCGGAGTCACCATTAGAGTGCTGAGGGTTAATATTAACTCAGTATTTTTTCGAATCTTTTTGTAGTCTTCGGAAAAAATTCTCGAATACGCGGTTCGATGTATTAAATGTGTCGGAATTGTTTTAGAATTTTGGGAGCGATTAAATGTGGAAAATGGGACACAAACTAAAACAACGAGTTGGAATACTTTTTAGTTCCACTGTGTATACATACTTATCTTTTTTCAGGGCTGTGTTATTTCGAGACCGTGCAAAAAAAGAATTGGGTGTAGATGAAGGTGTAAAACGGATAAAATTCGCCCAGGACGGAATGTGTTCAATTTTTAAAAAATCAGTTAATACATAATATGTAGGTACATCAAATTCTAAGCAAACATGGTACTCGAGTGTTAAGCGACTCAGCCGACACCCTGTATAGGCGTGTAGTAGCGTGTGGCACGCTTCTGCCGTGCCGCCTATCGCTGGTTGACTGACAACCCTAGCCGAGGCCGGTTTCACTCCCCTTTGACCCGCCCCTGGACTTCGGTCGAACAACTTCTACCCAGCGAGACGACTGCGGAAGTATTGCGTTATCCCTGGAACGGTGAACAGTTGCGTTGCCGCGAAACGTCCTGGCCTCCTACTAAATCCTGGAAATTCCACGCCACCGCGAGATAAGAAACATACCGACGATGCCAGAAACACCGATGCGAATGTTTCGGTTCGCGTGATCGCGGGTTAGGAGATTTTTAATTGGGAGGAGACCCTGGAATCCCGTTCGGGAATGTTGAGCTTTGGTTAGATCGAAAGTGAACGTAGGGGAGGTGTGAACGGAGGGTCGGTCTCGCGAAGAAAGTCGGTTTTATAGGTTTTTAACGTGGCAGAGTCGCCGTTAACGTCGCTCGTTAAATGTACAGATTTATTTGATCCGAACAATAAAGTGTATAATCGAGGGAATTTCTCTTAACCCCTTGATCTCACTCGCAACTGTGCTTATCGGAGCAGTTTCGTCGTTAATCGTTTCCTGCAGGGCAAGAGAACTCTGTGCGAGTTGTGTGAGCTCATTTTGACGGCGGATCATTGATCTTTTGAGATGTATTGGAGTACTACAAGATTGCTATGTGTGTGGTAAGACAATCTTGATAGACTAGAAAAATGAAAAACTTAACACGTGTAACTTTGTATTAACAGTACTGACCACCATTATTCCATCCTCCCCTAACATAAAAGAAGCGGATGAGAGACTCGTGCAAAACGCAAACAATTCGCGCGGCATTGATTCAACCTTTTTGATGTTCGCCGATCGGTTGGAAAATGATGTAAAGTTCGTATGATCGTCAATCCACGTCTTGGAATATTATAAAATTGTTATTGTTACGTATGAGGTAAGACAATTTTCGTAGGCAGAGAATGGAAATTTGAAGCGTGTTATTTTGTAATAATTCTATTGACCACCATCTCCCCATTCTCCCCTAACATAAACGAAGCAGGCGAGAGACTCGTGCGAAACGCGAAAAATTTGCGCGGCATTGATTCAACCTTTTTGATGTTCGCCGATCGTTTGGAAAATGATGTAACGTTTGTATGATCATCAATCCACGTCTTGGAAGATTATAAAATAATTATTGTTATGTACGAGGTAAGACAATTTTCGTAGGCAGAGAATGGAAATTTGAAGCGTGTTATTTTGTAATAATTCTATTGACCACCATCTCCCCATTCTCCCCTAACATAAACGAAGCAGGCGAGAGACTCGTGCGAAACGCGAAAAATTTGCGCGGCATTGATTCAACCTTTTTGATGTTCGCCGATCTTTTGGAAAGTGATGTAACGTTAGTATGATCATCAATCCACGTCTTGGAAGATTATAAAATAATTATTGTTATGTATGAGGTAAGACAATTTTCGTAGACAGACAATGGAAATTTGAAGCGTGTAATTTTGTAATAATTCTATTGACCACCATTACCCCATCCTCCCCTAACATAAACGAAGCAGGCGAGAGACTCGTGCGAATCGCAAAAAATTTGCGCGGCATTAATTCAACCTTTTTGATGTTCGCCGATCGGTTGGAAAATGATGTAAAGTTCGTATGATCGTCAATCCACGTCTAGGAATATTATAAAATTGTTATTGTTATGTATGAGGTAAGACAATTTTCGTAGATAAAGACAATGGAAATTTGAAGCGTGTTATTTTGTAATAATTCTATTGACCACCATTACCCCATCCTCCCCTAACATAAACGAAGCAGGCGAGACTCGTGCGAAACGCGGAAAATTCGCGCGGCATTCAACGCGTTAAGGACAACGGGGATATTTCAGGCGACTCACCCTGTATACAACGGCGTGACGTAGTAATGGCTGTATAATAGTGACGAGGTGCGGGGGTGGGGTGACGTGGTGATGGTAGGGGGTACATGTTATGCGCTTAATATCGCCGTCGCGGCGTCTAGCTACGCGGAAAGGAACAACTTGAAATGCTCGGTTTACTTAGTTACACCCGGTTACCAGCTCCAACCTGTTCGCCCCCTCCGGGCAAACCCTGGCAGCTATCCTGCTCTTTGATAGCAAGCTGGAAACTTTCGAACGAATTTGCCTTTGATTTAATTGCCGCGGTATCGAGGGAGGAGAGATTCTGGCGACGCCGAAAAGTCGACGAGGGATATGCAAGAAGCATGATCCAGCCGAGACGTCGACAACGACAGGCTCCGAAGTTTTCGCGTCTCATTTCGCGCAAACGTATTCGATTTTAATTAACCTCCCTCTCCATATTCCACAGGGAACTGATGGTGCGGTGACACGAGACGCGTCTAAAAAATATCACTCGGCGATAATCCGGGATTCGGGAGAGATAAACGGCCGTTGCCTGTCCTCCGGGTGCTAAGCCGTTGGGATTATGGCAGTCCAAACACGAGGAGAACAGCTTGACAGCGGGTGCGAATTATGAGTGTCATCAATCCCCCGCGCGGCTGCGATGCCGCGGGATGCCGCCATGGACCCGCGGCTCTCTGCCTGCAGGCGAATCGGAAAAACTTGGAACTTGTTTTGATTTATGCGGATTAACCAGCCGAGGCGGACGGAATAGTCGGGATAGATAGATAAAGTAGCTGGCATGGAAGAAACAGATGAAATAAGTGAAATAAACGAAACCGACGTGGCGCGACGCGACGGACCAACCGTTCCGGCAGAAGTGGATGGAAAAGTTTTACCTTTCCACCAGATTGTTTGATGCCGAAGTTGTTTGACGCCGTTGCACCCGTTTCAAGTTGGACTGTGCCCCCGTGTCTGCGGGCTGAGCGGATTGCACGACTTCAAAAATATCTGCCACGAATTTCGTTGCACGTGTTGCAGTAACATTGTTCTGTATTTTCGATTTTTCTATTCGTCAGTTATATTTCATTTATCGTTTACAATATTCGCCCTCTCGAATTGTATATCACAGTATCATTCGAAGTAAAAATGATACTTAAGAGGGTAGGGTACCTACGTGATATTACTAGAATCTAACCAGAATCTAACTAGATTTTGGGCCAAAAAAGGAGTTTACGCGGGAACGTTTCACGTCCTCATACGATTATATTTTGAGCTTAGTGAGGGCTCATTCGAAAGAGGAAGGTTGCACGTAGTGCGGTCTTTTCACGTTTTTGTTAAATGATGTCTATATCTAAAATGAGCCCTCACACAGCTCATAACATGCTAATATGAGAACAAAAAATGTTTCCTCGCAAACACTGTTTAGTTGATGACATCAGTGTTTGCGGGAAAACATTTTTTGTCCTCATATTAGCATATTCTAAGCTGTGTGTGAGCTTATTCTAAAGAGGAAGGTTCATCATAGCCCGCTCTGCTCATGATTTAGATAGATTATGTTTATATCTAATAATATGAGTATTTTTCGTGCACAAAAAGATTTTTCTCGCGAAAAAATCGAGAAGACCGCACTGCGTATAACCTTCCTCTTTCGAATGAGCCCTCACTCAGCTCAAAATATAATCGTATGAGGACGTGAAACGTTCCCGCGTGATCGCATTCAATTGTTCCCCAGATTCCCTTCATGAAGGGTGAGTAGAAGCCATTTTAGTTCAGCTACTTAGACGAGATGGCGCGTAGTCAGGTGAACTCAGGTGAACTATCAGCGTAGATTCGTAACAACAAAAGTGTAAAGGGCATGAAGCCACTAAAGATAATGATTAAAAGAAAAAACCTGTAATTATATCAAAATTGAAGCGTTAGATTGATGCAAATGTATGTTCATCACTGTTGCCAAATTGGTTTTTCGCACGGGAGTTGGTCACAATGAAATACCATAGTCACGTGATTACTCTACCCCCTTAGAATGGTTAAGTGGGATTTTCTTGCTCGAGGTAAATTATCGACACGACCAAAAAATGGATCGAGATGTCCAAAAATCCCTCGGCACGAGAGCGAGTCATTGAAAGGGTACTTTAGCGTAGCGATTGTATTTTCACGCATGTCAGGGGCTATTTCCCCTCTATCGTCAGAATTTTTATTCTTGTTTCAGTAGCTGAGGCGCACGGAGCACTCAAGTTTCAATTTCCTGGTCCGTCAATAGCCGAGACATTTAATTCCGTAATTGTGAAAATAAACGTATCTACAGAGCAGCGAGCGTCTATATCTGCTCTGCACAGAGAAAACAGAAAGTGTTCGAAGGTACTCAACGAAGCGGGAATCCACCGTGGACCGTTATTACTCGGAACGTTACCAGATATTGCTCTTCGATCGTGTGTGGCTCTTTTATTATTTTCGTTTCCGCGGCAATCTCCCCGCAGCGGAGGATGGGCAGGATCGCAACAGAAACATGGCCCTTGCGACGGAAAGGAAGCGGAAGACGGCGCAAAGTAAGAAATAGAAAGAAATTGGTTTTCAAAGGTAAACTAATTTCGGTCCACTTCGTTCCGATGAGAAGACGACCCTCCCGCGTGTTTCCTCGTTCCATTCCGTCGCAGACCACCGTTTATTTCCTCCACGGCGTCATGGTCGTCGTTTTTAGACGCATTTTTCCGAGGAACTCCGCTGACCCAATTCCACTTTAGGAAAGGGCCGTACCCGCCACGCCTGCGATGATCGTCTGGCTCCGGGAAAGAAGCGGTGGATCCAGAACTTCTCCCAATCCCGAATGCAAATGAAAGTGGAGCCAAGGATCCTTTGAAGGAGCCTTTCATCCTTTGAGCATAATGGCGCGCGCAAGGGGGTCCATTAAGGCTTCGCTCGCCCGTTCCACGGTGGAATTTTTCGTCGTTGGTTCTCGCGAAATAATCAAGACGACTCGGTCGCATGACCCTGAGATTTCTTGTATCCTCTGTGGGATCTGGCTTCGTCGTTGTCGTCGACGTTGACAACGCCGAAGCATAGGCAGACGAAACGCATCCCTCGATAAATGTTTCCGCGAGACAAGCGCCAGCTTTATTGCTGCGACGAGGAGATGGAGACACATTGTTGTCAAACTCAGGAACGTCGATTTCTTCCCCTGTCGCCAAATCTTCTTTTATATTAAGCTTCCGTTCCGTCGAACACTGTTCAACGGGATATCATTTCCTGCAATTATTAATACGATCGTCGGCCCACCTGAGACGATAAATCTAGAACGATATTCACGCGACTAAATACTGCCGATTAACGCCAGGTATTGACGCCAGAACTGCGGACTCCGTCAAATTTACGGACTTCAGATTTTTCGCAATTTGTGAAGTTGTAGAAATATTTTCTTCAGAAATTTTTCAGTAGACTTTGTTAAAATATCTACGAGGAAAATATGCTGCTACCGTTCTTTACTTTGAAAAAGAACATTCTGCGTCTTTTCCTTTCTACTAATCGCTATTGGAGCCCAGTGGCCTGAACACCGGTTTTTCGTGGTTGAAATTAAATGCTTGAAGTTTTATATTTTGATAACGATGAACAGGAGCCTATCAGGAATTTCGTTCTTCTTTTAACGCAAAACCTACCGAGCATTACAAGTGATTAAACTGTTTTACGTTGCAAAAATGATAAGGTTGTATTTATTTAGATTTTCTGCAATTTTTATTAAAATGTGTGCTTGGATAAAGATTTATACAATCAAATAATGTGAAAAATTGTAAGATGAAGAATATAAAACCGCGAGGAGTCATTTGACCGGCACTGGTAGGTTCAGTGTTAATAATTGTACAGTAATCTCGCGATCTATGACCGGGGATGCCTTTACGATCTATGACAAGAGCTTACTTAGATTGATGATTGATCTCGACTCGGGTATATCGGTGTGAGCACCACACATTGACTCGAATGAATCGAATTTTCAAGGTCCTTAATTTTCATTATTTTGTTATAGGACTTTCACTATCTTATTTCTGGTGTTTTTCTGATTACGACAATACCAAACACGATATAATTCCAACTGTATTTAGTGGTTTAATCGACGATGAAAGTTTTACTTACAAGGAAGGACAGCGTGTTTGATCTATACCGACGACGGCGACTCTTCGCGTCTCTTTCTTTCCAACGCGCTGTCCTTCCTTGTAAGTGAAACATTAATCGTCGATTAAACCACTAAATAAAGTTGGAATTATATCGTGTTTGGTTTTGTTGTAATCAGAAAAATGCCAGGAATAAGGTAGTAAAACTCCCATAGAAAAATATGTAATTAAACATGGAATGAATAAAGCATTTTTAAATGCCGTTACATTGTGAGCACACGCGGGCATTTAAACTGCGTCGACGACGGCGGCACGCTCGATCATCCGATCCGTGGATCATTCTGTCCTTCTCTATGTTCGGCACTCTTTTGAAGTCACGGCGCGATCGATTCCGAGAAAAAAATAGTATCCCCTTTACGATCTATGACATTTAAAACCCCCGTTTTCTTGTCATAGATCGAGAAATTACTGTACCACAAAAGTTTTATTATCACAGTCATTGTGGCTATGGAAAAAATAATACAGTTGTATAGTACAAAATATTGCAGCGTTGTTTCAAAGTTTGAAACCGAGGTTTCGTCTAGACATCAGCTACAATATTCTAAAGTCAGAAATAAGTATCAACATTCAAAATGTCTACGTAGCCTTTTTTGGCCACAAAAACGTGAAGAATGTCTGTCAAACAGATATTAACATTATTTCCTTGCTACATGTAGAAGATATTAATCAGCAAATGTTGTTTCAGAGAACGATTAAGAAAGACACGTGTATGTAGTACACACGTGTAATAAATGAATTTCACTATGTTAGTAAACAAAAATTTTCCAATCCAGACAAATTGTTCGGAAAGAAATTCTGCCCAGCTTTTCTGGTCAAACTGTCGACTGTGTGACGTAGCCTTCCGTAATAATTAATCTTCTTTCTCTGAATAATTCGATAAACCGTCCGAAGGGTTCCGTTGTCACAACCCGGAAATTTTTCCATCAGTTTTCGCATCTCATGCAGGCCAACTGTCCCGCTGCCGTAATCCCTGGTAATTTCGACGTCGAGTAGTCTAGTCGGGGGTGACGTCCCGACGATTGGCTACACCTTCAAACGCCGGGAACCAAGCGCACGTCCTATAGCCGGGAATGTAAATTGCTCGCGTCTGCTTGAAGCCATGGGGCAATAAATCTCGCCGGCGAAGACGCGACGATTGCCGTCTTCCAACCCGGGGATAAAGTCCCGAATCACGCGTGAGGATTAAAGACCATCGGAACTCCCGATGATCCGCATTTCTGATCGATCGATAGACTTCGACACTTTACAAGAACAAAGTACTTACAACAATATTCGGCACATTTTCTTTCTTGCGGTGATCGTTTATACAGGGTGAGTCACCAAACGTTAGCACCTCAAATATCTTTGTTGTTTCTAAAGATACGTAAAATTTGATAAGGATAAAGTTAAATGGTACAATGGGGCTGACACGATGCAAAAAAAAATTTTTTATCTTTTAATACATCAATCGATGCAGCTGGACATTCGTTATAAAAAACTTATGTATGTCGAAAAGTTAGTAGTTCAGGAGATATTTCAATTTAAATAAATATGAAATACCATTACTGTCGTATTAAGACGTTAGTGTTTACTTACTGTGTAACATCTTAGCATGACTGTAATGGTATTTTAGAGTTATTTAAATTGAAATATCTCCTGAATTACTAACTTTTCGACATACATGGGTTAGTACTTTTTGATAACGAATGTCCAGCTGCATCGATTGACGTATTAAGAAATACCCCATTGCATTTAAAAAATGAAGGTGACATTGATATCTCTAAAAAATGACATAAAAACAAAATTTTTTGCATCGTGTCAGCCCCATTGTACCATATCTTTAGAAACAACAAAGATATTTGAGGTGCTAATGATTGGTGATTCACCCTGTATAGAAGGGGTGAAAGCAGCCCTAAAAATTTATCGATTGGAATTACATTTGGTCGAATATGTCAGAAAGTTGTGTATGTTTTAATGGGTTGTAATATTTTTAATAAATGACGAACTGTAATTCTAAATTTGAGATATGCATTTTCAAGGTAAAAGAATGCTCTTCGTTTAAAAAAAGAATTTTTTGAATTAATACCTTTTTCGATCAAAGGTCATATTCACAAAATGTTTAATTTTAAATGCTTGTTCAAATGGTAATGTTTATTAACACTGAACCTACCGAGCCGTAAAAGTAACTGGTACATGTTTCCTTCTAAAAATAACAAGATTTCATTTAGACCTTGTGCGGCTCCTATTACAATACGTGCTCTACTAAAGAAACTTATACAATCGATTCTTATAAAATCCTTTTTATTATTTCAATAATCACTGAATAATAAATCTGGAACCGATCACGATGACCGATGGTGATCGGTTTAGTGTTAAATTCGTTAACATTGACGTTTCCGGCATTGCTCAACATTTAGAAAGTGATGGTTCAATACCGATAAGAGACGAGTAATTTATTTACCAAATGAGCTGCTAGATCGGCTGTCCGGACCACTGTGCTTTGTCTGCGAGATTGTTGATGCCGGCCGCTCCCATACGCTATCGTTCCCGTGTACTGAAAACTATCGTCGAACCGAGACTGCCTCGCGGTTTCCTTCGTTACGGCTGTTCGTCACGAAGCCCGTTTCTCGATATGAACACCGAAAATTACGAGTGACGGGAAAGTTCAAGCTTTATCTCGGATTTTAGCACATCGATCGTCAGATTGGCGTTGTAGAGGTAGTGGGGCGTCCGAGTCGAGAAAGTGGCACTGTGTTGCAGAAATACAGTGCAATTACTCGCGACGACAACAATTACGCGGCGTTTCTTACGGCCGGCTGACACGCCACGCCGATATTATTGTCAACTGTCGCCCTTGGCTTTCTTGTTGAACGGTTGCGGGAACCTCGCGGCGTGGTTCGCGGCGTTGTAAAAAATCACTCGCCGTGGCGAATCTCGCCACCCCCGCTTCAATCTTGCCGACCCGTTAAGCATTCGAGCCGCGTCGATCGCGAAAATTGGCGTTGTCGGCGGTTCTGGTCTTTGATTATTCGCTTCTTGGCGAAACGTCGCGAGAAATATGCCCCCGCCAGTTAGAACGATAATTACACGCTCGTGAAAATGGCCGGGCGTCACGCGAAATCGTCCTCGCTCGATACTCTTCGACTTGTTCCGCGTTTCTTCCAGTATGCGCCACCGGGAAGATTCTTCGTGAACGCTGCTGTCAAAGTATTTCGACGTGATACTTTTCTGTTTAGATTATTCTGTCCTTGGCTGTTAAACTTCATGTGCCATAAAGCGTATTTCTATTCGGTTTGCTTTTAATTTTAACCTTTTGTAGCAGCAGCTATTTTAACTCGAAAATTAGACATTTCCACCGACCTTGAATAATTTCATGCATATTAAATTGTTATAATACCTCATACAATACGTAAGTATGTAGTAATTGATTGGTAGACAGCGGATGTTCATGCAGAATACAAATTTTCTACCAGAATTGTAACAAACTCGAATGAAATAGAAAATTTTCTTTAGTAATATATTTAATAGGTAATATTTTATATAATTTATAATAATTGAATAGGCCGAAAATAATATAATCGTATTTTTTAATTCTTCTAATGCTTTTATGCTTCAAACTATACCTACTCATTTTTGTCCTCGATTCGTAAATTACGCTGCTTATTGTTTAGATAACAACATATTTATTATGTATTTATATAATACTGTGAATAATGGTATAGCAATGTTTCACCACTCGAGGACTAAAGGGGTAAACAAGAAATCCACGTTTTAGGTCTCATTTTTTACCGTTCAATTTAAATTACTTGGAACCCTGTATGCACGTACATTAGTTCGTAACGCGAATACATTCGGTTGCAAGTATAAATATGTTCTACGGGTATAGCCGGATAAGATGGCCAGAAATAGCATTTGACCAATTTAATGGCTAATGGACCATTCGATAGGGTGACAAGAAAAACCACACAACAATAGTTGTGGAATAAAATAGAAATTATTAATCAAACTCTTTATTATTAAACTCTATCAAATGTCAAATGCTCAGATCCATATACTGTAATTAATTCAGATCTTTAACTAGAACATCCTGGATGTAATGAATAAAAAATCTGGAAAAATGCAGATGTCATATTGAAGTTTAAGAGCGATACCATTTACGTTTTTACAGGATCAGTATAGATAGATATCAGTACTGTTCATAAATTTTGCAGATGTTTTGGCGAGGTGCACTATGGTAAAAAAAATAAAAACACAAGAAATTGCTTGATACAGCAACACTTAACCCAAAAGACAAAACACTAAGGGGTGTACCGAACAGAAAGCTCAATATACATTTTCACCAAATATAGCCAAGATCAACTCTGACATGTGCACACTGTCAACCAGAAAAAGTTGCACATTACAGCGACACTTCGTCTAACAGACGAATACTGAGGAATGTCCCATAGAGAAAGCTCAAAACTAATTTTTTCCAAGTGCACCGAAGGCCCTCATTAAAACACGCACATCGTGAAATAGAAATTGGTAACTGATACTGACATCGTTGCGCGTTAGTGTAAGGATGACTTGGTCCTATGGCCGAATGCGCGGCAGGAGGTTTCGCTTGAAAAAAAAGAACGACTCTCGTTGGCGCGATCCGCTTAGCATATTCATGCGACTGCTATCTAGAGTTTTCCGGTGTCTGACCAGTGGCTGGTCGCTGCTACTGCCGCGCTGCACCCTCTACATATTCATAAACGCGGCGCGATGCACGGGATGATCGCGGTCGCAACCTTGCGTTTTAAGGGGATACCAGACCCATGGATCTTACTAGAATATTACTAGAAAAACAAGTAAAAACAGTGTTTGCGGGAAACCATTGTTTGCAGTTATACAAGCATGTTACGAGCTGTGTGAGGGCTCATTCTAAAGAGGAAGGTTGATCATAGCCCACTCTGGTCATGATTTAACGAGATTATGTTTATATTTAATAATATGAGCGTCCAAAGTAGAGGAAAAAATCGAGACGACCAACCTCAGGTTCCTATGTATTTTTTATTGGAAATGGGTTACGCGAAATAAACTAAACCCAGTATTAAATTAAAACTTTGATTTATTAATCAATTAAACGGAGCAAGGGAGGAAGTCGTAATGAAAGCTATACACCAAGTGAAGAGACGCCGTCGAATTATAAAAACAAACGAGAACTACTGTTCACATGTTATAAAAAGAACGCAGGTCTGTGGGTTCATTACATCGTGTTTATCACCTGTTTACAGTGATTCATTTTTTTTAACAAAATTTATTTTTTGCCTTTCGACTAACGCAATGTTACCGACAATCCAACATTTTTCTGACATAAATCATGACCAGAGCGAAGCGGGATCAACGTTCTTCTTTAGAATGAGCCCTCACACAGATCGTAACATGTTTGTATAACTACAAACAATGGTTTCCCGCAAACACTGTTTTTACTTGTTTTTCTAGTAACATTCTAGTAAGATCTATGGGTCTGGTACTCCCTTAAGGGGGTACGGTACCCATGGATATGACTAGCATATTACTAGAAAAACAAGTAGAAACAGTGTTTGCGAGAAACGACTTTTTGTCCTTATACAAGCATATTTTGTGCTGAATGAGGGCTCATTGCAAAGAGGGAGGTTGATCACGCTTCGCTCTGGTCATGACATAACGAGATTATGTTTATATTTAATAATATGAGCGTCCAAAGTGGGCGAAAAATCGAGACAACCACCCTCAGGTTCCCATGTATTTTTCTAATACAAAATGGTTTCTTTGACTTAAATCATGACCAGAGCAAAGCACGATCAACCTTCCTCTTTGCAATGAGCCCTCACACAACTCATAACATGCTAATATCAGGACAAAAAATGTTTTCCCGTGATCGCATTCAATTGTTCCCCAGATTCCGTTCATGAAGGGCAATGAAGGGCAAGTAGAACTAATTTTAGTTCAGCTACTCAAACGAGATGGCGCTGAGACAGGAGAACTGTCAGCGTATATTCGTAACAACAAAAATATAAAGGGCTTGAAACCACTCGGATCCATTAATAGCAATAAAGATATTGATAAAAAGAAAAAAACCTATATTGATAGCGAAATTGAAGCGTTAGATTGATACAAATGTATGTTCGTCACTGTTGCCAAACTGTTTTTCAGCGTGGAGGTTGGTTACACTGATAAATATCCTAGAATCCATGGGTACCGTACCCTCTTAAGGAGAGAAATAACCGTACGTGCGTGTATACGTGGCGTGAAAACGCGGGGCGAAGGTTCGAGGCCCGGGATTCGATCCGCCGAATTGACGTGCTCTCCCAATTGAATCGCCGTTAATTGTTCGCTGTCAGCGCCGCTGAAATTTTTCGCTCGAATCACCGGACCGGCGCCGCGCCGCGAACAATGTTGTTCCGCCCGCGGTTATCTCGTTCCCACTCGCGGATCCCGCTCGGTTTACGTTCACGAGAAAGTAAATATGAATCTTTCGGATCACTGATTCAGTGGGAATATTCGTGCCGTCCCGGGTCGGGTCGATCAACTTCCGGCCGAGAGCAACTCGAAGTTCGCGGAGCACTGTCATGCCGGACATTACAGTTTCGAAACACTGTACTCAAATTAAAAACAGTCGCAATGCGTGTAAAATTTATTCCTTTATTCTGCGGTTATTATTAATATTTTTAATCCAAGGAAAGTTCCTTCTCTGCGTCTTCAAAGATTTTCCATCGAAACAATGCCGCAACACCCCGTTAAGTAATAAACCGTACAAAATTTTCTATAATTTTAAAAATTGTTTAGCAAGACATCACAAATTGAAATGCAGTTAACAAATTCCAACGCACATGTTCGACATTTGAATCGAAGAGATTAATCAATCACTTGGACTACCATATGCAATCACTATACTGCAGATTTGTACGCAAAATAAACATTTTCTACATCAGTTGCAAGAGACGGGAGAGAGATTATCATTTTAAAGAAAGAGTGGTAGTGGTCTTAATAAAAATGAAAAGTAAAAGTACCGAGTGCGAATATAGCAAATAGAAGATTTTAGTAACAATATCATTATTATATCGTTATTTTAAAATGAAGTTTTATTCGACCGAGAAGTTTGCTTTGAACATATCTCTGATAAGAAAACCAGAACTTTTCCCCGTTATCCAATGTCATCCTTCTCTTCCATTGTGCCAGGCGGACGTATGCAAGCGATATGCATCATACGAGACACCAGATACGGCTGGAAGCGGCTAACAGTCGTTTCCATGTGACGACGTCGACGTTGGCAAACTGCTGCTCGAAATCAGAGAGAGAAGAATGACTTTGGCGAGCCGGATAGCGGGTGTAATCGGAGATGTAATTGAACGAATGCATTTGCATCTAACCATGCACCGGAACGTATCGCTTGACGGTTCTCAGTTTCAATTGAGGTCAAATACGCTTTGGTGATGGATATCGACTAGACATTCTCGTCGAAATCGAGATTAAATAATGTATGTTTTAATACGTCGAAAAATTCGTTCAATTAGAACGGAACAAGAATCGATTTTACCGTACTAATTTCTAGGAGCATTGGACATCAAGATTTAATTTTTGGAACTTCATTGTATATTTTATACGTTACGAAACGCTACGAAAGACATAAATGGATTACGGATCTTATGCATTTATAGCTGGAATGATATAAATGAATTTAAGAGTTTCAATGCATTAGTTCCAGCTTATTACAGTAATTTCTCGATCTATGACCAGAAAACGGGGGTTTTAAATGTCATAGATCGTAAAGGGTATGCTATTTTTTTCTCGGAATTGATCGCACCGTCACTTCAAAAGAGTGCCGAACATAGAGAAGGACCGAATGATACACAGATCGGATGACCGAGCGTGCCGTCGTCGTCGACGCAGTTTAAATGCCCGCGTCTCTTTCTTTCCAACACGCTGTCGATCCTTGTAAGTAAAACTTTCATCGTCGATTAAACCACTACATACAGTTGGAATTATATTGTGTTTGGTACTGTCATAATCAGAAAAACACCAGAAATAAGATAGTGAAAGACCTATAACAAAATAATGAAAATTAAGGGCCTTGAAAATTCGATTCGTTCGAGTCAATGTGTGGTGCTCACACCGATATACCTAAACCGAGATCAATCATCGCCGCTCTGCGACGCGGCACGGCGCACAGTGGGACCTTTTGTCCAAATCGTGGACAAAATCAAAGAACTTTCGATAGAAATGAGATAGAGGACTGACATTTTTTTTACATACAGCTGAAACTTCACAGAATATGGGAAAAATAGGGAGATTATGGTACGAATGTTTTTTAACCTCGAAAAAATTCGTCAAAGTTGCGCAATTTCGAGAAAATTGTGGTCTTTGCAATACCACGCGCGGTAAAAATTTTGTTGGAACATGCTCTACGTGATTTCGAGTCGATTTTTTCACGCTGATTTCAAATCTGGTCTCAAAATTTTTCTACGACCTCAGAATTTTCCAAAATGTCGAATGATTATTAAACGGTTATACTTTTATTTTTTCAAGGTTAGAAAACATTCGTACCATGATCTCATTATTTTTCCCATATTCCACAATGTTTCAGCTTTAATTTATAAAAAATTTCAGCCCTCTATCTCATTTCTATCGAAAGTTCTTTGATTTTGTCCACGATTCGGCGAAAGGTCCCACTGTGCGGCGTTGCCCGACAGTGGAATGGGTAAGCTCTTGTCATAGATCGTGAAGACATCCCCGGTCATAGATCGCGAGATTACTGTACAATTATTAACACTGAACCTACCAGTGCCGGTCAAATGACTCCTCGCGGTTTTATATTCTTCATCTTCCAATTTTTCACATTATTTGATTGGATAAATCCTTATCCAAGCATATATTTTAATAAAAATTGCAGAAAATCTAAATAAATACAACCTTATCATTTTTGCAACGTGAAACAGTTTAATCGCTTGTAGTGCTCGGTAGGTTTCGCGTTAAAGGAAGAACGAAATTCCTGATAGACTCCTGTCCATCGTTATCAAAATATAAAACTTCAAGCGTTTAATTTCAACCACGAAAAACCGGTGTTCAGCCCACTGTGCTCCAATAGCGAGCGGATTAGTAGAAAGGAAAAGACGCAGGATGTTCTTTTTGAAAGTAAAGAACGGTAGCAGCATATTTTCCTCTCCATTCCAAAGAGAATGTAGCATAGTTCGACGGGGAGTAATAAATCCGCACGAAATTTTCGTAGTGGGAGCTCGAGAGGCGAATAAAAGCGAGACACGAGGGAAGCGTTGCCAGTGGAATCGGTACGTCTACGGTCAGACGGTAGAGGCGGTTCCGTCTCGCGCGAGTAATATGCAATACGCGAACTTGTCAAATATATCATTCCGCTCGATGTATCCGCGAACACGAGATCGTTACTCGAACTTTATTCAATTTCCCGTTTTCCGCTCGACGCGCCACACCCGTGCCGCACAAGCAAACGTCGTTTCGCCGGAGAATAAAAAAAAGCAGAAGAACGAAAGAAAGAAAAGAAACAGCCACGCCGCCGGTCCGTTCCCTTTCCCATGTATTGAATTACTGGCACGGCATGGCGCTGCGGGGGTGGCTACATTCTTCACCGGTTAGCACACCTGCAGCCTTCAACAGGTACGCTCCTTGCACACGGCCGCCTTCCACCCACGCGGCAGGGTCTCGCGCGTAAACAATCACGCGATCGAGCGAAAAGGAGACGCGACCGGTCGATCCGGTGAAATACGGGGATCGGAAGGAACGGGAGAGGACCGTTCTCGCGTTCTGTCTGGAATTTTACTGCTAGAAGAACGGAGCTGGTAGTCTAACAGTGAGATAGGGCAGACTCAATACGCTTTGCGAATGAAAATATCGAGCCGGCGCGCGGTGCGTGGGAAATCGTCGTTCCGCGTGCACAGTTCTCAGGGAAATATTGGCTTCCACGTTTCCAAGGACTGTATCTAATTTCTTACCACCTAGGCTACGTCAATTGTGCAAATCATGTGCATTTTTGCTCTGACAACCTAAGGATGTTGCCTCTAACCGACTACATAAATCGAGGATCACTGTTTCATTATTTTTGGCACATCTGAGCTGCCGCGTTAATTCGAATGGGCGTATCTGTCAGCTTCGCTTGAAAGAAGAGAGATTTATATTTTTCATCCTTTTTCACGTTTCTGACCTTCTATCACTTTCAACACCATTCAATGATTATCGTTGAAATTGCCTTGTACAGGGCTACAAACGTAAAAGTTCAAGAATAGTTCCATTAAAAAAAAAATAATTAAGATGACCGTCAAATCTCCTAAGCACCTTCACCGGAAAAAATTTAAGTCCACCTCGTAATGGGCTCCTCGAAGCTAAACAGCTTTTCCATGAAACATTTCTTCGAATTTCATTTTTCAAGAAATATAGAAGCTATTCAGGTGGCTTTTTTAGGTGACTCACCCTGTATAATATTGCTTCAATATTAACGCGAGCATAACGTTGTACAGGGTGTGAAGAAATGTTTGGTCCTGGTTGCCAAAGGCGTATTCCACATCTGTGAAAAAAGTTGCCGCAAAATTGTTCTTGACCTCGAAGTTCAAGAGCAAATTTTTGTGTTACTGCATTGTATTCTATGCATCATGGGGACAAAAAGTGTCAAGGGAACCATGAGTAGAATACAATGCAATAATACAAAAATTTGCCCTTGAACTTGAAGGTCAAGGACAATTTTGCGGCAACTTTTTTTCACAGATCTTCACCGATCCGAAGATGTAGAATACCGCTATGGCAGCCAGGATCAAACATTTTTTTACACCCTGTACGATAGCTGAACTGACCAGCCGGTTATTCGGAAACCAAGTAGGAATCGGTAATACGTCCACGGCCGACACGACGAGTGAAAGCTGCACGTAACAGTAATTCAACCGTACCGACGGAATCGTCAAACTGTTGTTTTCCACGATGCCGTTCTTGGGACTACGACGGCAATTTAATTTCAGCTATGGAGGGAGGATGGGGGATCGTTAAAGTGGCTTCGCGACGGTGGACTTTGTAAATTCATAATTCATAAGCCCGCAACGCTTTCGCATTGAATTCGCTTCGGGAATACGCACCGCGAAAATCTCCGATAATGCCGCGGTTTAGCTTGTTCCACTGTAAACCGTCACTTTCCTTTCGGTCCTCGTCTTCTACCCGAACACACCGACTTCGGTTAAAGTATGCTTATCCAAAACGACGTCGTTCGCTCATCCGACGATCGCGTAATAAAAATGGTTACGTCCTGTTATACGCGCTGTTTCAAAAATATCCACTATCCGGAGCTCGTAGAGCCTCGAGTATTACGGTGTAAAAGAATCTGAGGTTTTGTCTTTAACCCCTTATAATTTACTAGCAGCCCCCGACACATATATATATATATATATATATATATATATATATATTATTACTAATATACATATATATATTAAGTATACATAATAAGTTACATAATAAATTAAATACTAAATATTAAGTATAATAATATACATATATATATATTAAGTATATTAATATATATATATATACAAACATCCATGTATATATATATATATAGATGATAACCCTGGGGAACATTATTAATTCATTAATAACAATTTATTGTAGATATAATAGTTCAAATAATAAATATGGACTAACGTGTCCGAACGTGTTACGCGGTATAAAATATGATAACCCTGGGGAACATTGTTAATTCATTAATAACAATTTATTGTTGAAACAATAGTTAAAATAATGAATATAGACTTGAAAGATGCAAAGCTCGTTCGTAGGCGTGGGGGAGGGTGGTTTTTCGCGGTATGTAATATAACACGTGCATACTTTTCCCAGGAAGACTTGACCTTGAACGTGTCCGAACGTGTCCGAACGTGTTTTGCAGTATGAATACCTCGTGTTCAAATACATATGTATACCAATTTTTATAGGTTCAACGCTATAGAAGTTGATATATTGCAGCGCCATCTACCTATCTGTGTAGCGTAAAAACCTTCTCCATGAAAAAATACATATATGTGCCAAGTTTTATGTTGATCGATCAAACAATTTCGAAGTCTATTAATCATACATATATATATATATATGTCCCAAAATTCCTCCGACACCCGAAAATGGGAGGTTCCTTGGGTCATTTGAAGCGACATTTTCCTTTACAAAAATGGCGTCCGCGGCTTTGTTTAGGAGTTATTAACGAAAAAACGCACACCAATCAGAGCGCGAACTAGGCGCGAGTCAGCACAGTCTACCCGACGCGCCAACTGTCAATTGGCCGAACGTGTCATCGCATGTCTAGATCGCGCTCTGATTGGTCCGTGTTTTTCGTTAATAACTCTTAAACAAAGCCGCGGACGCCATTTTTGTAAAAGAAAAAGTCGCTTCAAATGACCCAAGGAACCTCCCATTTTCGGGTGTCGGAGGAATTTTGGGACACCCTGTATATATATACACAAACATCCATTTATATATATATATATATATATAGATTTCACATTTATGGCGATTGGAACTCTCTTGATGTCTCCCATGGCTCTGACACATAATTTTTTACTCATCCTGTTTTAAACACTCTGTATAACTAGATTGACTATTGGCAACCTCACTGGTAAAAAAAACAGCAATCACCCCTTTATATTGTAGGATGTGCAAAGTTTGATAGATCGAGAGCTCGTTCGTTGAGCACTGTAATTATTACATTGTATGCCTCCCTCGATATCGAACAACTTTCCTTTGAAATATTTTCCTATACCAGAAGTAGTCCATGAATTTTAGGTGGTACAGTTAAGTGTTCCGCTCGGAGATCAAAATCAGTGTATGGAGCGACGCCACTGAATACCCGGGAAGGACTAATTTCGAAAAAGTTGAACACCTCGTTAGAGCTTAAAGAAGACTTTAGTACATTCGGAATGAAACATGGAACACTCAAAATCCATTGCAAAACTGACATTTGACAAAAATGTACTCGCTGAAAGTTCCATTCGAAACTCACCCGATTCATATGCATCAGCCTAATATTTTTGTTTGTCGGGCGCCGAACAATCGAATCAGTTTTTCAGCCGAGTAGCGCTTTGCATAATCCGACCGGATGAATTTGAAAATCAAAATGGCAGCCGGCGGCGGCGTGGCAGGGTCGTGCCCCATGTCCCCGCTTTTGATGAAATTTGACAGCTCTCGACTAGAGCTAGATCGATCCGCTTGATCGCACGGAGATTTTGCGATTTTTCGGCAGCATTTTTTAATCGTCCGCGTCCTGGAATTATGCGATCGAACGCCCCCCTCTCTGCATGGTCGTCCAAGTTAATCCTTTTACGAGAGAGCGCCGCCGTTTGCTCTCGACGAGTCGGTTTTGACTTCTTGATCGAGCAGACTGAGTGCCGGGATAACGATCGGCCGCGTTCCACGTTTTTATCGTCGACCATGTTCTCGAGAATCGATTCCCGGCGACTATGAAATCGCGACACTCCTGGAAAATATGAGGGCCAACGCGGCCCTCGCCGAAGGTGGTCGATCTTTTTCAATTAGAATCGAATGGCGCTGCCTACGAGAACGTTCTACAGAGCTCAACTATACAACGCCTCTCTAACGCCAGCGAATTCTCAGCTACAGCTTTCAAAAGAGGGTATCAGAACTGGGAAGAACGGATTTACGATCCGATCGAGTCGGGAGGCACCATTGTTCAAAGATTTCCTCGGAAACGGATTGAACAGTCGTCTAGATGAAGAGCAGTCGGATTCATTTGGATTCGTATAAACTGTAAGTTTAGCTTGCTTTAAATATTAATCAAAGATATTTGAATAGTAATAACGTTATAAAAATATACAGGCTGAGTCACCTAACGTTTGAACTTCAAATATATTAGTTGTTTTCAAATATACATTAAATGTCTTGAGAATAAAGTTGCATTATTTTAATCACAAGATCACCTTAATATTTTTTTTTTAAGTATCCACCCTTTTTTGAACACCTATAATGATAGTCTTTTGTATTATGAATTCAGTGACTACAATTACACTGTCCAACACCAAAAATGTTTTCATATAACTGATGGGTGAATCTTATTATTTAATGATTAATTAAATATGTTTAACGTATGTATAACGTATTTATAATGCATATCACTGTATTCAAGAAAGTCTACAGAATCTTTTGCTGCACAGAACAATTCAATATATATTATAATAACATTACAACATTTGTTTAGAGTTGAAAAATATTTTTGGTATTGTGTGAGCCCTATTGTATGACTCAACTTTATCCTGAAGATGTTTAATGTATCTTTGATAACAGTAAAGATATTTGAAATACAAACATTAGGTGACTCACCCTGTATATCTTGTACTTGAAAAATTCTATACATACAAGCATTTGGGTCATGAGATATCAGCACGAAAATTCGACTTGAAAACGAAATTTTAAGACAAGGGGATAGAAAAAACACTGTTTCGAGACTCGTGAGCGGCTCATCAAAATCCATAAGAATCGCTCGTTAGTACCAGAACGCGAAGTTCACAGTAGAATTTGCAAGTGATCGATCACTGTTGCGCGACGCATTCGCAATTTTTGCGGATTGTGTCGTGCACTTTGTGCGGCACGAGGCCGAACGAAAGTTTCCAGTTTATCGTTATCGATCACTTGATTACGCGGATCGGACACATCGTATGCACCGACCTGATGCATCTGTCTGGTGCAGCCGGAAGCGGACGACTTTCGCTTCCCGCTGCATTCATCGTATCGCTGATCCGATTCCCCCGGTGCGGCGCGGCGTTTTGATTCTGGGCCGCATTCCCTATTCTTTTTGTCGGCCGCCGCTAATGGTTTAATTACGACGCAATTACGGCCACGTTTCATTCGCTTAACGGGTCCGGACGGCAGAGCTACTAAACCGCGGCGCCGTTAATCCGTTTCGTAGCCGAGCGCGAGCAAATTGACGAGCTAATTCGTCCAGTTGTTTCTTCGTTGCGGCGTCACCGGCGCGACACGGCGCGACACGTGTGCCGACACCGTGAAAAGTGAACAAAACTGCAACGGGCACGATGCAGCTCGCGAACCATGCACCACCCCGGTAACTCGGTTACCTGCTCACAATCGACGCGGTTCCGCAACGGGTTTCGCCAGCGTTTTTCGTTACTTTGGTTTTATCTTGCTTCTCCACCATCTTCGCCGAGGTTTCTCTCAATGGGCCGAGCTGCGCCCACCGATGTCGTTAATTAATAGCTGCCAACATAATTGTCCGCGAAATGGCGGAGATCGAGCCACCGAACGCCGAGAATTAAGGTCGAGCTGCCGCAATCGAAATCTTTCTCGCGTCGCGACCGGAATTAATTCCGCGGAATTCGTGACAATACGGATTCGTATCTGCTGCACGCGTTTCGTCGCATTCCATTTCGTTGCAACGAAGACTTTCGGAGCGGAATCCGGCCTTTACCGATCCGTTCGAATCAATTTCCTCTGAATAAGCGAGATTAACGAGATACCCGATTGAAAAAATTTACTGTAGCGAAATATCACGTGTAGAACACGGATTATTATAGTATTCGGTTCACTGGCTCGTTACGGACGTTAGGGATTTTTCTAGCTGGGATTTTCCACTTTTCTCGGTTAACGAAAGTGTTGATTGAAATAATACATTTTTAAGTAATTTTTGTTTCCGCCGGTTACTGAAAACTTGGATTTCCATGGAGAAACTACAGCGAGACTTGGAACGACTTCATTGTATCCTCATGAATATGAAATAGGATGCAAATGTTTTCAGTTAAGCTACTTTCGAAGACGGTTTTGAAAAAATGTTCGAGCCTCTTAATCTTCGTGTCAATAACTGCAAAGTTTAAGGGTTGATCGATTAGTTTCAGATCTTGTACTTTTTCAACCCCTATTGTGTTTTGCATTGTCTTTTAATGTCCTTTTTCAGTCTTAATATCCTTTTGTTAGTAATACGTTTCATTAGCAAGTTCATTCTGCGAAGTAAATTAACAATGACTAACATCAACCGTAATAGCAAAGAAAGTTAGAAATTTTAAACAGAAGTTGAAAATTAAACATTCCTTACGATCTAGAATAATTCCATTCTATATGATTTTTATCATTTCATGGACATGAAATGGATATAATACCTAATACAATACTTAAATGTTTGTAATTGGTTAGATACAAACATATTTAATAATGAAATATATAATAATAATAAATTTAATAGAAATCAATTTTTAGTGATTTGATTGATTTTTATTGATTTATTATTTGATTTTATTGATTTGAGAGCTAAGGGTTAAGTGTTACGTGTTTCTCGATCGTAAATTTTAATATAAATCAAATATATGTGCACGGTGCACAATTTTGATCAATAATAAAAGTAATAACTAAGCAAATTAGCAATAATTAAGTTTAACTCAACGTTTCGATCCAGTTGTGGATCATTTGCAAGAGCAATTGCGTCTGAAAATATATATAAACAAAAGTTTCTTTAAAATATTATTAACAGTTTTATTAACTTTGTGAAACACCCAATATATTTTGTTTATATATATATATATTTTTAGCCGGAATTGCTCTTGAAAATGATCCAGAACTGGATCGAAACGTTGAGTTAAACTTAATTATTGCTAATTTGCTTAGTTATTACTTTTATTATTGATCGAAACTGTGCGCCGAGAACATATATGTGATTTATACTAAGGATTAAGAATGAGAAAAGGATTCAACAATTTTTCTGTAGAATAGAACATTCTCTCGACTAGCCGCTAATATTTTAATTGAAAAAATAATAAACCAAATTAACCAACTATTCATTCAATATTTGTATAACCAGCTCGTAAAATATTCCTTTCGTATTCAGTATAAACATGCATTGCGCCAGTAATTAATTGATTGCGAATCATTAAAATCGTTTCTGCAAACGAGAAAATAAAATTACTGGAAACACGATTGCGCTCGAATCCAATCTACATGTAATACACAAACAATATCAATACACAAGTAATTTTCAATTTTAATCGTATCGCTAATCATCTGGTCCGAAATAACGAGGGCTCGTTGCAGGGAAAAACAATACGATTAATAGTGAGATTCCCTGATGCGTTATTGTTTGTTATACGATCGGATGTCTCAGATTTCAGACTTATCTCGAGAACGATTGTCCTGCTCGAGTAACAAAATTTCGTTTTTGGCCGGTCAGAAGTGGACGAGATAAATACAGAAGCTTTAAAATGACTTATACGATTAGCGGCAGGGTGGTTAAACCGCGACTTGTATCGATGTTGGAGAGACAGCGTCGACGCGGTTCCTCGATGAAATTTACACCGGCATAAATTTATACGCGGCCAAGGAGCGCCGTTAATTTCCCGGCTCGTAAACTACCGCAGGCAGCTGACGGTGGCGTGTTAGCGTTGCAAAAGGGACTCCATAAGGGGGCAGCCTCGCATAGACGGGTCGAAAACTCAATTTTTTAAATGTATTTTCTAAAACCATAGAACCTTCTAAATGCTTTCCCGAAATTCTATGCATAAATTTATTTAAATAACAAAGTTATGACTGCACTGCGGATCTTTTCACAGTAAACACGTACTTAATGGGAGCGAGACAGAACCAGGCTGTTCTTTTACCTGTCAAGAATATTAAATCGCTCAACTTTAAGGATGTTCTGGAGGTACAATGGGAGACAAAAGTACAAGAAATTCGAAATCCATCGATATATTGGCAATGAAAGCCATTCATGAGTATATTTTGCATTAAAAGAATAGATTAATTTAAAAAGCTTTCGTTTAATTAGTGAATTTCACGTTATATTTATTTTTTAATCAAATTGTCTTCATATTATAAAAAATTGTAAGTGACTTTTGGGAATGATTGTGCCCCTGATTTGATCTTCAAGATAATAAATTTGTGATATTCAATATATGTAATTACGCAATAAGAAGTTAAAAGTAAATAGTTAAATAAATTAAAAATACCTTAGAAAGCAATATTCATGGTTATTACTGAAAATAAACATGTAAAATTTGCGTAAAATGACGTTCTCATAATAATAAAAATCGTGACAACACTGGACTCAGCTGTCTGTTTCTGTATTTGCGAGTTGGTAGTATTGTGTGCGTTTGAAAACTATCGTGACTTTGACAAGTATAAATCAATTACGACGCATAGTAGATCTAAGATTACTTGGTGAACAGTTATGGTGTACATCTTGTAAAGAAGCATTATCTTTGACTATAATGTCTGTATAATGTCTGTATATTTCAACAAATTTTAACCCGCACGACATACTAGCGATACAATTGTGATTAAAGAGTTAAATAAATAGGAGAATATTGTTTAGCAATTTTGTTAATTTATTTTTTAATTAACATTTGTTGTTTAGTAATTTTAATCATTGTTCAATTACTAGAATGTAGTGTTCATTGACTGGTATTTTTTATATTTTTTATTTTACGTTTAATGAAGAAAAATAATAATAATTTCATTTTATTAGTGTTCATTTATTTTTGACAAATGAAGTATAGGGAGCCATTTGGCATATATGAGATTCCTTTAATTCACACATTTTTTTTACATAAAATTTTATGCTAGTTAGATGACAACACGATAAATTTCACGTTTTCTAACAGTTTATAATTTTTTCCTCTGTAACTATTTAGTGAATCCTAATCAATTTTGAACATAATTAATTACATAATTTTTATTATATATATAAAAAAACTGGAGCTTCCAGTTGCGTTTTTTCAAGGTTTAAATAGGGTTTGAAGTGGAATTTTATGAATTCTTCACAAGAAGACGTGTTAAAGTGTGCAAACTTTAAGTTGCTATAAATATTAAACGGTGTAGTGAATCTAACTCAAACTTTGGTAATTGCATTAATTTAGTAAGAATTACATCTTGTCAAATTTTCAAAAATTTTATTGCCTTTTTATATACCTCCAGAACATCCTTAAACACTCATAACTTTTGAACCGTTGATCCTCCAGAATGAAAACTCTATTTCTCGCATTTTCTTCCTCAAATCTACTGGATAACATAGGAAAAAGGCAAAAATTTCTAATTAGGCAAGGAGAAGTTTAACAAAAATTGTATAAGCAGTGCGCCTACAGAAGTTTTCGCTTCAAAAATTATTCTGTCCGACAAAAAGAGCAGTTAAATAAACGACAAACGAAATTACAGTTGAAAATCGTTAAATTTTGTAGCGTTTGCATACTACTGCCCCCTTATAACAAGTTCCAGAGCCAACAGGGGTTAGACCAGGCGCTTCCAACCCTTTCTCCCGCTGGAAAACGTCGGCTCGAGTTTTCAAGGATGTTGAACACGCGACCTCGGTCCGTGTGGACCTGGAGGAGGTGTTCACCGCGAAAAGGGGCAGCAAGGATGAATGTTTTCGGGAGCAACAGATCTCCTGGGGTACGCAACATCCGGGGCTATGCAACATGCCCACGTACGACGATTAATATTAATCCAACCTGGGAAGGGCAAACATTAATATCAATGTGGAAGACGCCAAGGCCTGGCGAGACCAGAAAATCGCTGCGAGCAAGAAGTCTGCCGCGAACCTGCACCCCCGATAACGCGAAAATGGTAATTTCGGCTCTGTGTACCCGCGAATATCGCCGATGCAACGTGTTCGAGGCCGGTAGAAAAAGATGCGGCGCCTCTGGGACGCCTTCGTGCAATGCATCGTGCGCAGAATTCGTTCGGCTGATGGATTATTATGTTGGAACTGCACCGACAAGCGCCTTGTTGTGCCGCTGCTGCATTGGAACTTCGCCGGACTGCTGATTCTGGTACCCCCTAGTTTCGCAGGTGGAAGATGAATGGTTCGGAGGATCTAGTTATTAAACCTTTTTTAGCTGCTGCTTCGAAGGGAGAGCAGCGCGATTTGGTCCAGAGCTTACATTAAATCGGATCGCGAGGAAGAAATAAAACAAACAACGTGGGGCGAAAGATAATAGTAAAGAGTTTAGAGAGTAGCTATCGTTAAGAAAACTCGCACAACAATCCATATCATTTGCAGTGCAATAAAATTGTTACTGATTTAAGTGAACTATTCATGCATCTATTGCATGCGCCCCACGTTTTTTGTTTTAAATCTTACAAGTATTTTCATAGCTTTCAAAAATGCACAATTATAAATTTTCAGGACTATCTGTATGGGGTTAGACATCTGTATGAGGCTAGGGAAAATTTTATTTCATAGTTTTTAGTGCATTTTAAATTATACTTTTTAATCCGTCTTAATTGTACTTTTTAGTCCGTATATTAAAATTTGTTTCATTATTTATTTTTTTTACTTAAGTAATTTAAATAATTATTTTTAGTTCGTTTTAATTTTTATTTAAATAATTATTTTTAGTTCGTTTTAATTTTTGTTTAAATAATTATTTTTAGTTCGTTTTAATTTTTATTTAAATAATTATTTTTAGTTCGTTTTAATTTTTATTTAAATAATTATTTTTAGTCCGTCTTAAAAACGTGGCTTAAAAATTTTTTTTTATTTACATAATTATTCGTTAATAACTCGTTAATAACTCGTCATTAAAAAAAGAGACAGACATGAAACCGATTTAATATTGCATTGTCATCCACTTCTGAGCTATGTTTCAAATTTCAAGTCTCCAACTCAGGAAGTGGTTTAAAATACGATTACAAGATTTTGCGGAAGGAAAGCGGACGGACAGACAGACAAGAAAGCGATCTAATAAAAACGTGGGAATAAAATAGGATGGCCTGTCCTGTGCAAGGATGTCGAGGACAAAATTAGGTGGACTCCCTTTAAAAACTAATAACTTCATTAAAATTGGACGTAACAACTTGAATTTTTTAAAGGTGGCAGAATAATTAGCTTACTGGTAGAAAAAAGGAATTGAAAATGACCATTCGTCGAAATTACGAAGATAAATCACTACTTCTCTCGAAATCTAAGTACGTTGCGCATAAAATTTTGTCAAATTGTGAGAAACTGTGATTTAGACTCTTACACCTTTCAACGCCTACAGATTCAATTTCGATGAAACTTTGTGTATGTATAAAGGACAAGTCATGTTCGTAATTTTATTTTAGGCCGTATTTGATACAATACTTTTCTGTAGAACGTTCAGTGGATCGAACGTTCCGTGTGTAATTTAATTTGTTCAAGGATGTGCAATGTTCGAATTAAAATGACTGTCGGGGAGAATGCTGGATTACATTAATCAAGGAAACTTCAAACACTTCGTCGTTATAAAGTTCTCGTTGGCGTCTTTACAACTGCCGCGGAATCTCGAGGCATAAATTATATTTCAATTAGCTTACCGTTTACGTTTCCACATTCTCAGGAGTAGAAGACCAAGCATTCTTTTACCGCGGTTCGAGCTCATTGAGAATAATTTTAATGCTCATGAATTTGCAATTTATAACATAACCCAACCCCCGATCCTTCAGATTTAATCATAGCAATGCAAGTACCGTCGTCCATTATCAACAAAGCGGCAAGCAAAGTTGCTTGAGAACAACATTCTCTCCCCCTATAGAATCTCAAGCGAATGTCCTTTCATTAGAGTTCTCTCTCTATACCGTACAATTCGCCGGCACTAAAGCCGAGCATAATATAATAGATCCTACCTGAAGTAGACTTTAGACAGCGAATTGATCTCGCGAGTTGTGCATCTCAGGAGATGCATGGAACGTCTACTTGACTACGGTATGGCCAAATCTATCTTTAATTTTGGGCAACAATTTTATTGAAATAAAAGTTTTAAATAATGTGGGTTTAAAATCCACTTGGAAAAATCCCACTTTATTCCAAAATTTTTACCCAGCTCTGCCTTCTACAATTTTTACAAAAAATAGAATTTGCATGTTATTATTAGGCTGTTCTTCACAGCTAATAATTATATTAATAATTAATAATTAATAATAATAATAACTAACAATCGATTTAGACAATTTTTATTTCTTGTAAACGTCATCAATGTACTGCGGATTTTTATGCATTCACGAAGAAATTAACTGGATAAAATATAAAACAGAAAAAATATTATTATGTACATACACTTATGGTGTAGAAAGCAGCATTCACAGAGTTCTGAGACTGTACAGATTGAAGTACAATTTCATATAATTCAATCTTACGTTAAACTGCAAAGGAAGCTAAAACTTGATCTCGATTTCTTTAAATTTATCTGAAAAGATCGCATTCTATTTATAACAAACTCAACTCTCACTTCTCCGCCTAAAACCATCCAAACTTCACGAGATCATAAAACCGTACACAAAGACCCAGTACTAAAAGTTTCCGGAGTCTGGCGATAAAAAGATCACAAAGATAACCTAGAGTATAGCGTTTTAGACGGAACTACCCCATCAACCGGAGCCTAAACGTTCCGCAGACAGTTTTCGAGATTTTCCTCGGGTGGATCCGGTTGGAGCGATTGCTCGCTGACGAAGTATTTTTCCTCGGCAAAACTTTCATTAATTTCGCGGCATTATTAATTTCGCGAGCTACTCGGGACGCGCGGCGGGATTCTGGGTCTGCGAGGGTGGCGCAGATCCCTGCGAGGAGACGCGAGCATCAACTCCGCGAGTTTGTTTTGTTTTCATTAGCCGGAGCTGTTTACTCGCGCGACAAGCTCGAGACAGGTCGTTAGATCCGCTCGATACACGAGCCTGCTTATATGCCTCGAAAGACGGTCTTCTTCTCTCTCGCTCTCTGTCTATCTGTCTATCTTTCTTCCGTAAGATCGGTTAGAGTGCTCGGGGAATTCCGTGAAAAATGGCGAATCGAATAAGTGTCGGGCGGAGGCACGTATCCGCGTATCGAGAATCGCGAGAGGCGCTTGATTCCCGGACCCCGGAACCCTTATCGGGGTCCAATCTCCTCTCTCGAGGCGAGAATCTGTTGCAAAGGTAATCTGAAAAATTACGATTTTATTCATGAGCTCCATCGCACCGGTCGATCGACACGGGAAGAGAAGAAAGAGGCCGCCCCCGGGAAGTATCGCGACGATTCAATCGCGAACTCCCTTCCGACGGGCTGAGATTTCGCGAGAGCAAACGATAGCGATGGGCACGAACCTTCTCAATTAGGGTTGATCCCCAATATAGCCAACTATGATTGCATTCAAGGTACAGTAAACCACGGTAATATTCCGGCACTCTTCAAACGACTAAATTTTTACCCCTAAAATGTCGCACAAAATATAAGAAACCAAAGCGTGAATCTTAGGTACGAAACACCTTTGATACATGAATACTATGCAACATTAAGGTATAGGTACTAGTAGTTGACACATTTGTTGTTTTTCTAAAAATGATCGAACCTAGCGCCGATATCATTCAATTGATTACTAATTTTCCATCGAGAAGAATGTAACCTTTGATAGTCCCTTTCGTTATGAATTCAGTAAAATATGAAAGCAAAGTACTTTCTGATGAGACTGAATGTTTTCAAACATCCTCTAGTCGATTACGCTACGATTTATTTACTGACAGTAAGTTTCCAACCGCGATTTCGCTATGTCTTATTCAATGATTACAAGGTGTGATATGATAACGGTGATATGAAACGATAAAGGTGACACAGAGAAAACAATTTTAAACTCCTATGACAATCAACTCCAAATTCGTCGCCTGCTAGAAGTTAGCCCCCCACTTGTGGAATTAAACAATTTCAACAGTTGTGCTGAATTGTGCTATGTCTGTTCTATATTGTGCTCGAATATTATAACTGTAATATAAAAAATAAGATGAAAAATTGAAAAAATCGATTTTTTGAGTAGCCCCCCACTTTTCATTTTTTTCAATTTTCTCAATTGTGCTAAGATTGTGCTAAAGTATTATTTTAAAAAAATTATAAATAAAGAAGTTATAGTGAAAAATCGATTTCGACATGTAATTAACGTTAAAGTAAGAAACAGTTATTTAAACAGCATATAATCGTATATCTGAGTTGTGCTAGCCTAGCACAAGTCAGCACAACTATTAATTTCCCCAGCACAACGATATAAAGGGCACTTTACTCTTATGCGCTGCCCTTCGCGCTGAGGTACTGTATCATTTTTGGTCTTTCTGATCATCCGAACATAGTAATATTGCATATCTGACTTGTGCTAGGCTAGCACAACTCAGATATACGATTATATGCTGTTTGGATAACTGTTTCTTACTTTAACGTTAATTACATGTCGAAATCGATTTTTCACTATAACTTCTTTATTTATAATTTTTTTGAAATAATACTTTAGCACAATCTTAGCACAACCTAGCACAACTTAGCACAATTGAGAAAATTGAAAAGAATGAAAAGTGGGGGGCTACTCAAAAAATCGATTTTTTCAATTTTTCATCTTATTTTTTATATTACAGTTATAATATTCGAGCACAATATAGCACAAACATAGCACAATTCAGCACAACTGTTGAAATTGTTTAATTCCACGAGTGGGGGCTAACTTCTAGTAGGCAAATTCGTCCATATATATATTTGATTACCGAATTACTTGAAAATCGTGAGAAAGAATTGGCTCGCTCCCATCGCTGATAAATATTACTTGCGTTTAGTGCTCGGCAGGTTTACAAAAGGGTAAACTTCGGAAGGCGTATCGAAGTGAAAATTCAGTTTGAAAATTTCATGATGGAACAGCGGCGATTTCTCATCGGGCGCAGGAGGAAAGACAGGAGTAAATGGGGAAAAAGGAGTGCGGCCGTTTCTATAGGAGCCCGGTGAACACCAATAAAAACTTTGCGAAACGTTCCCTTGTTTTCCAGTTGGCGTGCACGGAAAAAGCCTTCGGAGAGTTCCATCGGAGCCAGGCAGAAAGAAACGCTTCGCGCCGGGCCAGCCTGAATGTTTAAAGAGGGCGCAGTTAGCGACCGGAGAAGTACAAATAGCTAGCGCCTTTGTCCATCGATTATTCACGCAGGGTCACGTTAAATATGTACGTTTTCATGGGGGATCTTGCTGCAGCCGGGGGTTGGCTTCTTCGGCTAGGGGGTCGAGTCTCGTTCGCTGTCTCCCCGACTGGCGCATCTTCCGTAACCCCCGTTCACCCACGGAACGACAAGGGGTAACTTTGAATGGGGAATCGGCGAATTAAAGAAAACGACCTTGACTCCACTGACCCAGATTGGGGTCGAGTGCATGCAGGGTTTGAACCAGAAATTTGAGCCCCCTTCACGGTCTCTGACTTAGGGTCGTCGAGCCCGAAAATTGCGGCGCAGCCACATCGATCGCATCTTCCTCGGCGATTTACCGTGTCTATGCTCTTGTAATCTAATTCGTTTCAGTCTCGCAAACCCGATCTTTATAAGGAGATAAAGAACCGGCCAGATAGATGCGCGTTTTCGAGCAGACAAAAGGATTTCTTGCTTTCAAGAGGATTAATGAAAGAGAAGCCCCGGAGTTTCTTCGGGGAAACCCGATTGTAGTCGAGATTAATATTACACGGTTTTCTAACTGCTCTGGAAGAAAAAGAACTGGCTAATTGGATGCCAGACTGGGAATCGAATTTTTAATCTTGTGCCCGCTGAATTCGGTGTTGGGTTGCTCTGCGTCCGACATTTGTACTTTATTTCGATCTGTGTACTGTAGAACTTTATTCATCCGAATGAAAAATCTGTAAAGTCACTTGCTAATCGTTTACTTCAAGATTTCCATATTTGGAGGAACTATTAATCAAGGACTCTGTTGTTTTAAGGATTATTTCTCGCGATCGTAAATTGTTGTTAGACAAATAGAAATTGATGTTATCGGCGCACAGGTTCGATCATGATTCTACAAACATAATTTGAATGATACTACAAACGTTGATTCGGATGTGAATCTATTTCTTGGTCTTAAGAAATTTAAGACCACACGTTTGAGCTATTTCGAATAGACTCTGTTGTTTTAGTTGGAACATTCTCATACACCAAGTTTTTTACAGTATAGAATTTTACGTACTTCATGTACTTCCGGTTATTTCCGATTACTTGCGGAACAACCTAATAGAATATGAAATCTGATAAATAGTCCGAGCAACATTTAACTCACGCAACCCCTTGAACGAAGGCAGCGTGATTTCGAACATAATTCATGCGGTGTTCAACGTGCTAAGATCGTGTTTATCTTAGAAATTGAATAATCCCGAAGACAATCGGGCCAGGCCAGGCAATCGGCTCGCGTCTCACGCGACAGTCCCTAGCCGTGATTTAGAGACATATAGGGGAAAAATGGGACGGCAGCTACGCACGGAACTGCAGCTCGTGACGATCGTCTAAACGCCGTTTCCCGCACGGAATCCGCCCTTAAATCGCGCGCGTGACTTTATCCGAGCTTGCGTACCCTAGTCTCGGCAAACAGGCTGTTGGGTACGAAGGATGACGCAAAACGTTCCCACAACCCCCACAGCGCCTGTCCTCCACAAATCTTCTTGATTTCACCTGCTCCGGGCTATCCGTACGACGCGTGTCATCTATGGGTCCTCATCCTCTTACGACAGACGATAAAATGATTCATTCCTTTCTCGCTGTGAGAGACATATTCATTTAAAACGTCACGCTATATCTATATAATAAAAATTAAATGCTGTTCGTTGGTCACGACATCACGTGAGAACGGCTGGACCGATTTGGCTAAATTCTTTTTTAAATGTTCGTTGTAGTCCGAATCAGGTTTTCAGAGTACAAAAAATTGGAAAAGTTCCCCGGAAACATGAAAATTCGGGAAAAACTAAAAGTGCTTTCAGAATCATATTCCAATATAAAAAAAACGAACGTCGCAGCTTTTAATCAATATTTCAATAGGAATTTACATTATCCACGTCTGTTTGCTATAATGATCACTAAGAAATACGTTTTTTTCTTATTAACTTTCCGATTCATAGGGAAGTTACTGTAATTACCCCGAAAATCGAAAATCGATTTTTTAGCAGATCTTCACGTTTCATGGTCATTGGAGTCATTTTAGACTATTTTTATCAAATTGTTAGTATGTGTGTGTGTGTGTATGTGTGCGTATGGCCGTTTATATGTTATCAAATTTTTCGTTAACGTTTTCTGAGAAAGTAACAACGCGATCAGAATGATGAATGATGCAATCGATGTGCCCCGTCGTAACTTAGAACTGATTAGATTTTGGTCCATATTGGTCAAGTAGTTTTTAAATTTTTTAGTTTTTTCTGAAAGAAGTTCATTCAACAATGCAATTTATACGAGAGGATGGAAATTTCCCACCGAATAAACAAACGCAGTTATATACAATATACATCATATTTATTTAAAAAATTTTTTTTTTAATTTTAAAAGCTGGTTTTTACTTTGTTTACATATATCCTACAGCTTTTCACAAATTCACAAAATGCTCACAACCAAATTTATTGAAATTTGGACAGGACAACGTCTGTCAGGTCAGTTAGTTTGGAATATATTTTATTTTTCTAGTTTAAAGAACAAAGTAAAAATGGGTGAATTACAGGCTCTTCCACTAAAAAGTGTTATTTCAGATGATAAAAACACGCTGTTATTCTTACAATTAACAGTTTTATCATTTTGCTAATTACATTTCGAAGAGTGACAACTCAAATTTTTGTAAATAAAAATTAGTCCGAAAGAATATAGCAGGATAAGATACTGAAAAATGTGTTCAAACCAAATTGAGTTTGAGTTAGACAGAATACCTTTGGTGACAAATTTCAAATCAGTACCCCTACCACAAGGGTAGTGAACACGGTTTAATCAATTATCTCTTCTGTTCTACTCAACAAGAAGTTACGAAAAAATTCATATACCTTTAACCTAATAGCAAGCACGACTGTGGATTATTTAAAAGAAAATCCGGAAGCGTAAAAGTTTCGATGTTACATTGAAGGTTTAATAGTACCACGATTAATATCTCGTCGTGATTATTAATGTGCATTTTTTCAGATTTTGCGAACAAAATTCGAAGAAAAGCATATTTTGGATTGCAGTTTCGGAAATACCAGTTTTACAAAAATTCGGCACTGAGATATTGTTTAAACCATTATGCTTAATTTTTTATATAGTGCATCATACTTAAAAAGAAGTAAAAATAACTTAAATGCAAAAAACACTTAAATACAATTTGCTACAAAACGAAAAAAGATATCGTCATGGGATAAACGGCAAACAAAAGATATAGATAAACTCTACATTCCAGATTTTTTCCAAAATTTTTTGCTAATTATTTATAGTTGAAAATAATGAATTAATTTTTTGGGAATTTTATTAACTATCTTTCCCTGGGTTGACACCTACCAAAAAATTGTAAAATATTGCTATGATACTTACCTACTTTGTAAAAAAATCTCAGAAGTGTCCATTTGGTGGAACAGTGTCAAGAAAAATAAAGTTTGCCGGCGAACGCTTGGTCTGATCAGTATCGGCGCAGCGACCGAATCCCCTTGCAGCGGCTAGTTATGGGAGCGAACGGGAAGTCGGCGGTGTGTACGGAAAAGCTGATACATGTAAAAATGCGACTAAATGTTCTAATATATGATTACAGTTGGAAATCTAAACAATTATATTTTAGGAAATAGCTTACATTGAAGAAGAAAAATCCGTGTAAAGCTAGTTCGCTGCTGTTAAGTAACAGAAAGAAGAAGCTTCTCACAAATATGTTGTATGGTCACGGTGTATAGAGGTTCCTCGATGCTACGAAGGGCTCGAGTTCGAATATTTCTCAACTCAACTTTCTTTTCTTGTTTTTTTCTTTTTTTTATATGCATTTATAAACTAAACGAATTTTATTGTTTGCACTTCAATATTATTATAAAATATTGAAAATATTATTAAAATATTATTATATATTAGACGATTCAGTCGCATTTTTGCATGTATCAGCTTTTCCGTACACACCGTCGACTTCCCGTTTGTTCCCATTACTAGTCACCGCAAGGGGATTCGGTCGCTGCGCCGATACTGATCAGACCAAGCGTTCGCCGGCATACTTTATTTTTCTTGACACTGTTCCACCAAATGGACACTTCTGAGATTTTTTTACAAAGTAGGTTAGTATCATAGCAATATTTTATATTTTTTTGGTAGGTGTCAACCCAGGGGAAGATAGTTAATAAAATTCCCAAAAAATTAATTCATTATTTTCAATTAGCAAAAAATTTTGAAAAAAATCTAGAATGTAGAGTTTATCTATATCTTTTGTTTGCCGTTTATCCCACGTCGATATCTTTTCTCGTTTTGTATCAAATTGCATTCAAGTGCGGGGTAATTTACCCCAATATCACCCTTATCGATGCGGGTAGACATTTGAAATTTTACACAATGTTTTCTTAGACATAAAACTAATGTTTTAAGACAAAAATCAGGAAAATCGGAGCGGGGGGCGCTGGCTCATGCTTATCCTGCTATACCCTTTAAAAATGACACTTCTTAATGGAAGTCCGATTGTTAGGATACTAAGACGTTTCAACAATCTCTGAGACTTTCTGCCAGACTGTAAATTGCGGGTAGAAACAACACACCTTACGGATAAGCCAACATATCCGTGTCAACGTATGAACGATAACGAATATCGCAGTAGCCTCCAAGTTGCGAAATTTCCGTGAGTCCTCCCTAACGACAGTCGTGCCGCGATTAGTTAATTTCCGTCACGCGCCGAGACACTTTGCCCCCGAAAACTAGAACCGTCACCGATCCCCGAGAAAATATTTTGCGAACTCCCGCTCACTAGCGGCTGCTAACGACTTTGAAGATTTAGATGTAGATTCTGTATCGAGCGCGCGTAATTTTCTTGAGGACGATTTGACTTTGATACGGGGAAGGATTGAGGCCGAATGGATCGTACGATGAACTCCGGCGGAACGGAGTCCTGGAAATCGATAGTTGATACTTGTTTTGCGTGTTGTTTTATTGCGTGTTCCACAGGGGTCGGTGACTTAAATAGTATGTTTCTTCCTGGATCATAAAGCAGGCTATTTAACTATCTTCCCTAGCCGTGGCTGCAAAAATGTAAAGCAGACCGTAGAAAAATGCTTTCATAAACGGTATTTTAATTTTCATCACTCATGTTCCCTCATGCATCGATTATGTACATACAATCCTTTTGCAGTATGTTGTAGTTGATAAGCAAAATTTAAATGTTATCGGCGCATTGGTTCGATCATTTTAATACTTAATACACTATTTGCAAAATTTCACAATTATTTATCCCGACGTTTCGATCTCAATTTAGATCATTTTCAAGGGATTAACCCGAAGACATTGTGTCTGTAATAAAGAAAAAATATACATATTTTTCTTTAATAGTTGAAGAGACAAAAACCAAAAATGTATCATATTGTAAGAGGAAAATTGAAATAAATGTGTTACTCACTTGCGTAGTGTCGTATAAACGATTTAAATTACAAAAATTATAAAAATTGAAAGTCTATGTATGACCCACATGTTGAATTTTTATAATTTTTGTAATTTAAATCGTTTATACGACACTACGCAAGTGAGTAACACATTTATTTCAGTTTTTCTCTTACAATATGACTCATTTTTGGTTTTTGTTTTTCCACTATTAAAGAAAAATATGTATATTTTTTGTTTATTACGGACACAATGTCTTCGGGTTAATCCCTTGAAAATGATCTAAATTGAGATCGAAACGTCGGGATAAACAATTGTGATACTTCGCAAATAGTGTATTAAGTATTAAAATGATCGAACCAATGCGCCGATAACATTTAAATTTTGCTTAAAGCTTATTACGATCACGAAACGTTAAACTGTTGTAGTTGATATTTTACGGATCTGAATGCAAAATACAAATTCTCTTCGTCAATTGTAAAAATTTCTGCTTTTCTTCGTAAATTTTCTACATCTGAAGATAATATATCGACATTCTTAAATTGCTTTAACTCGCACTCATTCATTCTCCTATAATGTTTACTTTGTTAATAGATAGATGGTTTCGGCGCACAGGTTCGATCAATTATAAACTAAATTTTCATGTTTTATAACAAATTTGCAAGTTGAAATCTTAGATTTCTTAGATTCTTAGAAATCTTAGATTAGATTTCAACTTGCAAATTTGTTATAAAACATGGAAATTTAGTTTATAATTGATCGAACCTGTGCGCCGAAACCATCTATCTATTATCAATTCTTTTCGATCGCAAAACTATTTCAATATATATTATGGAAGGCGAAACATTCACAAACAGTAAAAGTTTTTTTGCGTCAATTTCAAGAAGATTTGGCATGGAAACGGTAGAAATGTTCAAGGACTGGTCTAGAACAAATACTACGATCGCTAAGACTTTGTTTCAGACGCAAAAATCTCTTGAAAATGATCCTCATCAGGATCGAAACGTCGAGATTTCAACTTGCAAATTTGTTATAAATCATAGAAATTTAGTTTATAATTGATCGAACCTGTGCGCCGAAACCATCTATCTATTATCAATTCTTTTCGATCGCAAAACTATTTCAATATGTTTACTTTGTATAATGATCCGCAGTCTAATCATTAATTCCTTGTCCCCTGTCGTGTCGCTGCGAAACCCACAGAGGTCTGCGCTCGCTTAATAATTTCGATGCACGAATGCAGCACACTCCAAAAGAAAAGAGAGTAACTAGCACATACATAAAAGACCAGGTTTGTACCAGCAGCTTGGCAGAGGAACATTAAAGAATGACGTTTGTAAATATTCTGCTTACGATACGAGCTTCATATCCTCTCGACCCCAATATCGCGAGGGCGCGTAATTCATCCGGGACCATGAACTATACCCGTAAATTTCCGCGGAATCGCTTTGCTGCTAGGTCCCGTATACATACTACTGGGTCCGTCTAATACTGTCGGGGAACGAGGGAAGTTCGAACGTTAGGCTTACGAGCAAAGCGATCGTGGCACAGAAAATATGGGAATACAAATGTGTTTAACGCGCGACGACAAGGGAGGGCTCCGATCACGGAATCGGTGTGTTCACGGATTCGTGGGAGGGGGTGGTGAGGGGGCGAAGAGCGTGTTTAGTTCGCGTTTATTGTGCCCAGAATCCGTCTCTCCGCGCGCGTAAACGCAGAAATCTTAAACGTTTATATCAGCCTCGGGGGAGGGCGTGTCGGGGCGGTTGAATGGCCAGCGGGACGGGGGCTTGTCAGGGAGATAGAGCACTCGAGATTTGCAGCTTCTGCTGCTGGGAATTATACACGAGGGTAGATCCCACCGGGCAGATAGCCGCGACAAATTTCAAGAAAAATATGTCCTTCCCAAGCGTTACTCCGCGGCCCAACCCCCTGCAGCCTACCCGCCCCCAAAGACTCAGCGTACTCGCCCAGCGGACTGCACGCTCCTCGAGGCCCCAACCCTGATGAGAAAAATATCTAAACGCGGATCAACGTTCGAGGAGCCGTCTCGTTAAATACTAAACCTGTCCGACGTTACTGCGCGACTGGTTTTTACGCGAACCATATAATTGACCGAGTGTATTGCTTACAATGGTCCTCGCTTCGATCAATAATTTTATTTTGGTAAAAGCAACGTTAATGTTCAACATCGGACACATCATACGCAAGTACCTAATGATTGCTCAATCCCTATTTGTGTTGGTTCCGCTGCTTATTTGGCTCAGCTAAATTGGATATCAAAACTAATCCCTATATTTTCAACATCAAAGAGAAATATAATACATTCATTCACAATAATGCGTTCAACTCCATACAGTTCTATTGGATTCCATCTCATTTTGGGATTTCTGGAAACGAAAGAGCTGATCTCTTGGCTAAAGAGGCTTCATCCTTTAGCAGTCCTTGTGTTCCCTACATTCCTTCCACCGATTGCTTTGAGTCTTTTCGTAAAATTATGTTTGACAATACGCTAGCCAAAAGCTGATGGTCTTTTCAAGGGTAAATTCTATTTTCAGAAATTTTTTAGTGAAAATCGACTTCCTTGGTTTTCACAGTTAAACCTATCCCGAACAATTATTGTCACTATCAACAGGTGTAGACCACTACCATCTAGCTTCTTCTCTGGCTCGCATTGGCTTTATTGACGATCCTAAGTGTAGTTGCATGGAGGAGGACGAATCACTGAACCGTGTTTTGTGGCAATGCAACTTGTATAATGTGGAAAGGCTCAAATTAATTAATAAACTCCGATTAATTCACTTCCAGCTTCCAATGGATATCTCCATATTAATAGCTAAACCTAATATCAAGGCCTGTCGTTATATACTTTCATTTTTTACGAGCTGCGGACTTAAAGTATAAGTGTTTGTTTATACCGTTACTATCATTCTCGTATCTTTGTTATATTATTTATGTTTTTTCTGTGTCCTGTTCTGTTTTGTGGTTTTTGTATTTTGTGCTGTATGTATTATTTTCTATGTATTGCATTACAATTATGTTGAAATAAATCTCATATGAGATTTTCTAATAAAAAAAAATTGCTCAATCCCCTTGGCCAATGGAAAAACTAAAGAAATAAATAAATTCCAAGGCTGCACACAATAAAACTTTAGAAGGCCAACCATTGCACGATAGTAAGACATTACGAATATACCATATACAGGGTGTCCCACGTAACAGTTTGCACGATTTTTTAAGTACTCGCGATGATTGACAAAAAATAGTTTTAACAAAAGTTTATCAGTTTTCTGTAATGCAATTTCGAGTCTTAATAATAAACAAAAGCTATTATCACCCATTCAAATAGATTGTCACGTTTCGTTGAAATTTTCATTTATTCGCCTTCAACTTCATCCCAAGATCAGGTTGCTGAATTCGTCTTGACATGGGCTATAATACTGGTAAGTCAAAAATACAAAGTGCCATGTGTTTGTTTGGATGTACGTGTATGTATGTATGTTTATCTGTATAAGTAAGAGCGATTTAATCCGAGAGCGATTATACTTTTGTCGTGTGTTGTGTTACGTCTTTTCTGTTCTTTATCCGTGTCGTGTTCTTTCTTATAAATTTATATAATAAATATCATCTTAAACCCACAATATTTTTGTCAGATTATCGCAATTACTTCAAAATTCGCGAAAACTGTGATGTGGAACACCCTGTATAAGATATATATCCAGAAATAAGAAAACAACAAAATCAATTTGGAATATAATAATGAACAAGTTTTTGCATTTCCATTGCATTTCTCCACTGTCCTCAGACAAAAGAAGGTTTTGAAATCAGGAAAAATTGACTAATACTTCTAACAGTCTCTGAACTTGCTACGGAACCGTAACAAGAGATGTGTCGATGTTCAAGAATCCGATGCGGCGTTGTGGTCGCGAGTCATCGATGCTGCGTTACCTGCGTCGCAGCACGCGAAAGCTAATAAGTGTCTCGTACGATCATAACTCTTAATAAACGGGACAAGCAGCGCTCCTAATGGTATTTTGCGAGTTCGCAACTCGCGAGAGTGCACTTTCGTGTTTGCCGACGAAAAGACCTGGCCGCGTATACACCCGGGTAACTGGGGATGCAATTTGCGCGTCTCTCAGACATACGAGCGTGTTGAGCAGCCCTTTTCTTCAAAGGGCGTAGTAACGACACCCCCGAAAATTGTCTTCCATTCGTGTCGACGTACACACCCTCGCCGATTCCGTCGCGAGTCGTCAGCAGGTGAAATTTATCATCGGTCGTTACAGCTACTCCTTCCTTTTTTTCGCTGTCTTGGTTCACTTCGATTCGGTGTAACAGCTGGAACGGAGTTTCCCAGTTTATGGCAACGCGCCGATGGCGTCGTTGAGGCAAACAGGCATCGAGGACGCCCAGGAAGGTAAACGAAATATTATCATGGTAATTATTTGGAAGATCCTTATCAAGTTCAATGGATTTAAAACACGTCCCCTGGATCGTCAATCTGCACTATGCTCGAAAGATCTTAAATTAAGATTCACAATTCCACTGCGGATGATTAAACAATTTTTAATTTTTGTAGACAAATTTAAGAAAGTGGAATAAAATAGAATCTCATTTCCAGTGCTAGTAGCTTTAGCAGATCTGAAATAAATAAAAATTGTACGAAATCCTGTCGAATCTTTTATTCCATCCTGTTTGTAAAATTTCCAGAAGCCATAAATGCATAAAGATCCGCAATTTATTCATAATATTTGCGAAGTTATTAACCACTATGATCTAAGGACATCTGTTAGTTACTTGAAAACGAAGTTTTAAATTAATGAACACTAATTTAATTTAATTTATAAAATATTAATACTAATTTCGGTATTACTAAATTACTGATTTTCAATGGAATTAATTTTACGAATTGGTCAAATATAGAACTGAAAAGATCTTAAAAGAATTCAAGGATACCGTTACATTATTTTCGACTTTTCGAGATGGTGGAAAGATCCATCCGTTTCATGCAATTTAACAAATTTAATTCGCACGAAGATCCATGGTGTAGTCATAAATATCGTTGATGAAGACGGATGTGGAATGTTATGGTGTTACGTCAAATGTTTGCAGCCTCTTTACAACAACGTTCGGTTCGGCAAAGTACGCATCCACTGTAGCCGTAGCGTTAACCGTTTGCATCGCGATAGTTCATCTTTCCTCGTACACATTCGCAAACCGGCGCGGCGGCTCTCCATCGCCAGCCGCCGCTATACACCGACTGCTTACTCGTCGTTTGTTTTTCCAAATTACGCCGTGAATAATTCATAGGAGCGCCGCGTATGAATTTATATTAAAACCCTGGTGGCCCGCCTAATTTCAATGTTGCTTATTATGCAGCATTGTTGCAGGGGTAGCGAGGGCCGGGTGTGTGCGTGCCGCGCCTCATCCGCGTTAGCTGCGAAAACGCCGCGAAAGGATTATTTACGATTCAACCGTTGCCCAGCCTGGCGATGAACGAATTTAAAATGTTCGAACGACCACAGAGAGCTGGTTCCGTGGTCGGTGTGTCGAGCCTGGCTTTGATCTTCAGAATAAAATTTCCCGGCAACCTGCAAAGGCAGTGGATAGGGAGTGGACAGGCGATCGCACTCGCTAGTTGATTTTCGGCCGTGGACGCGGTTAATTGTTTATTTAAATATTCGCCTGAAAAGACCCGCAAATGTGCCATTTTAGCTATTGAATCTGTCCACAAAGAAACATTTGTTGCGATCTTCCCGTACTTGTTTTTTTGTTTCAGAGCGGTGGGAAAATGCATTTACCCACACCCCCTAAGATGCAATTTGGGATAGGGTGGCACCTCCTAGTTAAAATCTGAAGGAAACGGGACGACATCACTACTCATACTCACTAAAACCCCACCACCTAGGGTTAAAACTCTTTTTCCTCTTCCGTCTGGGAAAAAAGAAGAACGGAGACGCCTGTGTTTGGGATTGGCCGAGTGGACCAATAGCGTCTGCTGCCCGCGACAGATCATGCGCCGTTGATCTGAATCGAAGATCGATCGTGAGCTCGCGGAGTCATTGGCCGACACCGTTGAGAACGATTACAATCGATTATCGAGCGTAACGACTCGCATTGATTGGCGGATCGCGCTATCGATCCGTAAATCATGCGTTTTCGGCGGTGACGGCCAACGGCCAGCTGATCGATCTTCTCAGTCTTGATCTAGCACTTCTAGAAACGACCTTCGATACTAATAATCACGCGCACTTCGCAATTCGTAACGGTTAACACCGATTGATTTCGGATTAATCACCGAAAGGTTCTCTGCACTTCAGATAACCAATCTAGTTAATAGTATCGTTTATTGCCACATTGTTCTTGTACAAGTGTCACAGTGTAAATACGGAAGTGGACGAACCCAAGTCGGGAGAAATAAAGTTTTGTGACTACGCGAATTGAAGTTCTCCCAGTTTTCCCTTCCGATCCTGAACAGCCTGTATTTCCTAAGTATCCACAGTAGGTCCATACATGTTCTTATCAAGAAACGATCTTCCCGTACCTAATAAATAAACTGCGGATCTTTATGCAAAATAAAAAATGTTTACATTGATCGCAAGACGCAGGAGCCAAATGAAAATTTAATTCTTCTTTTAATTATCTAATTAAGGTAAAACTAATATACTGGTGGCATGAAATCTTTTTAATACTTCCACTGTTTCAAATTGTGCGCATCAATTTTTGTCATAAATGCATAAAATCCGCAGTCTATTAATAGACTATAACTACTAATCGAATCATACACATTTCAACTAGAGGCTTTGCTAAAGGCTTCAGAAAAATTGATATCAACAAAACAGGTTGCAGCTTCTTCCGAGTCGGTGTACAGAACAGTGTCAGGGATTTCGGAGGTCGTCTCGGGAGCAGGTCTGCTTATTACTGCTTGCACGGGACTGTACATCATCCGTCGACACTTATTGATTCTTAAAGGGCGCGATTGAAAAGTAGGCGCCATTTATTATCCTGCGAAACTGCCAAACCGAGGAGCCCGGTGGAAGAGAACGGCCGAGAGTGGTCCACCCTTCGCGAAGTTTCGGCGCGAAAGGGGATGAAAAATAGCTGCGAAATTTCCGGAACCGGGCCGAGCCTACTCCCTTCGTTCTCCACTTAATAAAGGGTGTTCCAGTCTTCGATGACTTTCTGGGGAAAAAAGTGTTTTAAGCCGGACACGCAGCGTAGACAAATTGCGTTATAGGCCGATGTATACGCGGGCGCCACGTGTAGCTACACGCGGCAGTCGACGTTGATTTGTGGCCCGTTTCAATTACATCGATCCCCGACACGGCTTCGTTTTGGCGTTAATCGACCCGAAATGGTTTACACGATTATTGCCGCGCTGAATTAAATTGTGTAATCGACTAGCAGGGCGCAAAGAAAAAAGCGCTCATTTCGAGCACACTGTACTGTCCAGTAATCTCGCGATCTATGACCGGAGATGCTTTTACGATCTATGACAAAAGCTTACTCATTCCACTGCCGGCCAACGCCGTGCCGCGTCGCAGAGCGGCGATGATTGATCTCGGCTCGGGTATATCGGTGTGAGCACCACACATTGACTCGAATGAATCAAATTTTCAAGGGCCTTAATTTTCATTATTTTGTTATAGAACTTTCACTATCTTATTTCTGGTGCTTTTCTGATTACGACAATACCAAACACGATATAATTCCAACTGTATTTAGTGGTTTAATCGACGATGAAAGTTTTACTTACAAGGAGGGTCAGCGTGTTTGATCTATGCCGGCGACGGCGACTCTTAGCGTCTCTTTCTTTCCAACACGGTGTCCTTCCTTGTAATTGAAACATTAATCGTCGATTAAACTACTAAATTACAGTAACTTCCCTATGAATCGGGAAGTTAATAATGTTGGAATTATATCGTATTTGGTATTGTTGTAATCAGTCAAATGCCAGGAATAAGGTAGTAAAACTCCCATAGAAAAATATGTAATTAAACATGTAATGAATAAAAGCATTTTGAAATGCCGTTACATTGTGAGTACGGCGGCACACTCGGTCATCCGATCCGTGTATCATTCTGTCGTTCTCTATGTTCGGCACTCTTTTGAAGTCACGGCGCGATCGATTCCGAGAAAAAAATAGCATCTTTACGATCTATGACATTTAAAACCCCTGTTTTCTGGTCATAGATCGAGAAATTACTGTACTGTCTCTCAAAGATATCCCATCCATATCGCAAACCTTGTAGTCGGCCAACTGTACCGATTACTACGTATCATGCTTTGATCGTACTTTATTTTACTTCGAATTACACGCATGGTACACTTACTGATGTGATTTGACACACGAATTTGTATGCGCAGATTATGTGCGTCTTCTCTTTATGTCCGCGCCGAAATTATTAATTCCCTGTTAGAATGCTCATTGTGTGCTCGTCGCTGAACACACCGTCAAAAGTATTATATGTATCAAACGAATAAAAGTCAACAGTTACAAATCTCAAAACTTCAAATTCAGTATTCGGAACATAAACTAAGGTATCCACTATGCTAGCAAATACTTATTTTGTATTCCAGAACCTATTTTACTGGATAAAAATGTATTTATGTTGGAGTCGTATACAGTTCTATGTAAGCAATTAACACGTAATGCTGAAGGCTTCATTTTTTAAATTAAAAACGCAAATAAATCTTTTATACAATATAAAGAATGTACAATCATATGAATAACCTTTTACGAAGTATGTTCTTTCCAATCGTGAGATTTTAAAAATATGATGATGATTCACAATTTTTGTTTGTCTTGCCAGGACAAGTACATCTTCTTTGAATTGCACAAATTTATTCAAGGCAAAATATTTATTTGCACGTATTTCAGTCTCATAGGGAAAAAATACTGCAGTAAAACGTACGTTCTCAGTAATAGGTAGATTTACCCTATGTGTCAAACATATTTCGGAGAGCAATCATACGGAGCAGTTTCGTCGTAATCGATGCGTCTGGGTGCGGTGGGTCGCGCATAAGTCTGTGCTCGGTCGAGGAAAAAATGAAAATTGCCTAGGACGATGTCTCTCTGGGCGGGAGGTAAATCAAGACCGCGGAAACGCGGATATTCGGGCGCGATTTATTTTCAAGCTCGAACCCACCCCTGCCACTGCTGCCGGTTGTCGCCATTCGTTTTCGATGCTCCCCCCTTTCGTCTGCCGCCCGAGCTGAAATTATCATTTAGCCTGTGAGGCTAAAGCACACGTATCCTCGTTTAGTCTGCCGGGAGACAATTTACGACACTTTCCGCGGGCCCGCCGCTTAATCCGCGCCTCCAGCCTCTCTCTCGCGAGTGTGCTCTCCCGGCCCGACAGTCGACCGTCTACCGTCGCCTTGTTGTTTTACAGTCGCGTGTACGTACCTAATATACGAATCGGGCTTAATCCCGGCCGCTAGTTCTGCAACGACGTAATGCGAGCTTTCTCTCACTCCCTCTCCACCCTCGAAGTTCAAAGACGCACAGAGACTGATCTCCGTCCGTGAGTCACCCCGCGTGGCCACCGTAAACAAACGGATTCTGACGCGAATTAGCAACTTCGTTGCAACGGGAAATATTTGCCGTCTTAAGGGAACAGATTGTACAACCGGCTGCTTTCGGCAGTTTAGCCGACAACGTGATTAACACTAGATCTACGGAGCACCAGAATTCACTAGAATCAGCGAAACATGTAAAATTTATTCCATAGAATCATTAGAAATTTTATGTGACTTTCATGTTTTACCGCTGGAGTAGTTAGCACACTGCGGTGCAATGATGTGCAATAAAAAGAAAGAAGCACCTGGCCATATCAAAAATAAATTACAGTAACTTCCCTATGAATCGGGAAGTTAAATAAGAACGCAATAAATTTTGAAAAAGGATTCCGCTGTTTAGTCGAATATTTCTGAGAATATGTTACTGTGGATAATCTAATACAATAAATGTAATAATATTTTATTTTATAATTATATTTTATAATTATACTGGGTGCTTCTTTCTTCTGTACAGTAGTGTATATATATATATATATATATATATATATATATATATATATATATATATATAGTAGTGTATATATATATATATATATATATATATATATATATATATATATATATATATATATACACTACTATATATATATATGTTTCGAATTGTTTTGAACGTTCACGTCACGTAAAACGGTGACACTGACTTTTTTATGCATTTTGTAACGATAAATATCTGCTCTAATGTCGCAAACAACCGCATTCTGACGCGAATTAGCAGGTTCGTTGCAACGGGAAATATTTACTCACTTAAGGGAACAGCTGCTTTCGCCAGTTTAACCTTCAACGTGATTAAGATTCGGTCATGATAACAGAGGTTCGCATGGATTTTACCATAAGGAACATTGAGCTATTTATTATATGCCTACGTACACTTTCTAGATTAAATATTGGTTAGAAGAGAACAGAATTGGTTTTGTTCTAAAGAATTGATTAGTCTTTGTTTGAAGTATCCATCACGAGTTTGATTTGTTATTAAATCCACATTGTTATTAAAATCTGCAGTTTAATGATCGTTAACAACCGCCGCCGGGTTGATACGAGTTCACGAAGAAATAAAAAAACTTCTTATCTCCCTAATTGAGGTCTCCGCGTCCCCATCATCGAGATGGAGGTTTACGATCTCGAGCAACGGCGAATAAATTGCAGGGTCGAAGATTGACGGTTAAAGAAGAATAAGAAAGTAAAAAGTCGTCTAGCGCTGGCTGGAGCGAACGAGAGTAAGAGGCTCAAGGTGTCCGCGGAATAATAGGCAGAAAGACCGATGAAGTCTCTTCTGGGAGATTCAATGGCCTACTCTTACTTTCCTAATCTCCTGCAGTTTGACTGCGGAAAGGTGAAGAAACGCCCGTTGGAACGTAGTGGTTGCTGGCAGGCCGATTCAGCCCTCTTAAGGGGGTACGGTACCCACGTGACATTACTAGAATCTAACTAGAATATTGCTAGATTTTGGGCCAAAACAGGGGTTTACGGGAACACACCTCACGTCGTCATATGATTACATTTTGAGCTGAGTGAGGACTCATTCTAAAGAGGAAGGTTAAATGAAGCGCGCGTGGGTCCAACTTTAGTTACATTATGTTTATATGTAGTAATGTGAGTGTCCAAAGTAGGGAAAACAAATGAAGAAAAATTCCGGAGATTCTAATGTATTTTTCATTCACAAAAAGGTTTTTCCTGCTAATTTAGGGACCCACGCGCACTTCATTTAACCATCCTCTTTAGAATGAGCCCTCACTCAGCTCAATACATAATCGTATGAGGACTTGAGGTGTGTTCCCGTGATCGCATTCAATTGTTCCTTAGATTTCGTTCATGAAAGGCAATGAAGGGCAAGTAGAAGCAATTTTAGTTCAGCTACTTGAACGAGATGGCGCTTAGTCAGCAGAATTATCAGCGTAGTTTCTTAACAACAAAAGTATAAAGGGTATGAAGCCACTCGGATCCATTAATAGCAATAAAGATAACGATGAAAAGAAAAAAACCTGTATTAATAGCGAAATTGAAGCGTTAGATTGATACAGATGTATGTTCATCACTGTTGCCGAATTGGTTTTCCGCGCGGAGGTTGGTCACAATGAAAAATACCATAGTCACGTGAGGCCCCTACCCCCTTAAAGAGACTTCGACGGCCAGTTCGAAGTTCAGAATCCGGCTTAATATGTGGGACAGCGACAGGGGACAGCGTGGCGAATGAATAACAGGGAGTCTCCGAGATAATTAATTCTACCTAATTGTTCGTGGTCCGCGTAGAATAGCCAAGTGGGCTGACTTTTAACAGCTGCCTAACGTATAATAATCTTCCCGACGACTGGAAGCTGTCCGAATTTCACAAGAGAGAAAAAACGAACGAGAGTATGCTCTTTCTTGGCGGGACAACTTGGCCGCGAATTCGTCCGAGAGGAAAGTTTATCGCGCGGCATCGCTCGAGAGCTGCGAACGACGCTCCCATAAATTTCAGCCGGCCTCCAGAATAATAATTTGCGCTGTCTAATTACCGGCGACTACCGGGAACGAACGATAAGATCTCCGTGAGCCGGGAGCTTCGTTGAACGCGTTAAAACGGTTCCTCGAAAATTGATACCGGTGCGCGGCGTCGTGCCGCGTTCGAACGGACTTCACCGTTTCGCAATCTTCCGCAAGATCCTGGCAGATACGCGTTACGAGCAATTTACGCGGATCAACGGTGCGCTGCAATCTTTAACGTTCACGAGCGCAAATTTCCGTCTTACGTCACGATTCCTCGTGAAATCATTTCGAGGTGGCACCTAATTTTAGTTTTAATAACTTTCTGTGTTGTTGATATTTTCTGTTCGTTTTTGACTAATTAGAAAGTGCTTGAAGATTTCTATACTCATCCATAATAAATTTATTAATGAATAAATTTATTAATTGTAATCAGAAAACAGCGGGATCTTTACGCAAAATAAAAGTTTTCTACGTCAATTAAAACAAAGTTTCTTTCTTAATATGTTCGATTTTTAAATTCTTTATTTTTAAATTACACGTACTCATTTTTGCCATGCATGCATAAAATCCGCCATCTTGTAATAAGACATTGCTATCGTAAAAATATGAATACGGTGTTCCGATAACACCAATACAAAATCAGCATATTCCAGCTACCGAATTATTTGAAAATCGACTTTCCAATCAAAAATTTAAAAAGAATTCACTATTGTTTGTGGTATCAGATGAAATATTCTTTTCTACGTCGATTTAAGAAAACTTTCCTTGAAACAGTTTTAGAACGGTTTCCCATCATCTCGTTTGAGGACCCGAATGTCCACGTCTTTCTTCGTAACACTTCTTAGAAACAGATACAATTCGCAATTGCCCGTACAGATATTTCCGGCTACGTGTACAATGTAATTGATTTACTACGACGTATACAGGGTGTCCCAAAATAAGTGTAACTCCCGGAAATGGGAGGTTCCTTGGGTCATTTGAAGCCACGTTTCCTTTACAAAAATGGCGTCCCTGGCTTTGTTTAGGAGTTATTAACGATAAACACAGACCAATCAGAGCGAGGCTACAGCGGATTGATTCTGGTTCGGCCAATAGCGACACCACGTTAAGTGGGACCTGTCGCTGAGTCGGACTCCTAACCAGTATAACTTCTAAACAAAACCGCGGACACCATTTTTGTAAAGGAAAATGTCGTTCCAAATGACCCAAGGAACCTCCCATTTCCGGGAGTTACACTTATTTTAGGACACCCTGTATGTTCTTGCGATATTATATGGAAAAGAGACGTATCTCGACCGAAGCAGCCGCAAAAGAAACGGAGAAGGATGTTGGAAATACGAATTTTGCATCCGCAGTCAAGATATTAAGCTCAATTCGAAGCAGAGGTTGTCGAGGAGTCTAGCCACCATCTGGCGAGGCAGCTCCTGGGAGCAGGGTTCATAGACAGATCAAGTTCTCGGGGCTAGGAAAAATATGCTGTCCCCAAGCAGCGGAACAGTAGTAAAAACGGGTGAAACGGTGGAATCAACGGAATCCCCATCGGTGACACCCGCCGCCGCCGACGGTATAAACTCGAGTGTCCTTGGACGGAGACCTCTTAGGTGTCCAGGCCACGTACGCATCGAGTGTGCAGGACAGACTTGCATCAAAGATGCATGAGAATCTACTTCGACGAAAGGTGTGACACCGTGGTCCGCCAGACATTTGCACGTGTCGCGTTGGTAACGGTGGAAGTTGGAGAGCTACCGGTGAAGGAACTCGGGACTGGCGGGTAGGGTGAAAGTCGAATTTCCGTGATGTCTGGTCCGACAATACTACGGCTGGTCTAAACGGCTGTTCATTGAATAGCCCAGCCGGTCGAGACCCGATAAACCGACTTGGCCCTCCGGTTGCTCGTAAACCGTCCTCCACAGCGACGAACCCTTCAACCTGCTTATTTCTGCGCCCTTTCCACGCACAGCACCGTCGCTAACATTCCGAGACGAAGTAGCCGGCTGGCCTACGCTTCCGGCATCCTTCAAACAGTTTTTCTCGCGATCTTCATGGAAATCGATGCGTCCTCGCGCCGAGAAACCGGCGACGATCTGCTTCTTCCTCGGAAGGGGGATGATAACTTTCGGCGACACCGGGGAAGGGTTCCGAGGAAGTGGCGACGCGACGTGAGTTATAACGCTCTCCTCATTCCCATGCACCCTTCTATGGATCGAGAAATCGAGCTGTTTATAGCGCCTAGCTGTATCATCGGCGACGCTTGCATCACTTTCGCCAGGATAACAAGGAAAAGTTCCGCCAGGAAACAGGATCTCGTCGTTGACACGCGTCTCTGGCGTGGCACAACATCATGAATACATGATTTTGGGTCTTTGAGGACCGAATTATGTCGTTCTCATTTTTCATTGTGCGTCATCGTTACCCAGGTTGCAGATTTCAGACCAGAGATGCCAAATGAAGGAACCTGGAGGAACTTTCCCCTCCGGCTGGGCCCCCACTCTTACTTCTACTAGCTCTACTGCGCACGCGCCACACACGAACGTACCTCTAAACGTGACTCACTCGCGCAGAGCAGAGGTACGTCGTGTGTGGCGCATGCGCAGTAGAACTAGTAGAAATAAGAGTGGGGGGCCCAGTCGGAGGGGAAGGTTTCTCCAGGTTCCTCCATTTGGCATCTCTGTTTCAGACGGCAATACATAAATTATTAGGTTATTGCAGTCTCTGTTGCATATACGCGGTTTCGAAGATCCATATTTTCTAGTAATGTATGATAAGGTGTTACAGGATCGAGACTCAGGTCGCGAACTTGAGTTGCAACAATTAAAGAACTTCCAAAGTACAATAGATTTTTATAGCCGAGAAAGTTCCAGCGACGAGTCTAATTTTCAAGTCCAGACGGTTTCCCTAGCGATGATTTTATTGTTCCTTGCAACGTTCTCGAGTCCCTGGCTTCCTATAACGATCCCCGCGTTTCTTATTCACGCGCGGGTCACAATGCTTCCTCGTTAACCGGCGGCACATAACCAAGGACTCGTTAACTGCGTCGTTAATGTTTAATCTTCGCGAACCGTTCGGGTCAGATTAACCCGAAGCGAAAATTCTGCGTATAATAAATTCCTAATCAATAATTTATATAACTCTGTTCGCTCGGAACTTGTTAGCTTTCGTTTCAGACACTCGAAGAGCGGGTCAAGAGATGAAGGCTAGTGAGGAATAATGTGGGTATTCAAAGGATTTTTATTCTTTTAACGAAACATGCAGGAAGGACGTAAATGAATCGGAAAATCGTAAAATAAATTATAATGAAAGTGCTTAATAGTCCATGCATACTAATTATGATATAAAAAGAACAAAATAGAGCAAACACAATTTCATAACGTGAACACTCTGTATAACAAAGTATTGTATACGAGTGCAGCGAATGTTTTGCCATGTCTCCGGAAAAGTAAGGTGCGATGAAAGTTTGCGAGGATCAGCGTAATTCGATATCGCCGGGTCGGGAATGATCGACGAAGTGTTCGTCGCTCCGATTCCGCGCGAACGTCTATAAAAGTTCGCAGTTCCTCCGGAGAACTGCAGCGTCACGATGCGCCTGCCCGGACCTCTTTCATCGCACGCTTTCAATTCGCGGACTTCCGTTGTCCACCGGTGAACTGTCAAACACAGACCACCCTTGCTTTCCCGCGAAATCTTTTCCGATCCGTGTCCCCGGCAGCTTTCAACCGGCACTCCAAAAGTTCCGGAAATGTATCGGGAAAAGAAAACGGGACATGGAACGAGGTTCATTGAAGTATTAGTCGTGTAGATAATTAAATTCGATATTGCTTCGGTCCGAACTTGGTTAGTTTCTTTGTCGGCGACATTCCTATTTCACACGAAGAGAAATCCTTTACTGTAGTTCGTAACTAACGCGTACTCCACTAGAAGGTACATCGCAAACGACGTTGATGAGCATTGATGGTTTTATGAGTTCCCTTACTTACAAATTATTGGACACTACTTTCTCTTCACTTCCCTAGTTCCTTCTCTTTCCTAGTCCCTAGGCCTTAGCTTCTTCTCTCTCTCCTAGTCCGTAGTCCCCAGTTACTACGTTTCTTCTCTTTCCTGACCCCTTTTTTTGTTTAAGGGCGATGAGGGAATGCTACTTATGCACACCCCCCGCAGATGTAGTTTGGGGGGTAGTGTCGGGGTCGGTTTCCCCTCAGGATGACGTTTAGGGGAATTATGAGGCCTTTTGCCATCACCATACGGACTAAACCCCCACCACCCAGGTCTCTTCAGACCTTCTTCACTCACCTACTAAGGCGGTACGGTACCCATGGATCTTACTAGAATATTACTAGAAAAACAAGTAAAAACAGTGTTTGCGGGAAACCATTGTTTGTAGTTATACAAGCATGTTCATCACTGTTGCCAAACTGTTTTTCAGCGTGGAGGTTGGTTACACTGATGTATACACTAGATCCATGGGTACCGTACCCCCCTAAGCAGTGATGCCAAAAGGAGGAACTTGCCCCTTCGGCTGAGCCCCCCACTCTTACTTCGTGTGGCGCATGCGCAGTAGAACTAGTAGAAGTAAGAGTGGGGGGCCTAGCCGGAGGGGAAAGTTCCTCCAGGTTCCTCTGTTTGGCATCACTGCTACTAAGGTACACGGACTAATACCCCCGTTGGCCCGCTTTTTGCATTCATCGGGGGTATTTTTCCGTGACCACAGCCACTCCTGTTCTTAGCTAGTAACTCTTTCCTAAACCCTAGTCCCTAGTTTCTTCTGTTCCCTAGTCCCTTTTTTATGTTTCGGGAGGTAGAAAACTCCCGAAACTGGGAATTTCAGATGACGGTGAAATTTCCCTTTTCATCTACCATTCCATTCTTTAGCGTACCGAGTACCTGTTTTACAATACACAGGGCCGCCCGAATGTTCCTTGGCCACGCCTGTTCTTTCCTTGTAATCTGTTCCCTAGTCCCTAGTTTATTCTATTCCCTAATCCTTAGTTCCTTCTCTTCCCTGGACTCTAGTCCCTTCCTAGTTCCTTTGTGACTCTAAAGTGGTAACCGAATAAAATGTAATGAAATTATCAGACTTCATTTACATAACTCCATCTCGTGTCATCTTAGATATATAATACACAACTGAGAAATTCACTGGCAGGCTACGAACGCTGTGTTTGCTTAACAACTAAAAATAAGCTGACTGATTGTTTCAACGTAATGTATGATAACCATGAAATACAATATCTTACGCATACGCGACTACCATCTTTCATTAGAAATTAGCAACGTACGTGGTAATCGATCTGGGAACAGAATCTCCCGTTTCGTATACACATAGTATACATACATCAACACCCTCATGTTCCATTAACGCGTCACCGGAAGATCGTCGACGGTATGATTAACAAAGTTACAGGCAGAGACAAATATCTCCGAATTTGCTTCTCAAAGAGAAGCCGCTCGACACACCACTCATACGAAGCTATCGAAAAAAGAAAGCCGGGGAGTGGCTGGATTTCTTTTTCAGGTAACGTTCTCAGGTAACCGAGTCGGTCCATCGAGATCGCTCGCTAGTTCCTCGCGGAATGTTTGAAAAATCGAAACATCGCAAATAGTCCCAGGGGATGGTAAAAAGTGTGAGTGGAAAAGAGTCTGAGGGAGTTGGAGGGAAAGGAGGGTGGCAGGTTTGCTCTCGTTTCTTCCTTGTCTGTGAGACTTTATCAGGATACTCGGGCTGAAGCGAAACCTCGGTTTTTGCGACGGATGGGGAAGTATCTTGAATGGGCTTCCAACGTTTTCGTGCTGGCGGAACCATCTCATTTGCATAATGCTGTTAGTACTGCTTGGGTGGCGATGCTACAGCCAGCCGGCCGGCGAATTGCACTTCGAGAGAAAGTGAAACGACGACGGAAAGAGCCGGCCTATAGAGCCACTCGCGTTTCGAGACTGTGGAAGCGTGTCACTCGAAAGTGAATTCGCTTTCTTGGCTAACCAGCGTCGACCATCTTCTCCTTTTCACACTGTCCGCTATTTTTGCCGAATAAAGAACGTCTCTCAATCGCAGGCTTCTATCTCTCTGCATATTTCTTTGCGTGTTTCATCAGCGAACTGCATGTCAACTTCGTGTAATAATAAAATCAATATGTCGTGCGCACAAAGTCACGAACACGAAGTGCACAGTTATTGTGCCCAGCTAACAAACTGACGACATCTGGAAGCGTATATCTAGAGCAGGTCTAGATCGTGTCGGTCAGGCAATGGAAGATCAACAAGATCTTCAAAGATTAGGAGGAAGACGTCTACTAGCACAAACTGAACCATGATGAACCGAACCCCGATCAGAACACAGGACAAGTGAAGATTCCACAGGAAATCGATCAATAATGCTACAAATCTAGTAGTGCACCAAATTGTTGGCTATCGCGACAGGAGGATCACGAAAATTGAACAAGAGGACATTCCTTGATATTTACAAGCATCGATTACATAAATCAATTGATCAATTGATAAATGGTTTCAGATCTGATAAAAGTGAACATGTATCGATTATTTTTATTTGCTAGATTCTACTTGGTTTGAAAGAAATACATCTCGCAACACCGATAGAAGGAGATCGTTTTACAGCACGTAACAAAGATAAGTGGCTGAATGATCACCCTGAATAACAGTTAAATCTATAGTCAATGTGGAGAATAGTCCTAAACGTCACCAACTTTATTATATATGTATAAACATATAAATAATAAGTGGATAGAACTTGCTGCCACGGCATGAGAAAAAGGAAGAGAAGGGTCGCAATTTGTCGGCAGCGTCAGAAGTCATCGCGCCGAAGAAAGTCCTTTATCGTGCCGTTGATGTCATGCTAAAAAGGGAAACGGGCCAACGAGCACAGCGGAGGTGATTTTGAATGACGGACACGTCCCTGCAATATGCATAACCGGGGCCGGGAACACGGGAAACCTCTTTGTGAGGCGCGACCGGTCTACTAAATCATTCATTGCCTTGGACCGTCTCGGATGACTAATTAACGCCGGTACAGATTGCTTTGTCGAGACGTTTCTGGTTATCTAATCAATGTAATTCCCTGCTCATAACCCACCAGCGGCTGATGGCGCATCTAGCCGTGCGGAAACGCGAAAGCAGACGATCCCAATTCCATTATCCCGGACGTAATAACGTCCGAAATAGTTTCTGTAAAACCGGCGCAACCGAAATAAAACCATAAAACTCTCTCTCTCCCTCTCTCGAATCTTTAAAACGATCATGTTCAATTCCACGTCGCTGAAATCAATTTCGGCCCGCTGCGCTGGTGCGACGACGTTAAACAGTCCCTTCGAAAACCCTTCGCAGTCGGTCGCCCCTTCTTGTTCCTCCACACGACTATTTCAGATGTTGTAGTAATCCCGACTCTTCGTTTCCCGTGTAACCTCGTTACTCGAAGATTGACGCGGACCAATGCGAACGATCCTTTTCAGAACGATTGAACGATTTGAATTAACGGCCAGGAGCAGCAGGGACAGGCTACGAGGGGCGGCTAGGGTTTTTATCGGGACTGATACGGGAGTGGTCGATGTCCTAGGATACGGAGAGGCTATAAACCAGGAGTTGCGAACAAATCAATGTGAGTGCTTTCCAGACGGGCCTCGGGGACGATCTTAGGAAGCACACTCGCTCATTTACTTTAACGGCCTACACGGCCGCATGCGAGTTCGACCTAGGGTCTACTCGTACGGTTATCGAAAACCGGTCCCCGTTTTCCCAAAAGTTGACCGCCCCTGTTGCACCTTCGGTTTCGAATAGTTTGCTTCGAACTCAGAAGTAGCTGTCTACGTAACACCTACTGGAAGTTTGTTAACCCCTTGCTTCACAATTTCGCTCCAAGGTTCTGGATTAAAACATGATGCTGCGTTTCCTCTGACGCTCTATAGGGTGTCTCAAAATTCCTCCGACACCCGAAAATGGGAAGTTCCTTGGGTCATTTGAAGCAACGTTTTCCGTTACAAAAATGGCGTCTGCGGCTTTGTTTAGGAGTTATTAACGAAAAACACGGACCAATCAAAGCGCGACCTAGACGCGAGTTAGCACAGTCGACCCGACGCGCCAACTGTCAATTGGCCGAACGTGCCATCGCATGTCTAGATCGCGCTCTGATTGGTCCGTGTTTTTCGTTAATAACTCCTAAACAAACCCGCGGACGCCATTTTTGTAAAGGAAAATGTCGCTTCAAATGACCCAAGGAACCTCCTATTTTCGGCTCCTAGGGTAGTTTTGGGACACCCTGTATACACATGCTCTTGATTGCAGATAGTCAATAGAATGAGGCAAGAATAAACAATATTTCTTGAGTTTTAATAAAGTAAAAGTAATTTTTAGGATAGCTCCTATTTTCCACTTTCGAATTTCTTTTACAGCATCTAGGGAATGCAATCCCGCAATCCCGCAGGATCCCGCGTAATTTTTTGGTCCCGCATTTCTTAAATAGATGATGCGAAAGCCCGAAAATTTTGCAGCACCATGCACATAATCAAAATTTCGCGATTGACGACGCGCACGATCAACTATTTCGATGTTTTGTCGAAGATTATATACAGATATATACTTTTTTTATAACGAATGTCCAGCTACATCGATTAATGTATTGAAAAATACCTGATTCCATTAAAAAAAATGAAGTTGACCTTCATATGTCCTTTACGCGTCCACCTACAAAAAAGCTACTAACATCAGATTAATGCCCCCTCGAAACCATGCAAGTTTCATCTGATGCATCTCTTCCTAACACCAATAGCAACCGCGGTATTCAGGTGTTCTGTTTCTGCGGACTCACCCTGTATATACATATATTTATAGACTTCAAAAAGAGGAGGACGTTTCCAATGTACGATTAAAGATGATTATTTCATTAAGTAAAATTTGTTTCTTTATTAAATATACATATATTAGATTGAAGAACTAAATCCTCAGTCCCGCGGGATTGAAAATGGCGCGGGATTGCAATCCCTAACAGCATCCCCTCCCTCGTTCCTGATTTGTCTCAAATAATTAAAAAAAAATGTGTACGTAGTTTGAACTCGATCGGATAACCGGGAAAGGTACCCTAAAACGATTAAACATTGAAATAATTAATTTAATGATCATAAAATCGTTTTTCTCCAATATCTTCGAAACCATTGACCACGTCGAAAAATACACTCTCTGTCCCAAAAATAACCGGAATAGCTCTAGTTTAGCGAAAGTATTGCTGCCACCTGTTAGTTGAAGATTGATTTATGAATCGTCAACTTCTTTTACTAACCTGTAAAAATTTCATGACATTTCGTTCATTAGAAGCCAAGATACTACGCATTGAAGTGATAGTAGTTTGTGTACGTCGGTCGAAAAATTAATATAGAACAAAGAACCAATATTAAGTTCTGTGTTAAAAACAATAAAAGTGCTACAAAAACGCTTCAGATGCTTAAAATCGCTTATGGAGATAATTGTTTGTCAAAAACACAAGTTTTTGAGTGGCATCGTCGTGTTCGTCCTGAATATCGAGAACCCGGCAGTTGACCATTGCTGCACGATAATGCACCTGCTTATCGTTCATTAATTGTCACTGATTTTTTTACCAAAAATCACAATTTTTTGCGACAACACCCGCGTATTCACCCGATTTGGCTCCCTGCGACTATTTTCTCTTCCCGAAGCTGCATTTGGCGATGAAAGGAAATCGTTTTGCATCAATTGAAGACATTCAACGGTCAACGACGAGCAATCTCAACATCATTCCAATCAACGATATAAAAAAGTCGTTTGATGCACTTCTCGAACGTGCGAATCGCTGTATTTCCGCTGAGGGAGAATATTTCGAATAAATAAAATGATTTTTGTCAAGATTTTTTGACTATTTTTGTTTTTTTTATAACCATTCCGGTTATTTTTGGGACAGAGGGTGTATATTAAACGAAACCTGTAGATCTGGACAGACTGCGTCTTGTATGTCGTCTTACTTTGTCTTTTAAAACGGAGTTTTCAAAAAAAAAATTGAGAGAAACGTCGGACCAAAATCCATAAATGTTTCTGAAATTTGAAAATTGAAGTGCGGTTTCATTATTTTTCATCCTGGTTCCGGAAATCTTAATGCCGGACCCAGTGCACCTCCATTCAAGTGCGCTCCAACGACGAAACTTTCCCTCATAATTCCGCCCTATCACGTCGCGTAAACACCGAGCCATCCGCCCCTCACCGTTGAAAAAGAAGCCTGTATCGTTCTTTTCACCGGACAGGAAGCAGTCGGTTGTCTCGCTAGCTCATTAGCAAGGGACACCAGTTATCCTCGTCCCTAGTCTCGGAACTTTGCTCGCGTGTTCCTCGTGCCGCTTTAATTGCGTCCGTCGCTCAATCAAAGAAAACTTTTCGGCGGCTCGGAGCCGAAAGTCAAAGAGAGCTGGAGAAAAGCGGGCCGGGTCGGGTCTAGAATGCTGGGCCAGAGGAGAGCGAAAGTAGAGAACGCAAACCGGTCCGGAACAGACAAACGGGAACGCGTGATCGATTCCTTGATAATCGCGTTAACGCGGACGCGCACGACGATGGAAGCGGCGGCGGCTGCGAGGCAATCAGCTGCGAATAACGTAATTATAGAGTTGCATTACGGTGCCGCGGATGCACGAGGTCGGTCGAGTTGCGGCTAGCCTCGTTCACGCCTCGATGTAAATCCTTTTTTCCCCGTCAGCCCTCGCCCGGTCGCTGTATCAGCCGCCCACGCCATTCACGAAAGGACATATACATCAAGGACGCGTACAATGTATACAGGGTGTGCCAAAACTACCCTAAGAGCCGAAAATGGGAGGTTCCTTGGGTCATTTGAAGCGATATTTTCCTTTACAAAAATGGCGTTCGCGGCTTTGTTTAGGAGTTGTTAACGAAAAACACGAACCAATAAGAGCGCGATCTAGACAGTCGGTGGCCATTGATATATATTATGGATACGGTATTGCCATAAGCCAGCCGTACAGCGATTGATACAAATTGAAGAAGGACTTTAGACGCCACCGCCCCCATCGAAAACCAAATGTATTACAGCAAATGGCGCGAAGCTTGAAAAATATGGTTTATAAGAACAAAGTGAATTGAGTAATGATTAATGAAGTTCGCAAAAAGTGAATTTGAACATTCGTGTCGCGTCGGCGCACTGATATTATTTCAGTGGTGCTTCTGCGCGTGGCGAAGTAAGGCAAAGCGTAGAGCTTCACGGGTGATCGCGAGGCGAAGGAAAGTACATAGTACCATTGGTTTTCGATAGCGGCGCATCATGCCAATGCTAGCAATGGCGATTTTTAATTGGTTTCAAGCATCTCCTATCCATCTTTTTATATCAGTGGCGGTGGCACGTTCGGCCAATTGACAGTCGGCGTGTCGGGTCGACTGTGTTAACTCGCGTCTATGTCGCGCTCTGATTGATGCGTGTTTTTCGTTAAAAACTCCTAAACAAAGCCGCGAACGCCATTTTTGTAATGGAATATGTCGCTTCAAATGACCCAAGGCACCTCCCATTTTCGGCTCCTAGGGTAGTTTTGGGACACCCTGTATAGCCAAGAGAGACAGCTTTGATCTCCGCGGCCGGCTGTTAACGCACTCGTCCTTCGACGTGATTTAATTAACGGGGCAACGGGGAAAAGTCGGGGAAAAATGGTGGCGGGTCCGCGATTTTCTTTTGTCCGACAACAATGTTAGACGACGTCGCCCGCGAATTTCCAGTGGAGCCGGCGGCGCCGCACGGAACGCGGACTTTGATTCCTTTCACGATGTCTAAGTTCGTTTCGTGGTGCTTTCTCGCTCAGCAAAGGGTTGTCGCGATATCGAATACAAAGCGGCCCGCTGGTAAACGAAGGGAAACGCAAGCACCGACGACGAATAGAAAAAGCAGCGGGAGGAAGGGAGAGGAGGGCGAAGGGATGAAAAAGAGAAACAAACGGCGAAACGGGGAATCCTGGGGTGGAGAAAAGCAGCCCTTTTTCGCCGTGACACGCTGTTTACGTTTCGGGCTATTTAGAGTTCGTTTACGCGGTTAGGAATGCGGCGGCCGGTTGATTAACACTTCAAACGGGAAAACCGCATAATGCCCCGTAATGACAGCGCCCGGAAAGAGGCAACTGGCTGCTGCGTGTTCGATAAATCGAGGCCCTCGTTAGAACGGCTTTATGCGCCACAGGAAACGGCCGGACTCGCTGCCCTTTTCCTTCCCTTCCTCGCCCTTCCCGCACCACTCTAACCCGTTCTATCTCGCGTAACGATACAAATCGCGGCACGTGACTGCAAATGATGAACACTCTGATCATCGGAAGCGCTGTGATCCTGTCAACGCGGCCCGTGATGTTTCGACAATCTAAAGGGGCTAAACTGAATTTTGATTGTATTCCAGATGTATAAAATCACGTTACCAATTATTAATTATTCCCGATTTCATCGGAAAATGTAAAGTAACTCGCGCGATGGCTCAAACAGCCTTTGATTTATAACAACTATCTTCAAAGTGGCACACACAAATACTATATTGGCAAATCAACACCGCACTTGAAAGTCTTTCAGGCAAGGCTATTATCACCATTTATCGAAGTAGAGCGAGCCATTACAGTTTAAATGCGTCGCTTCCCCTCGTGGAAGTCGATAATTATTCAAAATGTGAATATAATAATGCATCTCGAAATATTAATTGAATTGCCCGACGGTGTTGTCTGCATAATTCATAGTACATATGCACAGTTAAATCAACTGCAGAATTTAGTTAGAAATTTAGTGAAATTAGTTGCGAAATATAGTCGAATTTTTCATTTACTGCAGAAATGTTCCTGAGTAATGTATATTTTAAATCTGAGGAAACAAACTCTGCATTTCAACTTTTATATACAGTGACTCCCATTAATATTCGGACGCTATAAAAAAAACGATAACTGGTTAAACATTGAACTACACGACTTGAATTTTTTGGGGAAGCTAGAGCAAATAGTTTGCTATAGAATGTGGAAAAACATTTTTCGGGCCTATATTGAAAATTTAAAAAATACGTTTTGTAGATCTGTGTCAATTATATGCACTGTTTCATCGAAATCGGTTGATGCGGGAAAAAACGACAGGCATTGAAAGATGTGAGAATCTATAGATTTACTGCAGTTATAGCCCGAAAATCGTGAAAATATATAATAATATAGGCCCACATAAAAGAGTTGTAAAATGCAACTTTTAGTATTTTTTCTACAACTCCGATCCATTACAGTTTTTGAAAAAATGTTTTTCCACATTCTGTAGCAAACTATTTGCTCTAGCTCCCAACAAAAATTCAAGTCGTATAGTTGAATGTTAAACCAGTTATCGTTTGTTTTATAGCGTCCGAATATTAATGGGAGTCACTGTAAGTAGTACTTGCGAATAATTCTTTAAAAAGATAGATAACATTGAAACCTTTCTAACATACTTTTGCAGAAACTATTTAGATAACAATTTCAAGTGTCAAATAGGTGTGAATGGTCTAATAATATAATAATAATATAAACAATTTAGTACATTTTATAAATTGATAAATCTCGTCGATGCATCAAAATCTACAGCCTAATTGTCAATCTAATTCGGTACTCTACATTATTACTATTATTATTATTTATTTGTTATAAACGGACTGACGTCCATTTACAAAACTGTTTACAATAACAAAGAAGAAGAAGAATTTTATTCGCTTTCTTTGGTGAAAAAAATGGAACGTGAAGTCGGCTTGGCCAATCAAATTGTTTTACAATGGTTACGACTCGATACTGGAATATCCGAACACCAGGTTTCGTAGACCCGGCGAAAGAGCAAACTTCCGTCTATAAATCAATACCGTTCTTCAGCATCCATAGCACGGAACAGTACAATGGGTTTTTTTAACAATAATCTCCCACTCCAGCACTGGGAGAACGCATGTAACAGCCGCAATCTAACACAAAAGGAGAATTCATCAACTATCGCTTTCACACAGCGCGCAATCAATCACAAGCAAGCAAACCGCATTTATAAAAAATCAAACACAGTCGGGCCATTCTACGGCGACTCAATCACTCGATCTTAATAGGATTCTATTTCAAATCAAACACCAAATTAATAGGAGTTTAAGCAAGTATTTTTACTGGCTGGTAACTTGACTGAAACATTTTAAATACTTTGAATGTTGGAATCTTTGTCCATTTTTCCAAAGATGCACCTTAGCTTTTAGACCGTAGTCACATTCATACTGATCAATATATGTCCTCATTTTTTGTTTTCGATCAGTATTCGATCAGCATTTGCTATTTTTGCTTGGAAAAAGTAACTTATGCACTTCAAATACTCATAAATATGTGTGTTCTAAAATAATTTCCTAAACGTTGGTTCAGCAACAAAAGTGCCTCGAGGAACTAGTCTTCCAAATTCACTGCACTTTGCAAATTAATTATCGATACTGACATGCTACTTCCTGTGCGATTATTCCTTGATAAGACTGTTGTCATACCTACGATCAGAACATTTCAGTCTTGTGACGTCGGATGGTCCATTAATCGTGTCTTTTAATAAATTCAAGACTGACAAGGAGAGTGCAAGGCCTTCGGGTCACCGATTTAGTTGAGATTTTGTATACATATAGATCTCGATCTCACATTTACGAATATATACAATATATATAATGCATAATTTTCTGGTGCAGTTGCAAATTTAAAGTATGTAAATATAGGACAAGAAAATATGGTATACGATAAATTTAATAATATTGTAATTACATATTTTTAATTACAACAGTGGTACATGTCGTAAAAGCGTACGAAGTATAATATGCAGAAACAGCTTGCACATCGAATAAGTGCAGTATTATTGCATTGGCACTTGCTTCTTTGTACTACTATGGAAAAACAGATTTGATTAATATTTTCGAAATTTATCTCTCTATTGTTAATCCGGCTGCATACCATACATATTCCAGCATACGTTGAAAAATTGGTGCATATAATTGTTTGTGTATTGGAGAATGTAATTTAATTTCATCTTACCTAGTTGCAATTTCTCTTCCTTGTTCTATTAAGTAAGTGCAATTCTGTATCTTTTTAGACAATTTTTTATCTGTCGGTAAAGATAAACATTGCATGGTTGAACAATTTTTCAACCTATGCTGGAATATGCATGATATGTAGCCGTATTAACAGGAAAGAGATAAACTTTCCAAAACGTGAATCAAATCTGTTTTTTCATAGAAGTACAACGAAGCAATTGCCAATGCAATAATACTGTACTTATTCGTTATGCAAGCTGTTTCTTCGTACACTTTCACGACATATTTTCTTGTCCTATATTTACTTGATTGAGAGGGTGATTTACTATTTTCTTAATTTCGTTTAATTTATTAAAACTTTTGTTTTTTATTTTGTAATAATTCTATAATTTCTTATAAATAAGTTAATGTTACACAGCGAATATATAATGTAAATGAATAAGTAAAAAAAATATTTTTCCCCGGACCGGGATTAAACCCTAAATAATAATTTTTCCTAACCCTATCCACGATATTCGTATGTTGTTCCGTTCTTGACTTTGCCATAACAGTTACAGTTTAGTACTGTTCAAACCTTCGTGCTGTGAAGCACAATTTTGTTTTACTTTGTTTTCTGTTTGTTTTTCACATTTAGCAAGTATGTATATATTCTTTTTGTTACTACTATCAAAAAGTTTCTGTTCAATTAATACAAATTTTATTACATTATTTTCATAGACGCGGACTTTTGATCTTGAAGATGGTTCAAAACTGAACCGAAACGTCGAAATTATAATTCTGCAAAATTGCTGAATTCTTTTTTGTTGATCGAACGTGTAGCGCCGATATCATATTTACATATCAAACCCTAAAGCCCACTGGGTGTGAATCTAATACGATGCAACTACACCAGGAAATTATTCATTATATACTTTCTCTAGAATAGCATATTTAACAAGGAATACAACTTTATTTATGAATATCTCAACAATTATTGAGTGTTTGCCACTATAATGGTATATATTCGTAAATGTGAGATCGAGATCTATATGTATACAAAATCTCAACTAAATCAGTGACCCGAAGGCCTTGCACTCTCCTTGTTAGTCTTGAATTTATTAAAAGACACAATTAATGGACCACATGACGTCACAAGACTGAAATGTTCTGATCGTAGGTATGACAACAGTCTTATCAAGGAATACTCGCACAGGAAGTAGCATGTCAATATCGATAATTAATTTGCAAAGTGCAGTGAATTTGGAAATACAGCGGCAACGAAGTCGGGAATCGGTATAATTATCCCCGTCGGGTCTCTGCGACGAACCCGGCGAATCCGTCGCAGCTCCCGCGAGAGACGTCCGCGTTAAAATTCATTGGCCGCGACTATTTCGGAAGGTACGCTGATAGAGCTAGAATTTGCGATTCGTCGTTGGTTATCTGACGGGATTCGCGAAACGGTGGTCGTCGACCTCTCTCCGCCGCGTCGCAGCGACTGTGTCCCGACGCTTCCGAATTGTGCCCGAACAGTCGCGTGTCGTTCAATCACCGCGAAATCCGCGACGTTTCTAATTCGAGTGATTTCCTCGTCGCATGACAGACAATTATCCGAGGCTGTTTAACGACGTTACATCGTGGGGCGAGCGAGCTCCGCTCGAAATATCGCGCTCGAAACGAAACGAAGCCAAGCGGGCAACGTCTCCCCGACGAAATCGATGAGCCCCCGAATGAACTGAGAACGCGAGTGCAAACCGACGCGACGCGACGCCGCGACCGCAGTGTCGTCGACCCGGTTATATGTTAATGGATAATAGGATATCCGTTCTGCTCCTCGGGTCGAAATACCCGTTCGCGCGGTTCTATTCAGCTGCCCTGTACAAAGATAAACCCGATAGCGAGAAAGATGTCCTCGAGCCCCGGCTCGCATAATTATCCCCATTTCTCGAGTGTCTTTCCTCGTTCATGTTACGCTGTATCGAAATTCACGCGACGGCCAGAGTTTGTTCGCAATTTCCAATGTTTTTCACGACGATTACGGCGAATCGATTATACAACAAATGCAACAAATGTGCAAGTTAAATATTATAGGGTTGAAGTACGAATGATGTGTGTGTATTGTACGAATGAACGTGTGTGTATTAACAGACAACCCTATATATAGTTAAATTTATAAAATAGAGAATCGGAACAGAAGAATTCTAAAATTGTAATTGCCAACGAATTGTAAAAAGAAGATCAGATCGAAATGAACGCGCCCGTGACAAACACGTCTGTCAATGATTATAATAAATACGGCTTTTCCTTACAATATTTAAATTTCCGCATTTCCAAATTGATCCGCATTCGCAATTTTTCGATCGATAAGAATTTTTCCTCGATTATACAATATCAATCTTTTATGTATGTACGTGGGGCGCGAACTATCGAGTAATCTGGAAGTTGCTCTGATGCTGCGCTTTGATAATAGAAAATTAATTAGATCATTATAATAGAAATAATTAATTGCACTCAGCCTGAAATGTCTGGAGAAATAGGCTGCAGAAGTTGCGAGTTTGATTTTTAAAACAAGGAAGTGTGAATGCAAATAAAACAAAGGGTCTAGCAGACTAAGAATAGCGAATCGGCTCCCCCTGGATTTTTATTGAAATTGTGTGGAAAACATTGGTTTTAGGTTGAAAGATAACCCTCCAAAATTTCAAGTCGCTAATACTTCATATAAGGATTATATGAGGGTAAATACCCTTAACTATATCATTTTTTTTCTCGGTTGTTAATTAAGATATTCAGATAAAAAAAATACGAAAATACTCGTACTTACGTCCTTCATATCATATATTTGTTTCACAATTGTGATCATATTATTCAGGGTAGAAACAAATTATTAAATTTTTTAGGGGTGGAAATTGCAAACAACCCTTCCAGTGACCACTTTCAAAAAATTCAACAACAATGTTCTGTTGTGATATAGTTAGAACAAGGTGATATAGTTGAGGTAATGATATAGTTAAAAATGATTAGTTAGTTAATTTACCCTCATATCATCTTTATATGAAGGGTTAGCGAATTGAAATTTTGGGGGTTATCTTTCAACCTAAAACCAATGTTTTCCACACAATTTCAATAAAAATCCAGGGGGGGGCGATTCACTATTCTTAGTCTGCTTTCATTTGCATATGATTTCTGTATGTGATTTCAAAACGCTCTACCAAGTATCAGATACAAACAATAACGAAAATGACTGGGTGCATTTGTATAGATCGATAAAATCATTTCTTCTTACAATGAATTAATTCACCACGCTAGACGAGAAAACCAACGCAGAATATTACTTCAATGGTTGGGAAACACAATATGTAGATTGCTTTTCTCTATCGCGGAGTGTAGCAAAGGATAATAGAAAAGTGTCCGGAAGCGACGTTCCCTTTCCCGGGTCTATTTCAGGATCAGGAAAGATTGCAGGGAGATCGCGATTTAAAGGAGGTGGGTGGCATCAGTGATTCGCGGGGACGATCAACAAAAATTCCTTCCGAAACAACAACGAGACTCGGTGGAGGAGGTCGTGGAGGTTCATTCCGCGGAGCGTTTCACGTTCCAGAGGCACTCGGCATTCTCCTCGCAAACAGTTCGAGGGTATTGCGACCGGATGAAAGGCCGAAGGCGATCGTGGAGAGGCCAAGAAAAATACCCAGTAGATTAAGAGGTAAGGAAGAGAAACAGGAGACGTAGGAGATATGGAGGAGAAAAAGGGGGAGAGAAAGAACCGCGGAGAAAGCAGCGCGAGCTCCGAACATCAAATTCGCCCACTATGAAAACAGAGGCTAAGTGTTTCGATATTTATCGGCTGCCATCCGGGCCGTTCCGCGAATGGCTCTAGATGGCGACCAGCTTGAGAACGAGGGAAAGGAGGTGGCTCGTGCACCGCTAGTGGGTTATATTTTCTGGAGAAGGGCCAACGACAACGGCCGCGGAAACGACTTCGAGGAGGAACACACGGGAAACCGTACAATTCAATTTCCCCCCCATGAACGCTGCCCCACCTCTTTCCCTTAATCGTCAAAAATATTGGTCTTGCCCGGCTAGCTCGAACCAGCTTTTCTCCGTGGACGACCCAGGTAGCCTTACCCACTAGGTCCACAATCGTCTTCCAGAACCATCGGCTGGACCATCGCCAAAAGAGTCGACGGCGAAATTTACGGGGTAGAACCACCCGTTTCCAGGGGGGCCCACCCCCATCAGCGAATTACGTGACTGGTGCGTTCTCGCGCGTTTCCTCTAAGAGGCTAACAACGCTATCTCCAGGACCGGAGTATCGATGCCGGCGAATTCTTGCGAAATTATTGCGCCACATTCCCCTGGAACGGCAAGCCTGATTTGTACAGCTATGTTTAATTATTTTATACCTCTTACTTCCTTTACTCCACGTGTTTTGCTAGTCCTGACAATTTCGTATTATTGAATTTTATAATCATACAGAAATCTTTCATAGGATCTACAGAATATTTTGAAATGCCAATTATTCTAGATAGATAACAGATGCGGCTTTCCCCGTTATTATTGAACAGACAATTTTAATTTTTCATAAAAATAAAAAAGAAACTGAACTATGTAAGGATGTCCGAAACGATATCAAAGTGTCGGGTTTTGAAGGAAAAGTTTCTTTTACAGCAACTTTCGTTCGCGCTGCAACGACGCAACCCGTTGCTTCTTCGCTGTGTTCTTATACAGGGTGTCCCAAAACTAGTGCAGGAGCGGGAAATGGGAGGTTCCTTGGGTCATTTGAAGCGACATTTGCCTTTACAAAATCGGATCCACACCCTTGTCTCGCACTTTGTCTGCAGATGTTTGACGGTACGTCAATGGGTATTGAGACCTTCAGCTAAAATAATTCCTAATAAAATTACAGTAACTTCCCTATGAATCGGGAAGTTAATGATCATAAAACAGAAAGATCCGCTAAATCTAAAAAATAGCCTGAAGTCACGTCCGCACCGTAATCATAAACTGCGCCCCTTTCTAAAATTCGGTACCCTGCTGCAACTCGCATGAGCCACTCGAATCCTTACAACTATTAATTGTAAATATCCACCGCGCTTATGATCTCTTTATCACAATCCCAAAGTTTCTGGAGTGACAAGGACTTAACCGCGCGCGCAGCTCGGCATGTCCGAGCGCGTTAAAAAAATTCTACTTTCACGTGCAATTATCAACGTCCGGACGATAAAGAAAAAAAGAGCCTGCCTGATAACGCACGCACGATTCCATACCACTTCATATCCGTTCAATTACGTTTCCCCGACAAAAAGAATCTTCCTGGCAATGGGTGCGGCCCTCGAGACGGAATCACTGTAGTGCTCGGCTCTCGGCGAAGGGCTGCGAAGGGGGAGGTGGAAACGAAAAGAGAATGACACGTTAATACCCGCTTTATTGCCGGTGACTTGATTATGCGACGTAAAAGCGACGGAGAGACCCGAGTTGTGGCAGAGGTCGTCGTTCACCGGCAGCCAGATGGTCCCGTGATTAACGTTTCTTTTAGTGCGTATGTAAAGCGCTTTACGAGGAGCTGCGCGCAGCTATCTCCGAGATCGGCCCTTTATTATGTCGCGGCATGGAGGAGAGAGGAAGATAGAGAGAGAGAAAGAGAGGGAGAGAGACTCTAGGAGGAGCAAGTCGAAGGGTGTACAGAGATACCGAAAGCATCCCGCCCGAGGGAACATTAGTCCTGGGAACCGTGCAGTAGCTGGGCACCAGCCGGTATCAAGGCCTGCGAGTATCACCCCAGGGCTAGAGGACTGGACAAGTCCACCCTCTCGACCGACACGACGGTCGCCATCGGTCGCCAGTTGATTTGTTCGGAGAGGGTGGTGGCAGACGAGAGGGAGGAACAAGCCCGAATTTGGTCCTCTAACGAACTGGTCTCTGCGGAATGTATGTAGAGTCACGGGGAACGAGGCGATTTTCCGCGGGGAGGAAATTAAAACGAACGTGATCGGGGTTAATCGCATTAAAAGTGGTTGTACCACGGGCTCGCTTCACGGAACCGCCCGTGCCGGACGAATATTAATTAACGTGCTCATTTGTGGTGCGATAAATAACGCCGGTGCAATCGGCTATCGAAGAAGCCACAGCATGGTCTCCCGAAATCGTTGAAACGCTGAAGAAAGTCAATTTTTCAAGTTCCTTCAAAATCAATGACCCAGACCTTACCCAAAACTTTCTGAGAGAGCTCTGAACACAGCAGAGAACGTATCACCATGATTGCCTTCGTTACATATTTTTACATATTTTTCTATGGGAGTTTTACTATCTTATTCCTGGCATTTTTCTGATTACAACAATACCAAACACGATATAATTCCAACTTTATTTAGTGGTTTAATCTACGATTAATGTTTCACTTACAAGGAAGGACAGCGTGTTGGAAAGAAAGAGACGCGAAGAGTCACCGTCGCCGGCATAGATCAAACACACTGTCCTTCCTTGTAAGTAAAACTTTCATCGTCGATTAAACCACTAAATACAGTTGGAATTATATCGTGTTTGGTGTTGTCGTAATCAGAAAAACACCAGAAATAAGATCTTGTCATATGTGGCGGCCCGTACAACGAGTACGCCGTTGGACCGCCAACATATATTGTATGCGCGGCGACGATCGTCTTCGGAAACCGTTGAGAAACATTCGAAGATCGGTTCCGAGGGCGATCGTCGTCTGTAAAACAACTGATTGTCGAGGGCGAAGAATCGACAGTCGAAAGCGCGCAAAAGGACACTCTGTCCCCGGCAGTCGATCGAGACAGACGCGCGTCCACGAAGCAAATAAAGTTCACGCGAACGAACACGAGTTCTATTTAATTCACCCGTGCCCCACACATAGATCGTAAAGGCATCCCCGGTCATAGATCGCGAGATTACTGTACCATTCTTGAACGCTTCTTCGCCGCGGGATAGAAGACCGAGCCACGAATCGCAAACCAGACCCTCGACTTCGCTTGAATTTGTATTGTTTAATAAACAGAAGTTACATTACTTTCGACGTATGCCATTTTTTGACTTACGAGTTATGAGCGATGCAAGGACGTTCCGAGATGCGTCGGAATACTTTACGGGTGTGTGTAGCGACTTTATATTTCTCGTTCGACGCCAGACGATAATAATGGAACTGAAGGGGGGCGAGGCAAGGAACACCGGCATTTCGCATACAGAGATCACGATACCGCAATCGCGTGGGGGCGGCAGTCGTAAGATAACGGCAAGAGCCTCGGTATGGACGTTTATCAATGATATACGATACGCACGCGCGCGCCTAGATATCGTCTCCGATGGTTTCCAGAGGACCACGAGGAAAAGGGGTGTCCGATGTACGGCTGGCATTATGCCAGGAGGCACGCGACCAGCGCGTAAATACAAACCGCCTTGTACACCTGGTCGCTCCATCCACCGAATTCACTCTTTTCGGTCTCGGAGGCTCGCGACGAAAGATCGAAACCACCTGGAATGCTTCAACGTGACAGTCCGGCTTGAATTAACACATTCACATCACACAACGCGTAGATACATGTGAAATACGCCATACGAAGTCCCTAGTAAATCATCATAAAACAGAAAGTTCCGCGAAATTTCAAAAATAACCTGAAGTCACGTCCGCACCGTAATCATAAACTGCGCCCCTTTCTAAAACGCGGTACCCTGCTGCAATCCGCATGGACCACGGTCACCCGAACCCTTACACCTGTTTAGTTTGGATAATCGAGGATCTACTGTACCCTGTATTATAATTGATGCAGACAATTTTTATTTGTGTTCAAACGAAACAAATAACAGTTATGAGCAAAAATTAAATGTTGTCGGCGCGTTGGTTAGATCAATTATATACTTAAACACTATTTGCAAAATATTACAAAATTTTTCTCAACGTTTCGATCTGAATTTAGATCCTTTTCAAGAGATAGACAAAACATTGTGTCTGTAACGAAACCAAGAAAAAAAACCACACAATTTTAATTTCAATTTATATAACCAAGTATAAACAACTAAAAATGCTACTTACTTGCGTAGTGTTACAAAAACATTTAAACTATATAAATTAGAAAAATTAGAAAAAATAGAACGTATCCACGCTAGGAGTCTAATGGCTGATCGCGTATCGATCTATTGGCCAATATCAAAATAAGGCGGTAAATTCAAATTATCAAAAATAGAAGAAACATAAAACTAACGTATTTCCCATCAATCTTATACCTCAATAAACTTATGAGGTAATTAAATGAAATGAACACATCGAATGGTTTGACACAATAATATACATGTGTATGTATGTATAAAATCAATTAAAGAGTGACCTGCATAATAAAGGATATATATAGAAAATTCATCATAACACATTACTGGTTCAGTAATGTGGCGTAATATTCATGTATCTTAAGTGTTTCGTACCTAAGATTTACGCTACGTTGTTTAATCATATGAATTGTTTCTAACAGAATCCTATGATGTAAATTGGTTTCACGGTCTACAACTTTAACGTTGTCAAAATCAAACGGGTGGTCAAACTCCTAAGTTATCTTGGAGAGATTCTGTTTGAAATCCTCACGAGTCCGACGATTAGTAAGAGGAGGAGAGTTAATTCCACCGTTGCTTAATCTAGTACTTGGAACATTAACGCGCCAATTACCAGAACAGTGGTTAAACACTGTGCTCGGAGGTTCCATTGCTGACAAAAAGGACGAGAGGAAGATTGCGGGTGAAAAAGGGGTGGAAAAAATAAGCAGCACGCGGCGTGAGGCATGTAAACGAGCGAAATGCGAATCCGCGTTACATTAAGAGATTCGTCGGGGATGCGGCCAAAGGAAATGAGAACATGGAGCTCTCGCGAGGGGCGTGCCGGCGAAAGCAGAATACCGTCTTTATTCCTGGCCCGCGAGCAAATGTACAAGGTTCGCGTTTCCCACCGAGCCGACGCAGATATTACCCCGCGGCGTCCCGACTCCCGTGGATAATTGAACGGCGTGAAGTCGGCCGGCAGCGGGTCATAGTCGTTAACCTGGCAGTAACGCCTAGGCGCGAAATGTATCGTTGTCCTAGCCTTCCCGGCGAAGCTGTAAATTTTTAACGCGCTCACCATCCCCGGATGGCGGCTGTGGAACACCCAACGCACAGAACCGGTGCCGAGACAAGTTAGTTAGAGGGAGTTTCGCGGTCCAGGAGCCGAGGAAAGAATTATTTCACAGGCGCGACAATTTTCTTCCGTCCGCCGAATGGCACCGAACGCGGTCGTGGTCGCTGTATCTCGTCGTAAAGTTTATGGCGATGATAAGACAGATGGAAATGGGAATGTTAAGCGGGAAATGTGCCCAGCGTCCGATCAATTCGGCGCTTTATTTGCTCCGCTACGTCGCCAGGGAATTCTACCGACATATAAAATACTAAAATTTATTACAATACATGGGACAGCATACCGATACACATATACACCCTCTGTCCCAAAAATAACCGGAATAGTTTAGCGAAAGTAGTGCTGCAACCTGTTAGTCGAAGATTGATTTATGAATCGTCAACTTCTTTTACTAACCTGTGAAAATTTCATGACATTTCGTTCATTAGAAGCCAAGATACGACGCATTGAAGTGATAGTAGTTTGTGTACGTCGTTCGAAAAATGAATAGAACAAAGAACCAATATTAAGTTCCGTGTTAAAAACAATTAAATTCCTTCATAAACGCTTCAGATGCTTAAAATCGCTTATGGAGATAATTGTTTGTCAAAAACACAAGTTTTTGAGTGACATCGTCGTGTTCGTCCTGAATATCGAGAACCCGGCAGTTGACGATTGTTGCACGATAATGCACCTGCTTATCGTTCATTAATTGTCACTGATTTTTTTTACCAAAAATCACGTTTTTTTGTTTCAACACCCCCCGTATTCACCCGATTTGGCACCCTGCGACTATTTTCTCTTCCCGAAGCTGCATTTGGGAATAGAATCATTCAAATCAGTGATATAAAAAAGTCGTTTGATACATATATACATATAATAAATAAAATGATTTTTGTCAAGATTTGTTAACTATTTTTGTTTCTTTTATAGCCATTCCGGTTATTTTTGGGACAGAGTGTGTACATAGACATGCCGGTATATTTACGGTAATTTATTCGCTTCCCTCATAACTGTAATAAGATATACTTTAATTTCAAAAGTATTTATGACGGAGAATCTTGTAATACACATCACATTTAAATTTAATGAACGAGCGCAGCGAGAGTAATGGATTCGCGAAATTCGGAAAACGAATAGCTCGGAGCAAAACTACTCCTCGAATACGAGAAAAAGGAAGAAGTAGCAGAAAGAGCTCCCGAATCTTAGCGACTCTCTTGGCTGCGTATAACCGGGTCCTGTTTGCGATAAACGTAGCAGAACCATTTTTCTGTTCCTTTGACCCTTTGGAGCTCGTCTACAAAGGCGAACCGCAGGCCGTGTTCCCATTTGGAAATTCGGTACATTTCCTGTGAACCGTTTTAACGGTTGTACAACAGGTCCGTCAAATTAGCACGGTGCTTCGAGTATCGTTGCTCCGCAACGGAACGCTCGGAATAGTGCACGGTATTATCAGAATCATTGACCTAGCTGGACAAAAGTCATTTAACGGGTATTGTAAAATATTCCATTGTTATTGGAAGTTACTGAAAACGGTCGAAAAATACCGTCGCTTAATTTTACGAAGTTTAACAACCTTGATATGTGCTCGAAGTTAATCCTTTCGGAGCTGATGGCTCTCCAATTTGTACAGCATAAAGTACAAATAAACTTTCCGCCCAGGTTTCGCGAATTTATTGATTATGTACGCAGGTATTGTCCAAATACAAACAATCTCTATTGCGTCCTGTGCATTCACATCGCTTTAGAAATAATTGTGAACCTCCAACATGTGAAAAGATTTGAATTTCAAATGTAGTTGTAATTGATTAATAAGTGCGAGTACCAGGGATTAATTTAGACAGAGTTCTTTATGGTGTACGAATTGCGGATTAATTTTTGTACTTACTATTTACAGTGACTCCTATTAATATTCGGACGCTCTAAAAAAGAACGATAACTGGTTAAACATTGAACAACACGACTTGAATTTTTTGGAGAAGCTAGTGCAATTAGTTTACCACAGGATGCGAAAAAAAATTTTGTGAAAAATCACAATTCATCTGAATTATAAAAAAAATACTAAAAGTTGCATTTTACAATTTTTTTATGTGGGCCTATATTGAAAATTTTTAAAATAAATTGGTATGGTAAAAATTTCAGATTTTCACGATTTTCGGGCTATAACTGAAGTAAATCTATAGATTCTCACATCTTTCAATGCCTATCGTTTTTTCTGTAATTGACACAAATCTACAAAACGTATTTTTAAAATTTTCAATATAGGCCCACATAAAAAAGTTGTAAAATGCAACTTTTAGTATTGTTTCTACAACTCCGAACAATTGCAATGTTTGAAAAAATGTTTTTGCACATTCTGTAGCAAACTATTTGCTCTAGCTTCCCAACAAAAATTCAAGTCGTATAATTCAATGTTAAACCAGTTATCGTTTTTTTTAGAGCGTCCGAATATTAATGGGAGTCACTGTATGTCTTGATAAGTGAATTTTGCAGTCAAAGCGTAAGTAAAAACGGATTAATTTTTCTAAAAGTCTGGTCATTCTACCCGTTTGATGCGACTCTATGCTAATTAACGGATACAGTAAAATTGGCTACGTTGAATTTTGTTCAGCTGGGTTGGTATATCGTAGCACTGTGCGACGAAGTGCTCGGGGAGCATTCGGAGGCAATGCACAGTCGGACGTGCGCGTATGCGCTCGTTTCGGCTGAATTATGCGAACGGCCATCGCGAAAACCACGGAATGACGTGATCTCGACGAAATTTGTACGCGAGATCGTCCGTCCCGAGGAGGAGCTCCACCGCCGGCCACTACGTGTTGAAACTGCAGGAAACGACCGGGCCGAATTACGCCAGACAATTTCGCGCGAGCCGAGGCCCAACATTTTCGCAAATGTGCGAGTCATGATCTGGGACCCGTAATCAACAGCTTGATAATCCGGGCGAGATGCTTGGGGCACGCAATGAATTCCTACTGAGTTTACCCATTTCAATTTAATTCTTAACACATTCACAGAAAAAGATTATTTTTTCGCGATCGCACATTGTTGTTAGACAAATAGAAATTGATGTTATCGGCGCCCAGGTTCGATCATGATTCTACAAACATAATTTGAATGATACTACAAACGTTGATTCGGGTTTGAATCTATTTATTGGTCTTAAAAATTTTTTACCACACATTTGAGCTATTCCGAATGTTTGGAATAGATGAAAAGGAAAAAGGAAGGTGGTTTTTGGTCCTAGGCCCGCTAGAGGACCCATCAGTGAGGCTATCTAGCGGGCCCTGCCTTAGACAACGGGATGTTGGAAGGTTTTTTTCTTTTTAACAGGCAATGCCTGTGGTTTGAAAGAAAATAAATAAGTCAAAAGTTACCTAGAGCTGAATGGCTCTCCACACTTTTATCTCAGGTTTTTTTATCAATTACGGTTTTCAATATTTGACCTGCCATTGGCATGCTGAACTAGAAGCAAGAAAAATTTCAAAAAACTTGCTAACGCAAACAACGGGATGTTGGAAGGCATTTGAGGAACGTTATTATACTGATAGGTGACATATCAGAGAACTAGCAAGAAGGTCGTTCAACGATTTGTCCATCTGATGGACAGTGTTGGTACTTGGTCTCAAGGAAGAAGTTTCTGTGAATGTTAGACAAATAGAAATTGATGTTATCGGTGCCCAGGTTCGATCATGATTCTAGGACGAAACACCACCTTCTTTTTTCCTTTTCATCTAATCCAAACATTTAAGACCAATAAATAGGTTCAAACTCGAATCAACGTTTGTAGTATCATTGAAATTATGTTTGTAGAATCATGATCGAACCTGGGCGCCGATAACATCGATATTTATTTGTCTAACATTCACAGAAACTTCTTCCTTGAAATCGACCTCAGATATGAGAAGATTCATTTGTTGGTTTAGTAAAAAATGTATGACACTTATAGTTGCCGTCTATTTGCCAGAAGAAAAAGCAATTATCATTTGATAGCACATCAATGAAAACTTGAGTGACCGCTAATCAAATTATTGTGGAAAGTCTAAGTAAAAATCTTTTAATGTTAGTCCAAAAATTGATCTTGATCCAACATTTCTATTTCATAGCACCAGATTGAGAATATATTGTAGCTATTGAGCTATTCAGATGTTTCATTAATTAGTTAGATAGCTAGATTATGATAAGTGTAAGTTTCCTGTTCGAACAACAGAATTTCTGGAATTTTTGAGTATTTTTATTACAGATCAATTAAAGTAACACGTATGTACCTACGATTAAATTGGACCGTTACACGTCTCGAAATAAATTCAATGTTTGCAGTGTTGTAAATGATCCTAATTGCCTGCGAACGATGACGATTACCAAGATTCACGCTACAAAATCAATATAAATATCAATATAGACCAAATTATTTTCCTGTGATAGATCTGCTGTTCACCCGATTGGTCAAATAAATGTTAACAAGCACTGATTTCCGATCAATTCATGCCGTCGATATCAAAAAGCGTTGCACAGAGGCGGACAATTAGCTCCGCAACTCATTACTCGGTTCCTGTATCGTATCTGAATGGCGCACGTAACGAGAGATTATTTAATCGAGTAACACGAAAGACTCGAATTCACCCGCTCAAAACACTTCAAATTTCACAACAAGCGGTGTTGAACTAAGTTTCTTGTGCAAACAACGGGAGACCTTATAATTATCCAACAGTTTGCAATTGAAGATACCCGTGTTCGGAGTTCGATACAGGCTAGTTTCTTGATTAATCCAGCGCCACGTAAAACCGAGCCAAGTGCAAGCCGTAACACGACCACGCGAGCAAACACGCGAACTGTCTTCGACCGCCTCACAGTGGTCCGGATTAGAAAATCGTGTGACATTTTGCCGAAAAATGAACTTTCTCGTATCGACGTGTACAAAGTTTGCATTGCTTCTTAAATATCCACGTAGCTCGACAATAAAGAAATTAATACGATAAAATAAAAATTGTAATCGTAACGAACGCAGAAGAAAGATGGTTATCTTCTTCTGGGTGCCCTGGCTAAGCTGTTTAATATTTGTTCTCTGTTCTTCTTTTAAAATGAAGTAGAATACAATGCAATTACATAAAAATTTGCCCTTGAACTTCAAGGTCAAGGACAATTTTACGACAATTCTTTTTCACAGATATTAAATGATCTCGGCGCTACGGTTCGATCAATGAAAAAAGCTAAGCAATTTTGCTAATTGATAATTAATTCGACGTTTCGGTTCTTAGCTTTTTTCATTGATCGAACCGTAGCGCCGAGATCATTTAATATTTGTTTGAAACAATAATACGATCGAGAAAAAACAGTTTATTTTTTCACAGATCTTTACCGATCCGAAGACGTAGAATACCGCTATGGCAGCCAGGACCAAACACTTCTTTACACCCTGTACATTTTACACGAGCATTCAAATGGGTTTCAGAGTGTAACTCTCTGACAAAATGAGCTCACTATACGAGGGTTAAATGGGTATACTTATAAGTAATAGAGTATACAGTAATTAAATGAAGTGTTCCTCCTCTGGACACTAAAATCGGTCGATTTGATCCGTACGGTAGATTTAGCGTTCAACAACTGTATCCCTTGTGCGAACAAAGCTGGGACACCGTGCAGAATTTACTTGGGCGCAGTAGAACGCGAGATTGAAGGCAATTGAGCGGCAGACGTCCGTCGAAATGGGACGGGCACGTACGACAATCGTGGGGGCACGTGTCTCCGAGTAACCGTGGCGAGAAGGTTCGTTTCAAGAAGACAATCGAGCTCTGTGCGCGAATAAATTACCGACGGTACTCGCGTGCACACGCTCGATGAAACTCGCGCGGGTACCAGCGACCGATGTCGCGTCGCGAACTTCGTCCGACGCGTCTTGCGGCTCCTTTGAACCAGCTTTCGATGGCTGTTTGTTTTCCTTGATTTTCCGAGCCGTCTAAGGCGCGCCACTTTCCGATTGAAGCCCATCGACAACGGAAAATAGCACGCGACACCTTGAAACACCTCCATTTCATCGGGAAGCTTTCCCACGAGCGAAAGCATGCGTTGCAATGCTGGACAAAACTATGGGACAGCTACAATATTGTCAGGATAACGACAATGATTTTTTACAATCTGAATTTTCAACTTTAAAATTCTAATTAATTGTAGTGCGTGCATCTGGGTATTTCACATCTGTTCAAGTTTTTTCAGAATATTTTTATTTGACTTAGTCTAAACTTTAATGTACATATGTATAACCAGTCGAGATATAGAGATCATTTTATCCGGCTATATTTTTTAATCAGGTTATCCTACGAGTAATGGTAATTTTCATTCATGCTTTTGGAAGATGGAATGCAGAGAGATCACAAACACTAATATTTCTAGCAAAATTCAAATGTTATCGGCGCATTGGTTCGATCAAATAATAATTATTATTATTATTTGATCGAACCAATGCGCCGATAACATTTGAATTTTGCTTAAAGCTAATTACAATCGCTATACGTTTAATTGTTACTAATACTTCTATATACAATTTTCATTTTTTACATCATGCAAAATGATATGGAAAAACTAATCGTTGTGTTTATATTTTTACATTTCGCCGTCTAAAAATATTGAAACAAAATCTTTCTGATACGCGAACGCGTCCGCTACAAGTAGAGCAAGTACAAAAAGTAATAATGATCGAACCTAGCGCCGCGAATAAAATTCTAATTAAATAATTGTAATAATATTGTACTTGCTATATAAACCACTTGGTTTAAAGCAATAATAATAATAAATAAATAAATATAAACGTATAGGTATACAAATTAACATTTTTCCCCCTTTCGGATGACACCTAAACACGCAAATTACAGTTGTTCAGAAAAGATACAATGTGGTGGCAAGCCCCGATATTAGGCCCAGTCAGGAAATATCGTGAATATGGTTGAAAATGAACACGGTCTTTTGCATTAAAAATTTGGTAATGTCTCGGCCACATAGAAACGCGGGATCCGTTCGTTTAACCGAAGCATGGAAAATTCGTGGAAAAGAGCAACCCCGACGTTCAACCCCAGCGATCTTCATTGCGGCCCCAGCGTTTCCGGATTTCAGCAGATACGCGTGCGGGATAATGCGAACGACGAATATCGACTATCGAACGCGTCTAGTATTTAACGCCGAGTGTCGAGTTTCCAGCAGCCGCAGATACAGAGGCCAGACACGTCTATCGACGAGGTTTGCCAGCGGAGGCGCACGCCGCAATTTCGAGTTAGCTGCGCGAACCGCAAATTGCGAACGAGACGCGGGATCCTGGGGATCAAGCTACCGTTTCTCTGCCGCAGTCTCCTCTCTTTTTTATAACTTTGTCCGTTGCCAATGTCCTTTTTCGTTATTTCGGCAGCGGATCAAAAGCCTCGATCTCGCCTATCCCGGTTTTCGAACGTTCCCGACATGCAGTTCCGCAAGGAGCTTTTAGTCAGCCGTCCTAAATTTTGCAGGGACATTTTATACGATATTATCTTTATAGTAAGTATTTTCTATAATATTTTAATATTTTTAATATATAATATTTTAATAGTATCAGTTTCCGAATTTGATTCCAGAAATTCGATAGTATTCTCCCAATTTTTAATCCTCTACGGACGAGGAGTTTTTTAACACCAAACCGGTCAGAATGACCGGTTCCAGATTTTTTATTTTGCGATTATGGATATAATAAAAATAATTTATATCTTTAATGGAGAATTAACCCTTTTCAGTTGGAGTTATTTTAACTGGAAAATTAAACATTTCTTCTGATCTAGAATACTTCCATTCTCTATGATTTTTGAAATTTTATCGATACGAAATTGGTATAATACCGAAATGTTTAGTAATAGATTATATATCGATATATTGAATAATGCAAACAATATATATATATATTTTTTAATAACGTTACAGCAATTTTTAGTGGTGCCTCAGAGGGGACAACCGAGTGCAAAGGATTAATGTAGCCAATGTAGCCAGTCTTACCATTTTTACCTGCCAAATGGTGGGAGCACAAATATCGCGTTCATTCCTCACGCAGTTTTCGTGCAGTGAACTACGGTGTCTAAAAAACAGTGTCAAGCTTGTAGTTTTACGAAAAGTTAATTTTTTTTGAGTGTGTACGATGGATGCTGTTCCTGAAAGTAAGTACAATGCACAATAACAATATTGAATTTATATTAATTAGTGTTTATAATATATAAAGTCAATGATAAAATTTGGTGCACAAATTTTAAGAATATAAACTGAAACTTGTATACACCCCAATATCCTCCAGATTTGATTGCTGGGTCTTGCATTAGGTACTTTAATCTTACATTATTTTGAAAAAAAACCCGCGGTAAATTGCAGATTTGGACATACGATCCATTTTTGTGACGCAGAGGTAGTCACGGTACTAGTTACAAGCAAGTTTTCTCGAGAAAGATAGAAGATATAATAAAGTTTGTTAAATAAGCATTGTATGGTTCCACTTATAGAATTTTCTTATATATGTTTTGAACATCAACAACAATTTCTTTATTGTTTAAAAAAAATTTTTGTGGGTTACGCATCCGTCATTTTGTTTTTAAATTTTTGACATCAAATTCATATTCGCCTGCACGAAAAATATGGGAACACTAATTTTTAAGAGAGTCCAATAATTTTTTGGGTTAGGCATCCGCCATGTTGAATCCGCCATTTCGTTTTTTTAATTTTTGACATCAGATTCATATTCGCCTGCACGAAAAATATGGGAACACTAATTTTTAAGAGTGTCCAATAATTTTTTGGGTTACGCATACGCCATGTTGAGTCCGCCATTATGTTTTTTTAATTTTTGACATCAGATTTTACGATCAGCGACCCGAGAAACCTAAGAATATGAATTTTGAACTACATTGGAATACTCCTTCCTATTTTGGCCACGTTTCAGCGCTTTCCGACCACTGTGCGTCGTTCTCAACGGGTTAACGAAGAATGGATCGATCCCACGGATCATCGTTTCATTAACGAGAGACGGGGGCGCGTCGTGTGGAATTTTTCGCAGCTGTTTCTCCGTCCCTGTCCTGTTTAAATAGGATTTCGTTTAGTTGCGGCGGTTTCTTTTTCCAGCAGCAACTAGTTCTTCAGCTATTCAGAGGGAGACGCGAAACTAACCAGAATTACGAGCCGACGGAGCAATTAAAATTAACGAAGTAATGCACCGAGACCGGTCCGTTTTTCATTTTACGCGCGCCACTCTAGTTGAGCCGACCGTGCGTTATGCCGGTATATATTATTTAAATAAACTTTGACAACGCGACGACGACCGGCGGTATTTCACTAGCGAGACTCTCGCGGCCGCGCCTAAAATTCAAGCTGCAATTCTTGCCCGTGGAACGAACGCCACACCGACCAGAAATAATTTTCATTCCCATCCCCGGTTACGCGCTCGTGTTTTCATTTCGCTTCTCGACGCGCTTCCCAACCTCCTTCTCAATTTCTCCAGGAGAATGTGCGACAAAAAAATCTAGACGAGAGGGAAAACGTGATGGAACGGAGAAAATGATATTCCACATTACGTCGCACAGCCCTTCATTCTCTATATTCCGACAATGAAAGACGAATGTCGATCGTGAAACCCGCTTCATCGTTCGCATTCGACATATCAAATAAAATAGCGCCTTACAAAGAAACGCGATGTGTCGTATTGATTTCTTCGAAGTCAATGTTGACACGGATTTGTCGTTTTAACTGCGGCATGTCAAGCATCACGCATAAAATCTGCGACCTGCGCAAGTTGGAACGATATATTATTTCTTATCATTACATTGTGGGTCTTCGAGCCAGATAACGATTGTTGACAACAATTGCAAGAAACAATGTACAGATTTTTCTTTTCGTATTCAACGATCTCAATCAATCATATACAGTGGGTAAAAAAAGTATTGGCACACTCTTGAAAAGGCGATAACTTTTTAAATATCGTATTATACGATTTGAATTTTTTGGGAAGCTAGAGCTAGTTTGCCGCAGGATGCGGAAAAAAATTTTGTCAAAAATTGCAATTCATCGGAATTGTAGCAAAAATACTACAAGTTGCATTTACGCTCTTACTAATCCGCAGTTTACTCAACATCGGTATCTTCCCATTAACGAAATGTGAAAGTAGAGTCATTGAAAATGATCAAGGTTTTCAATTTTTTTGTAGAAAATCTCATATGAGATTTATTTCAACATAATTGTAATGCAATACATAGAATACAGTATATATAGAATACAATACATACAGCACAAAATACAAAAACCACAAAACAGAACAGGACACTGAAGAAATATAAATAATATATAATAATAATAATAAATATAAACAAACACTTATACTTTGAGTCCGCAGGTCTTAAAAAATGATAGTATGTAACGACAGGCCTTAGGTTTGGCTATTAATATGGAGACATCCATTGGAACCTGGAAGTTAATTGTTCGGAGTTTATAAATTAAGGTTTTCAATTTATATTGCTTCAATCGTAGCAACAACCAGCATGTGTGTGTTTCTCAAAACACACTTTACAAAAAAAAAAACAATTGACTCAAGTAATTTTTATCATTTCTTCTGATAAAAATGATTTATGCACTTCAAATACGGGTAAAGAGGTGTAAAAAATCTTAATAGAAAGAGTTTTATAGTATTTCTGAAAAAAATTCCGAAAACCACAAGATCCGCTTGAGTCATGCGATGCACGGTAGGAAGTTACGGCGCAACGTCTTGATAGCAAGTGGATCACGGCCGATAAACCGCGTAATCCGAATTGTCATGGTTCGGGACACAACGAATGCACTAACGATGCGCTTTAATCCAGATCTTTCATCCGAGCGATGCATCGCCGACGCCGCTGGAACGCATCTTCTCCCCTCGGTTAAGGCGCACACACGCATAAGCACAGACGAGAGCTTTTATGCTCCGCGAGGCTGCGATGCTTCTCCCTCCCAATATCTCTTTCTCTTTCCTTTCTCGTTCTCCTTCTCCGTCTCTCTGTTTTTCGTGTGCTCTCGCCTCCTCTAAAGGAGACGGCGGAAGACAATGGAATGCTTACGTCAAAACCCGCGCGCGCCGCGTCGGTATTTCATGTCTCAATTATTTCCCACAAAAGCAGCCAGAGAAGAGCGTCGGAGGCTACGTCCTCTCTTCCTCCTCTGTTCTGACCAACCGTCACGACGGTTAACACGCCGGTTAACCGTCGTGAAACGGAAATTTTCACCGGCGATAGAACTGGCTGCGTGGACCGAGGAGCAGCATTTGTCAGAACTTTATCCTGTGGTGGAGCAATATTCATTTTAACCGATAGACAAAGCGGCAGTGTTGCTTGCGAATTACTGCAAAAGTGTCTTAGATTATCCTCGCACATTCAGAAACAGTTGCATAAAAAGATAATATTTTATCTACATTTTGCTGTACATTAGGATGGACCTTATTTTCCGACCATAAAATTTTGGACAAGACGCCCCCTAATATTGTAAACAGGCTTTGCTCTTTGATCAAGGAATTAGTGGACAATCTTGCTTGAATCTTGAGGACTTTGGTTAGGTCAGCAATTGCAGCCTTTAAATCAGACGAAGGGCTTACTTTGGTTGCTTCTTTCGCAAGAGAATCTACCTCCTTATTACCCGTAATTCCTACATGTGCTGGAATCCAAATAAACTTAATAAAATGTTTACCTTTATTATTAGATATAAACGTAGAGAACTATACATTTATATTGACAATACTTCCAGCCATGTTTATACTATTTTTGTTTGTATACTATTACGTAATGTTGTAATAAATCTTGTATAAGATTTTGTTAGATTCGAGAGGAAAGCGATAGAATATTTGTTTGGTTTTAATATTCACTTCTAAAAAATATATATTTGTATAACTAAATTATTTTCCTTTTACACAAAAACTTACTTCTCGTTAAATATTGGCTTATAGCTCCTTTCACTCTCATCATACAACTCGTACTATAGTTCTGGTTTCCGCTTCCACAAGCGCTGCTTTCGCACTCACACACATGTATACACATAGATTTAATCTCACATTCCAACAGATTTAAATTTTTAACAATATTCACGTTATTGCTAGTTTATCTTTAGTGTAAAGAATCTTCTAATCGACGAAGTAAATTTTGTACTTATTCTCGACTTTACAAAATGATTCATGGAAACTGTTCGGCTGTGCTGGGTGCAATTTTAATGTAGGAACACCTTCATTGCACACTAGGGTGGACCTTATTTTCCGACCATAAAATTTTGGGCAAGATGCCCCCTAATATTGTTCCATTTCATGAAAAAATGATATATCCAACGTTTTAGATCAATCGAACGTTGGAAAGGGGTGGCGCATTAGGGTGGGCCTTAGGTACATATACCACGTGAAATTTTTTTTACGACACCCCCTAAAATTCTGCCATTGGGTAAGACAATAATTCCTGCAGAAGATGAAGTTGATCGGATAAGAGAAAGACGTGCCACATTGAGGTTGAATGTGCTAGAAACATGCAGTTCTATGGGAAAGGTAAATTTTTGTTGTTTTTCGCAACTGCAACGTCATTGTGGCGTACTGTACATATTAAAATTACGAATTATGCTTGAAGCCACGGAGCATCGCGTCGTGGACTCGTACGCGACAAAATAGCGACTGCTGTACGATTCAGTGCTGTGACCAATGTAACATAATTGATGTCTAGCCACTAGATGTCAACGTCGCGTAATCGTTGCTGTTATAATTACAGTGGCGTGCAATAATATTCGGCCGCTCTAAAAAAGACGATAACTTTTTTAATATTGTACTATACTATTTGAATTCTTTGGGAAGCTAGAGCAATTAGTTTGCCACAGGATGCGAACAAAAATTTTGTCAAAAATTGCAATTGATCGGAATTGTAGCAAAAATACTAAAAGTTGCATTTTATAACTTTTTTATCTGGGCCTATATTGAAAATTTAGAAAATACGTTTTGTAGATCTGTGTCAATTAAACATATTCTGAAAATTTCGTCAAAATCGGTCGACGTTGCAATGAGCTATAATACAGTTTAAAGATGTTTAAAGTTTAAAGTTTAAAGATGGTAAAAATTGCAGATTTTCACGATTTTCGGCCTCTAGCTGCAATAAATCCAAGGATTCTTACATCTTTCTGTGGCAAACTAATTGCTCTAGCTTCCCAAAAAAATTCAAATAGTATAGTACAATATTTAAAAAGTTATCGTCTTTTCTAGAGCGGCCGAATATTATTGCACGCCACTGTATATTCATACCAGATCATTTAATTTCTGACGTTATTTCATTCCGTGCACTTTCTGTAATGTCGTTTCTTGAAAATTCTAATATAAGTATATTGAAAGTACGAAATAAGTAACGAGTAAACAATTATAAATATTAGATTAAGACAATCAAATTCAAACAATTAATTAAAACTTTATTACAGAAAATATATTTATTAGTTCTTTATTAATTATTTATTGAGTCTTATAATATCTAAAAGAAGTAAATCGGTGAATTTTTTCACTGGAAGACAAAGAACTTTCTATAGAAATGAGATAGATATCATTTTAACGACGAGTGACCATTATTTTTTATACACATGTGTTGATTTATGAAAGATTCAGTTGCTTCGTTACTATTGTGCATAAGGAAGAAGCACATAGTAAAATTATCTTTATGTAGAAATTGTATTGTACAATGATTGATTTATTGCATTTAAAGTATTAGATAATCCACAATATAACACATACTCTCAGAACCATTAAATTAAACAGCAGAATCCTTTTTCAAAATTTACTGTGTTCTTATTCGATTTTTATGCTTTTCTATTAAATATAATCAGGTGCTTCTTTCTTTTGGGCAGTAGTGTATTTCTCTGTACTTGTGCGATAATGGACAATTTGTTCTCAATAAAAATGGAAAACATTATACGCCGGATTATATATATACTTCCGACCATTAATTGTGTCGGAAGGTGTCGGGTTTCGAAATATCTTTAATTTCCTCATGTGGGTACTCGATAGTCCAGTGAACTGGGTAAAAGTCCATACTCTGGCTAAAAAATGACACATCGTCGGGATGAACAGTGCGCCGTCCGCAGACGTCGCCAAAAACCGTAGAAGCTCGAATAGGATCACATAAATTTCGCAGACGATCGAAACGGAATTTTAAAGCGGACCTAATGGATCTTCCTTCGCGATTTGAATTCTCACAGCCAGCTTCGTAAATTATTTCAACAGGACGGGTGTCTTCCCGTGAATAATGAAGCGCGGCTCGCGCGGTGGTTCAAATGAATAGTGCAGAATCGAAATGCACACCGCTATCGATCACGGATTTTCGTAAACAATACAGTAACATTCTCACAAACAAATTGTTCCTAATCTTAATCACTTACAATCTTTAAAAAAATTCAGTTCTTCGCGAACACTTAGTCTATCCGTTATTTTATATTCAATTTTCTTGCCTCCTGTGATTTTTAGTAAAATGAATCTAGTAAAAGAAACACCTACTTCCTTTTTATCTTATAGTAATTATACGTATTTATAATATTATTATTGGACGGCGGATTTTATGCATTTACGACAAGAATGAGCAGGTGTAATTTAAAATAACAAAAATATTGGAAACATTTAAATATACTATTATATTATTCTCAACCTACTAAACACAATAGGGAAAGAAATAAATTTCTATTTCACTCCAGTTTATTGCAAATTAGGTAAGAAATTTTTATTTTGCATAAAGATCCGCAGTCTAATTATTATATTACGTAGCTAAAAGAAGCAAGAAACATTCATTTTGAACTAATTTTGGCTATACTATAAATTATAATTATGATATCGGCGCCAGGTTCGATCCTTATTAGAAACAACAAATATGCAAGTTAAATATTTAAATTTCTCAACGTTTCGATCCCAATGCGGATCATTATCAAGAGACCCAAATTTTTGTGTCTGAAAAAGAAATTAATATTAAAATTTTGAATGTGTCTGTGGCTGTGTCACATTCGAAACAGTATATTTAATTTCAAAATTTTAATATTAATTTCTTTTTCAGACGCAAAAATTTGGGTCTCTTGATAATGATCCGCATTGGGATCGAAACGTTGAGAAATTTAAATATTTAACTTGCACATTTGTTGTTTCTAATAAGGATCGAACCTGGCGCCGATATCATAATTATAATTTATATTTCAAATTTTCGATCGATAAGAATTCTTCCTTTGGCTATACTGTTGTACAAACAAAAGAAGCAGCCGGCCATATTTAATACAAAAACGTGAAAAATCAGATAAGGACACAGTAAGTTTTGAAAAAGGATTCCGCTGTATAATGGTTCTGAGAACATACAATTTCCACATAAAGATATTGTTTGCCATTTTATCTTATAATTATACAGGGTGCTTCTTTCTGTTGCACAGTAGTGTAGATCTGGGTTAGGTCAGGAGAGGTGTGGTGCTCCTAAACAACATCCAGTCACCCTCAGAAGGTCCATTGTAGAACTTGCAACTTGAAAGTCTCAGCCCTTTGCATAAACGAACCAGAAGCGAAGTGGCGCGGCGTTGTCCGGCAGCGATTTATCATAAAAAATAAGCCGTCGCTAACAAACAGAAAATCAAATACCAGAAAAGTCGGATCACCGGAGCAATGCCGCAGATTCTCTTCTCAGGATTAGCAGGCAGCATCGAGGCTTGCTCGTTGAAGCAAGCGCGCATTAGCGGTGTTAGCGCGGTTCTGAAACAACAAAGCCGGCTTCGGCACCCTTTGTACCGGAAACGGTACAATGACGGCCCCGTGGAAGGGGTGGCAAGCTGCTCGTCTAAGCTTTGCAAATTAAAAATGTAGTTTAACACCGTCTGCATGGTCCGAGAGCTTACCCGCCTACAAGCTTAAACATCAACTTGCCTCGACGCGAACTTCTTGGTAAAATCCAGCGCTCGCCTAAATGGCAATGGAAGGAACATTTCCTGTACACAGATGTATCTGTGGTGGCAAAGATGAACGTCGCACTAACTGTTTCTAATCTTTTCAGCCGTAATTAAATGAGTGTCTGGAAGAAGGACGTGTGTCAGGTTTCTTAACCCTTTGCACTCTGAGCTACTTTAACTAAAAAATTCAACATTTTTTCCTACCTGGAATAATTCCATTGCCCATGATTTTAAAAATTGTATGGATATGATATTGATATAATACCTCATACAATACCTAACTGTTTAGTAATTGATTAGATACCCATGTATTTAATAATGTATACAATATTTTGAATAATGGTACAGCAATTTTTAATGGTGCTTCAGAGTCACAATTCGAGTGCTAAGGGTTAAATTTTATAGGATCGCAATTAGGAACTTATTTTGCTTTAACATTTGAAGTTTTCAGTTCTTTTGCAATGGAAGAATTCCAGTTCTCGAGTTCATACTATGCTTTTCTACTGATTTTCACTCAATACACACAATTAGATTGCTATATATTACCCTTTTTTGTCCCCAGTTGGAATTTGCTTCAGTTATATGGTCTCCGAATAGCTTAAATTACAAAATCATGCTAGAGAGAGTTCAACATAAATTTCTTAGGTTTTGTTCTTTTAAGATTAATAATCCTATGTCAATCTTTGATCACGATTATTCCACAATACTAAACATACTCAACCTGGAAACATTGTCTGCTCGCAGAAGAGTATCCAACCAAAGCTTCATTTTTAATATAATTAATAACCATATAGATTGTCCCTCTCTCCTTATGCAAATCAACTTTTACGCACCTGAACGTGCTTTACGATCTCGAACAGGTTTCCAAACCATTAAAGCCAAATCTACCTATAATCCAATAAATCGTATTATAGTTGACTCAAGCACTCTGTATAATATAATAGTATGTATAATAGCACGCAGTTTTTTCCATTTTCTTGAAAATGATCCAAATTAGGATCGAAACGTAGAAAGTTTAAAATTTATCTGTAAAATTGCTTTATTTTTGTTTTATTTGATCGAACCGTTGCGCCGAAATCATTTTCTCCTTATCTGTTTTAACAATCTTACGATCGATAACTCTAACAACATTTACTCTGTATAATCGTATTGATTTTTTCATTGAGTCTTTGCACATGTTTAAAAAACAATTACGCAGAATAATAGGATAATATCAGATAGTTAGTACCATTAGTTTTTGTGCATGTCCCTTCTATGTTATTATAAGACTAGTCCTTTAAAATTTTTTTTCTTTCTTTTCTCTCTATTGTAAACATTTATGCAAGAGGGCTTCGGTCCGTTCATAATAAATAAATAATAAAAGTTCTAGTTCAAAATTGCGCTCCCATAAAATTTAACAAACCTAACATATGCCCTTCTTCTAGACATCTATTCAAATATACTGAATGTAACGAAGATTGAATACTATTTTGTAGTAACAATATTTAAAAACAATTAAAAAAAACAGCTGTTAAGCAAACAGAAAAATATTTAAGTAGCATTGTATCTATTCAGGAGTCAATTATCGTTTAACATTTTTCACTAGAAAATTTCATCTCGACAGTCCTTATACTTCGCAATTTACACCAAAACGTCTCTGAATTCTTTGATCCAGATAACTGCACCGTGCTCGAAGGAAATCCGCGCGACAGAAAACCGTGACTGAAACATTTTGCCGCGGTGAAGACGAAAAATCGTAGGCGGTTTAACATTGTGAGATAATACCGGAAGTTCTTCCCCGTGCATCCTGAAACAACCGGGAACATTTCGCGAGGGAATCCAATTGCGTGGGAGGGAGGAGCGCAGTTAAAACTGTTTCCGGATACTCAAGCGAATACCATAAAACGGAAATGAATATCCGAGGAAATTCTTGACGCTCCACGAACCCCGGGCGCGGAAAGTTCGTGTAATCGTAAACGGGGCGGGGGCTTGTCTAGCCGAAATAATTTTCTTTGGCGATCGAGAAGAAAATTTCCGGAACGCGGTGGCACCTTAGCGCCGCAACAACTTGGCGCGATTATTTATTTGCCGTTTAATAAGCAATCTAAATTCCGTCCATCCTTACGAGTCGCGACGAAGCGTGCTCTCCCTCGATCCCAAATCTCACCCCCCGTGCTCGATCCTTACCCCCTACTCGACAACCCTATTCGCATCGTTTACCGAGTCAAATCTCTTGCAATCGATTCGGTGGGATATTTGTCCGGCAGAAAGAGAACGAGAGAGAGAGTTAACTGTATATATCCGTTCTCGAAATATAATTTCTTTCCATGAGAAAAAATTGTCTACGTAACAAAAATTATTCAAAATTGTTTCTCTGAATGTATTTTTACTACTCAATGTATTTTTGTATATTAAATCTTCTACAACGATTATAATTATCCCAAATCGATTACACGAGTCCAATTTTCAAAGAAAACACTTGATATAAATAATGAAGATACACGAAATATTCTTTCCAATCGAAATAACCCTTTTTTTACATTCTTGAATTAATAAACAATCTTATATTATATACAATTGATATACACAAATCTTTTCAATAAAAATTGAATGTGAATAATTGAATTTACCATATGTGGGTATTTTCACATAAAAGAGTTAAAATACGTATTATGTTCATTTACCGCCTAATATTGAGTGATACAACGTAGATCGTCGAAAATGTTCAGTGTCTTGACAGCAAGCATAGACGACGCACGTACAACACGTGCATTACCATGTCCAAATTAAAGTACTAAATCACATCAAAGACAAGTAAGTTAGTTTTATGAACTACATTTATAAACAATATTCGTTATTACATTCAAATATTTCAACAGTATATGTTGAAAATTGTATAACTCATACATATATATTTTTACAGACGCAATACAAATGCATCTTGAAAATGACTCAAACCAGAATCGAAACGTTGATGGTTATTTGATAATCTGCAAAATTGTTTTTTGATTTCTCGGTAGTAATTTGATCGAAACGTAGCGCCGAGAACATTTATTGTACACGAAATATCTCGTCCATAGCATCGTTTCTTCGATATCGTGGACACAAAATATCTTGTTTAGCATTACCTTGAGATCATTATTTTGCAGCCATAAACGTTCTGCAATCAATATTTCTCTGTATAAGAAGACCACCTAGAATTTCCTTCTGTTTCGAATATATTCATCGAGGGTGTCTCAAAATTCCTTCAATATTCGGAAATGGGAGATTCTTGAGATCATTTAAAGCAACATTTTCCTTTGCAAAAATGAGTTCCATGGCTTTCTTAAGAAGTTATTAACGAAAAACACGGACCAATCAGAACGCGACTTAGACGCGTGTTAGCACAGTAGATCAATTGGCGCGCCGAGCCGACTGTGCAAACAGGCGTCTAGATTGCGCTTTGATTGGTCCGAGTTTTTCGTTAATAATTCCTTAACAACGTCGCGGATGCCATTTTTGCAACGGAAAATGTTGCTTCAAAAGATCTCAGGAACCTTCCATTTTCGGATGTTGAACAAATTTTGAGACACCCTGTACAGAATCAGCACGTCCTCATGGTCAACATTCTCGTAATGAGTTTGCTGTACGTTTCGTGAATAAAAAAGTACGCGTACGCGTCTTTGACGCGACGCATCATGGATGAATGACCATAAATTCACCGGAAAAAGTTTCATTAAAATCGACGACCCTATCATTGTCATTTCTTATGATAAATTGAATGATATCGGCGCTAGGTTCGATCATTTTTAGAAAACAACAAATGTGCAATTATTTAAACATGTTTCTAACGTTTCCATCGTGATGTGGATCTTTTTCAAAGAGACACTTTTGCAAATGTTGTTAGAGTTATCGATCGTAAGATTGTTAAAACAGATAAAGAGAAAATGATTTCGGCGCAACGATTCGATCAAATAATTTTTAATAGTAGAAGTAGTGGACGTATTGAAATTTTTAAGAATCTTTTAATAGTAGAAGTAGTGGACATGTTGAAATTTTTAAGAACAAGAAAAAAAAATTTCAACATGTCCACTAGTTCTACTATTATTTGATCGAACCGTTGCGCCGAAATCATTTTCTCTTTATCCGTTAGACACTTTTGGGTCTGAAAAATAGGAAGAGAAAACAAAAAAGGAACATTATGTTTGATATGACAATTATCCAAAAAATAAATTTCGTATACATACTTGTTGCGTGAAAAGTGGACAATAACATTTTAAAAACAAAAATTATCGGGATCGAAACGTTAGAAACATGTTTAAATAATTGCACATTTGTTGTTTTCTAAAAATGATCGAACCTAACGCCGACATCATTCAATTTATTATATTACTAATTTTCGATCGAGAAGAATTTAACGTTTATAATTGTCATTTCTTGTTGAGAGCAATAACCTTATGGTATTGGATTTGGTAATTCCGGAAACTGTGCGTTGCTCCCTCACGATCTGAAGGACGTATCTCAGTTCCGTCCTCTCCGAATTCGTCAATTCGATAACTCGCGAAGCAACGTCGACGTCGACGAGTTAAATCCGGAGGATATCCGACGGCGCGATCTCGGTGCACGATGAATTATAGATAAAGTTCGGTGACCGGGCGCAACCGCGTCGGATCGTTCCGAAACGAACCGCGCGCCGCGACAACTATACCGATTAGAATTTTATCGTCCCGTATCGCCCGGGCACCAATTAAATTCTCCCCGATTAAGAAGTCCGGCCGCTGCCTACACCCCCTGCACCCGGTCCTGATACGTTTTAATTGCTTCCCAATTATATCGGATTTATGGGCGAGGCGGCTGCCTTCCGGGGAGCCTGTAACGAGCTCCGCCATTATCCGGCAGTATCTTAATCTTTGCTATCTTAAGATCGTATTACTACGCGTTTATTAGCCCGTTGCCTTCGCTACGCGGGCACAAAGGTTAACCGAAAATTATAGCACGCTCTGAATCGCGGAAATCAATTTACCGGTCTGTGTTCAAATTAGAAATGCCATTCACTCTTAACGAGTGAAAGGCTCATTATTATAGATACAAATTGGAAACACAGGATGTCCCAAAATAAGTGTAACTCCCGGAAGTGGGAGGTCCATTGCGTCATTTGAAGCGACATTTTCTTTTACAAAAATGACGTCCGCGGCTTTGTTTAGGAGTTATTAACGAAAAACATGGACCTATCGGAGCGCGGCTACAGCGGATTGATTCTGGTTTGGCCAATAGCGGCACTACGTTAAGCTGGCTCTGATTGGTCCGTGTTTTTCGTTAATAACTCCTAAACGGGACGCCATTTTTGTAAAGGAAAATGTCGCGTCAAACGACCCAAGGAACCTCCCATTTCCGGGAGTTACACTTATTTTGGGACACCTTGTATAATTTTGGAACCTTTCGAAGGCAGCCCCGGCGTAAAAATTATGCCAAGTTCCCCTGAACGTTTAATGGATATTGTAAATTTATTCATTGGAAATGACCTGATTGAGCACTTGGTGAGTGAATCTAATAGATATCATTATCAAGTCATAGAAAAATATAGAATTATATCAAAAATGAAAAAATGAACAGACATCACAGTATCTGAAATGAAAAAATTTTTGGGCCTAATAGTTCTAATGGGACAAGTAAGGACGTTCTCTACGACTATTGGTCCACGGATCCAACTATGGAAACGCCATTCTTCTCGAAACCGAGCCGGTGTCTCGGACGAACTGAGTGAGAAGGGCATAGGATTCTCGAACCAATACCGGTCGGTAAAGTGTTAAGTTATCGTCCTTTTGAAAGTGTCCGAATATTACTATGTGTAAGAACTTCCGTTTATATTATAATCGCGACATCTGTTGAGTGTCATTATTATATTGTAATGAGCATGTTGCCCTAGGTAGCATACTATACTAATGCGCGTTTGCGTCTCGCGACACTCGCTCTCTTCTATGTAAGACCTTCAGAAAGTACACACGTGTTTATAATCCAACCACAATACTTATATCCAGAAATCTACGCAATAAATGAATACATCATTATCCACTGGTTCCAACACTATGGTTCACCGTAGCTGGCGAAAGATAGTGAAACAAATCCAAAGAAAAGGGAAATCGTCAAGAAGGGGAAAACGAATGCATACCGATGTACAGCAAGTTACAAACATCGTTAGTATGCATCGCTCCATCATTACCATTCATTCTAATACACAGCGGCTCGGACGTCTCTCTGGGGTATCGTTCCCGATTATTACTCCGAAAGGGTTGCGTTGGTCGGAAACAGCACCTGAGGGTGCACTACCTTTACCCTATACCTACAATGCCACCCCCACATTGTTGCTCCCCCTTTCGTTGACCAAATCTTCCGGCGCACCCCTATCAATGACTGGAAATCCTAGGAACGTTCTATACATCATCGAGCAAACTTAACCTTTAACCATTCATGTCCACCCTTATCTTCCATCCCTCACCGCGCTTTAAGTGGCTCCGTGCAGCGAGCACCTGAGAAACTTCTTTAAGAGGATAATTAATTTACATGCATATCCAGCTCATTACCAAGCTCGTCTTCGGAGGCGGATTGAGGCGGATCAAGCCAGATTTTACGAGGTTCGTGAAGATTAAAAAGTGGACGTTGTGATTGATAAAGTTTCTTCGTTAGACAAGTATATTGTAAAATGCAATAGATCACGAAACTACCACATCAGAACGATAGAACGTCTACAACTTTACAATGATCGTATTTTGTCATTAAAAAATACAAGAGTTAAGTATATGGCAAGACATCAAGACTCGAATGAAGTTTAAAAAGTGGACGTTGTGATAAATAAAGTTTCTTCGTTAGGAAAGTATATTGTCAAATATACCGGGTGTCTCAAAATTTCTTCAACATCCAGAAATACGAGGTACCCGAGATCATTTGAAACGAAATTTTCCTTTGCAAAAATGTCACCCGTGGCTTTGTTTAGGACTCATTAACGAAAAAGACGGACTCCGTTCGCTGTAGTCGCGTTCTAATTGGTCCGTGTATTTCGTTAATAACTTCTTCACAAACCCGCGGATGCCATTTTTTTTATTATTTAAATCTTACACAAGATTTATTACAACGTTAGGTAATACGAATTAAACAGAAATAATATAAACATGGAAAGAGTATTATCAATATAAACGTATAGGTGTCCAAATTTACATTTTTCTTTTTTGAAGACACCTATGCGGATGCCATTTTCGCAAAGAAAAAGGTCCCTTCAAATGATTTCAGGAACCTCCAAATTCTGGATGTTGAAGGAATATTGAGTTTACAACTTTACAATGATCGTATTTTGTCATTGAAAAATAAAGAGCTGACTGTGTATCAAGAGACTAAGGTTCGAAACTTGATTAAATCCCACAGGGAAGCACGCATACCAAGCCAACTATCCACAAGCGTTCAAGCAAGACAGCTGTTGGTTCTCGCCGAGGGCGAGTCTCAAGAAATTTCTAAATGGTAATTGTTTAATTGTAGCGTCGTTGGCGAGTCTTCCCGAAGTTCCCTGTCGGATAAAGAATTTTGGGCGATCCCGGTGGTGTCGTTCCCGTGAACGAGGGTAGACAGCGTTACTGTTTCTCAACGTGACCCCGTGGCCAAGTGCACGGATTTTCACGTGAGCACACGAGGGAAGGTGCTTATGGCTGCAGGAAACGGTGCCCTCGAGAAGCCCGGGAACGTATTCGAGGAACGCGTTGGCCCAGCTCGTTAACCAGCACACGGTGGTTTCTTTTATTCGAGGGGTGGCTCGGTTATTCGGTGAATTACAAGGTCGCCTCGTATAATTAAAATCCGTGGTCGCGTCATGACCGTGCTGTTTCTCCACTCCATACCGTGCCCTTTTATTCTTCTCCTGCTCGATCCTACCCCTAATTAGTCGATCGTTTGTGTTCGAGGTTCGCCAATTTTACTGGAACAGATTAAACGCGCTGTGAAAATGCGTTTCACAGTCCTCGTCTTGAAATCGAGGCGTTGCAGGTTGAACCTTCTCTCTGTGTAAAATACTGCTATCCTGATATTAACTGTGTATAGGGGAGTACTTGGACTCTATATATTTGTGCAGTAAAATGAAAGAAATTTTGTCTGCATAAATATTTGTGAAATTTTATTGATTTTTAAAGAATAAGTGTACAATATTTTTAAAAAATAAAAACATATCACAAATAGCACGCCTAGAAACTTTTGGAAATTTTCCATTCATCAACTTTTTATTTCTGTTTTTGTTAGCATGGGGTGCATTTGCATTCCTTTCAGAGAGAGAAAGAAGGTTATAGACAAATACTGATCACCCATTATTAACCCTCGGACGACGGACGATTGTTATAGTTATTTAATCGGCAATGCTTAGGACCGTTCATAGTGTTGGAGAATAAACTTGATCCGGGGACGATGATCACTTAGATATAACCTTTATTGTGTGAAAAATAAAAAGAGACACAGCTTTTGTGCATATACTTTAATTATAAGCAAAGGTGCCACTTTACATATACCACAGTGTATCCGCGTGATTCACAATGTAACGCGTGAACAGTAAAACGTACAATTGATCTTTACGGTGCGCTGCTACTTTACTGTGGGACTTGACTCTATCGCGACCCGCTCGGGCTAATTTGTATAACCGGACTGACTACCGTTTGACTTTACGTCCCCTACTGGGTCCCACTGTCCCTTATACCATCCCTTACACCTAGGCGGTATGGCATCGTCGAATTCCAACACTCAGCTCTAATTAATACATTTTTAAAATTTAATTTTGATGATACCACGTGTTGACACATTAGTCTTTCCGATACCCTCAATGACACAGCTATTAAGTTAGTTTAATTGCCACAAATTCAGTACTTCAATGAGAATTTGGATGTACCCCGCCGAAAATGACTCCGGCATAGTACTCGGAAGGTTTTTTTGTTTTTTATAGTTTTTTGATAGTTTACAATCTTTCAAAAAATGATGCATACAAATGTAAGCCTTAATAGTAGGTTCTGCTATAAACACGTCAATACCTAAAGGTAGTTGGTAATCCATGTTACATAGAGAATCTAAAAGTTTGAGCCTTTTTTTTATTTGAGAAAATCTCATATGAGATTTATTAGAACATAAAACATATTACATTGTAATACAAAATAAAATCAAAAGCAAGAACATTAGGAACAAGACAAAACAAAAAAAACATTAACAAAGAAGAAAAAACCATTAGACACGTAGATTACAAGAATTGATAAACGCTATCATATAAACACACGTCTTAATATTAGGTTCAGTTATTAAACAACCTACATCCAAAGGCAATTGAAATCCAGCAGTTTGAGCCTCTGAACGTCATACTTTACACACTGCCAGAGTACTCGGAGGTTTAATACTACGACCCATAATCAAGTCTACTTGATTCTACGTGAACGTAAGTCTCAAGATGTGTCGTTTTCGAGAAATTACAGTTCGAAAATACGGCAAAGACGTGTGCTGTTGAATTGGAGTCATCTGACGCGTCTGCTCATGGCCTAACAGTTCTACTTCTTACGGTTTGCCAACGAAGGCCCAACGAAATGCCAACCATAAATGCAACAAGGGTAAATTCTCCCTTGCGGTGCGCAACAGTTTCGTGTCCGGCGCTAGCACTATGTAGCCGCAGGAAGAAAGAACGATCGTATTCGCAGGATTGTAGGTTTCGACCACGGGATGAGAATCTCCGTCGGAGACTTTCCCGCGACTCGTTGGAAAAGGTTTGGCGGCAGTCGACACTTGTGTCGAGAGAATTCTGCCGCCTGCCTGTGACGGGAGAACTGTTTCAGGTGTGAGAGCCACTTTAGCGGATCCCACCCCCTGACACTTGCGCGCTAGAGCTTGTTCTGTCGATCTCTCGCACAGCAAGGGTGGTAAACGCGCCGTGTTAGGAATACCTAGGGGAAAACGACGCGTCGGGAGAGACAGTCGGTTAAAGATTTTTAGGATTTCCGTTTCACTGGATCGAACGTTACACTTGCTCTACCCGTAATGTGTTCACCCCGTTTTAAAATAATACAGGGTGTCTCGCTTAAATGCAACTCCGCTCATTAGATCGTTGCAATGTCCGATTTTGAACAGTAACGTTAAGCAAACGTAATTACTTCTTCTGAATCAAAGTAAGCATCATTCTAACGAAAACATTCTGTGAATGCATTGCAACCTCTTTTATCGTGTTACGATAGAAATTGCATTTCTTTCTTCGTTCACGTTCTCCATTTACGAGATTGTAAACGTTTCAAAAAATACAAAACATCAACTGTAAGTATCGCACAAAGTCGATTTTATTTTTTCAACTAAATAAAAGAAGTTAAAAGCTATGTCCATCATAGTCGATTATATCATAAATTGAATGATATCGGCGCTAGGTTCGATCATCTTTAGAAAACAACAAATATGCAATTATTTAAACATGTTTCTAACGTTTCGATCCCGATAATTTTATTTTTAAAATTTTATTGTCCACTTTTTACACAAGTATGTATACGAAATTTATTTTTGGGATAATTGTCATATCAAAAATAATTTTTCGTTTTTGTTTTCTCTTCATATTTTTCAGACGCAAAAGTGTCTAACAGATAAAGAGAAAATGATTTCGGCGCAACGGTTCGATCAAATAATAGTAGAACAACGTATTAATGTTATCGGCGCACTGGTTCGATCAATTGGACAATAAGCAATTTTACATAATATTACATGAAATTTATTTCAACGTTTCGGTCTCAGTTTTAGACCATTTTCAAGAATATATTATTTCATAAATGCGTCTGAAAGGATTATTAAATATAATTTTTACAAAAAAACTGATTTATATTAACAAAGGTGTGGAGAGAAACTAAATTCAAAGACAAAGTATGTAATTACTTACATGCTTATAAAAGTATTAATTTACATTCTTTAAGAGTACGGAACAATGTGTTGGTTCCATGCCGGTTCCAAGCCATTCCATTGCTTATTGTCCAATTGATCGAACCAGTGCGCCGATAACATTAATACGTTGTTATGAACAAGTGACGATCGAGATACAGAGAACTGTTAATAATAGTAGAAGTAGTGGACATGTTGAAATTTTTTTTTGTTCTTATAAATTTCAACATGTCCACTACTTCTACTATTAAAGGTTCTTAAAAATTTCAACATGTCCACTACTTCTACTATTAAAAGGTTCTTAAAAATTTCAACACGTCCACTACTTCTACTATTAAAAATTATTCGATCGAACCGTTGCGCCGAAATCATTTTCTCTTTATCTGTTTTAACAATCTTACGATCGATAACTCTAACAACATTTGCAAAAGTGTATCTTTGAAAAAGATCCACATCACGATGGAAACGTTAGAAACATGTTTAAATAATTGCACATTTGTTGTTTTCTAAAAATGATCGAACCTAGCGCCGATATCATTCAATTTATTACAATACTAATTTTCGATCGAGAAGAATTTACCGTTTACAGTCGATTATATAGCCTTCAAGAAAGTATACTACAGAACGAAGTTGAAAATATAAAAAAAAGTAGCAAAACTCTGCACATATCGTATAACAAATAAAATTTTTGGACTTCATACAACGAGCTACAGTTTTAATTATCTTTTATTAAACGAACTCCAGAAACAATACTCTTTGCAAACAGAATATGCGGAGTTTCCTAACAGCCATTTCACAGTCTATCAAATAATAAAGCCTGGCGCTACTCTGTTATTTCCTCGTTCAGTTTGCTTTCGGCAGCAGGGGTAGTAGCGAATTAAAATTCAGCTGATCGCAAAGTAACTTCCGCGGGAATTGAGAACGACTCATATCCAGGGCTGGTTAATTACGGTTAAAATGGGTGGCGAGCGGCGATTCAAGTGGATACGAGGTTCGAGCCGAGCCGTCGTTGCTCTCTCGGTACACCTCGTTAGACCGCGGTAGCCACCGACTGTCCGGAAGAATCTGCGAAAAAGCGAGTTCCGCGTCGATTTCTCCGGTAACGGGTTTTTTCCCCGGAGGAAAAACTGCGCCCCTTTATTTTCCTCGACGTTCGAATTCGTTGCCAGCGTTCCTTTCGCCGTGGCATCCTCTCCCTCTTCGCTTTTCCCCTATTTGATTTCATCCGGTCGATGCGCGGCGCGTTGGCCGGAGGAAGAGCGAAAAAGAACGACACGCGGAGAAACAGAAAGTTCCGCCCGCGGAACAGCGGATTTAATTACTCAGCTGCGAGCGTTTTCAAGAAAACCGCCCCGGCTCCCGTTCGCCGTGTTTAACCCTTTTGTTCATAACCGGCGGGCAACCGTTTGGGACTTTCAGCTACACATTTCTTATGATCCCGATCAAATATTTTCTAACCCGTTCAAATCGTTATTTAAATTATTTCTGACCGGTTCACGCATTCACATTGTTCGTCGATAAAAAGACATCGCCTTTGAAATCGTAAGCTACAATAATGGGTCGTGAAATTTTAATGAAATCAATAAATTATTAAATAAATTCTGTTAAATCTGCCTCAAATAATTAAAATAATTTCGGTAATTGTTACGTTTACTTCAGCGATGGGTGGATTCCCGGGCATGAAACAGTGTGAAATTGTTCGGTTATGAACGAGAGGGTTAAGGATCGGTCTGTGGGCCGGTGCATGGGAAAATTTCGCGTGGGAATAATTCAGGAGCAGCGGTCGGCGTACGGAAATTTACAGGGGAATTTCGAACGGCGATAGTTCGGTATCGGCGCGGTGTACGTTTCCGCTTTCTTCGTGGCAGCTCGGTGTTTCTTTCGGTAATGCATTTTATAGCAGGCCCGGAGCAGTTCCTCGGTACATTTCATCTATGCATGAATATCAGAGAGAGCGGGCGAGCCGGTACTAGGCAGCTAGCTCCCTTTCCCATCTCGTTCCAGCCCCTAATTCGCCCCGGTTCTTTTTGGCCAGCTCGCGGTGCTACTCGGATTCAAAGCACAATTAAGCCACGGCCATTAAAAATTTACCGGGCCGGAGTCTCGTAATACGTCGCTCGGCCGGCCATCGAGCTGCTACTTTGTGCGGACATCCGGCGCGGACTCGCGCGACTCTGCTGTTACGCTCGCCGAAATTACACGCTACCTTTGACGGGATTTCCCCCCGTTATATCTCGCGTCGCTAAGCTCACTGTGCCTCCCCACCCCCCCGCCATCACTCCCTCCCCCGTCCGCAACGCCTCGTTTCTCCGGATTTTCCATTTCCATTTCTCGAAAAATACCAACAATCCCTGTGACAGCGACAGGGTTTACTATCATCCTAGAACCGTACAGGTCGCCGTCACGTATTCTTCCCGGTGTTTTCTTGCGCAGGATTAGCTCGGCAAAACTGTTGTAAGCTGCTTGTCTCGAGAACCGTCGCAGACGTCGAACTCATTTTTGTTCGAACTTTCTCACACTTTTGCGACGACCTGTTGTAGCAGACAGCGGATTTTATGCGTTTATGGCAAAAATGAGTAGGTGTAATTGAAAACGGTAAGACCGTTAGAAAAATTTGAAAATACTGTTGTATTATTTTCGGTAAATACAGGGTGTCCCAAAACTAGGGGATTCAACTCGGACGACCTTGACCTTTACATATGTTGTCAAGGACAACATTCTGAACAACTTTTGTCATTATATGTATCCGTCGCTCGATCATAGTTTTCGAGAAAATTCCAAAAAACTACTGCTAGTACTGTATTAAATTTTCCGTAACCTAACCCAATCCTAACCACACCACAATTCATTCTATTTGCATAATTTTTCCATCATTAGATCATATTCTGGATGACAGTTACAATGCAAAAATTATGCGAATAGAATGAGTTGTGCTTAGGTTTGTAGAGGGGGCGGAGACACCACCCATACGAAAATCCAGGAGTAAGTTTCACCTTAATTTCAACTTAACAAAGTTTCTTAATTTTCTCGGAAACTAACAAGGAGAGTGCAAGGACCACGTCACACCGATTTAGTTGAGACTTTGTATACTTATAGATCTCGATCTCCCATTTACAAGTGTATACCATTATAGGCGCCAACGCTCAATAGTTTTTGAGATATTAATAAACAAAGTTCTTACACTACTGCTTACATCTGCTATTGTAGAAGAGGTAAAGAACAGAAATATTAATTATTAATTATTCGTTGTATACTTCTTGAAACATTTTTTTCGTATTTATTTATATTATTTATCGCATTGTAACATTGACTTGTCTGTATGAGATTGCACATTTATTACAAGTTAAAGAACAAAAGAATTAATATATTATAAATACATACAGTAAATTATCCATATAAGTCCCTACCACGGGTCTGCCGAGGGACATTTATGCACCACAGTCACTATTCTTTGAGTGTTGCCGAACGTAGAAAAGGACAGCCGAGCTCGAGAGGCGCCCGTCGCCGAGAAATGTAAACATAGCTAATCCAAATTGCCAACTTCCTTATTTTTCATCATTTTTGTATGAGATTTCGATTACCATATTTGTGGCATTTTTCTAATGCAAAATGATACCAAACATGATATAATTCCGATGATATTTAGGTGTGTAATAGACAGTCAAAGTTTCGGGCGCAAGGAAGAACAGTTAATACGCTATCCTACGCGCCGGAAATTTTAACTGTCTATTACACAAGTAAATATCATCGGAATCATATCATATGTGGTATCATTGTTTTTAGAAAAATGTCAAAAATATGGTAATCGCAGTCTCATAAAAAAATAATGAAAAATAAGGAAGTTGGAAATTTGGATTAGGCGGTCGAACCGAGAGCGTATACCAAGAGGGTATACCCCGTAGTAGTGGGGATAGCTCCGGGACTTTTAAAGGCCACACTTTTAAGACATTTATGGATATTTTACTGTAAATTGGCTCTGTAACATAGACTTGTTTGTAACAGATTGCACATTTATTACAAGTTAAAGAACATAAATATTAATTATTAATTATTCGTTGTATAACTTGTAATAAATGTGCAATCTGTTACAAACAAGTCAATGTTACAGAGCCAATTTATTTATAATTTATTAATTCTTTTGTTCTTTAACTTGTAATAAATGTGCAATCTCATATAGACAAGTCAATGTTACAATGCGATAAATAATATAAATAAATACGAAAAAAATGTTTCAAGAAGTATACAACGAATAATTAATAATTAATATTTCTATTCTTTACCTCTTCTACAATAGCAGATGTAAGCAGTAGTGTAAGAACTTTGTTTATTAATATCTCAAAAACTATTGAGCTTTGCGCCTATAATGGTATATATTCGTAAATGGGAGATCGAGATCTATAGGTATAAAAAGTCTCAACTAAATCGGAGTGACGTGGTCCTTGCACTCTCCTTGTAAGTCTGAGCGACGGATAGTTGTATTGACAAAAGTTGTTCAGAATGTTGTCCTTGACAACATATGTAAAGGTCAAGGTCGTCCGAGTTGAATCCTCTCAACGATATATTTACCTTATTTTCAATCTATTAAACATATTAGGGAAGAAAATAAATTTCTATGTGGTTCCAGTTTGTTGCAATTTTTATTTTGCATAATGATCCGCTGTCTAGTTATCAGTATGGCTCGAATATTTAATTCATTCACGAAAGATATCATTGAATGCACCTGTTGATCTTCGTCGATAGTCTTATCTACTTTTAACCTGAAGAAAATTATTAAGTAAAGAGTCAAGTCTCTATGTAGCTTCTGTATCTTGCAATTAATGCAGATAATGTTTAGTTTGCAGATAAACCAGTTGCCTCGTGATCAACCACTGCAGTAGAACATTATTTAATAATAGAAGATTTGAAGAAAATGCTTCCACTAATTATACCAGTACAATCTTCTCAGCAAAATAGAAATATTCTCTCCAACTCCAAGTCTATCAAGAATCGACTAGTAATCGATTTTCACTTTCGATAGCTTCAATAGTTCTAAAACGATACTACGGTGTTCCGAAATTCATCTCACGTTCCACCTATTCGTATACCTGCAACGGAAGAGGTAAATATTATTTTTCGACGCAGAGGATCCTTGCATAATCCGATTAGATATTCATACGTGAAAGAGTGTGCCACGGCATGTCGGTAAAACTGACATGTAAATAAATTTCTAATTTGATAAACGCACCAGCAAACCGTTTAAATTTGAAGGTTAACTGAAAATTAATTCTAAACCTCCCTTTGCGAAGCTTGAGTACTGTGCACGCGTGACAGCGTTAAAAACTATCTGCCGGGGTTGCTGGTCTATGGAAAAACGACTGAAAAGCACACCATAGAAAGAGAGAAAAAGAAAGAGAGAGAGCGCGAGAGAGAAAGTGAAACAGCGGGACTAGAGTTTGCGAGCGCCGGAGAGGGAATGAAATTACCCTTCAAAGCGTAAAACACTGGTTGCTCTCTGCAGGGCAGACAATGATATAAAAATTATTACGGTGCACAAAGGGGCGCGCATCCCGAGGACAAAAGATACATCGGGCAATCCAGTCAGTTTTCGCGGGCAACAATTGCCCTCTTAATTATTGGCTAATAATAATTCGCACGGTTCGTCGGAACTCATAAATAAAACGTCCATTATCGGCTGCGGGGCTGCCAGCAATTACGATTTCGCGTGAAATTTTTCCAGCCCTCCCACACCCCGTGCAAATTATCGCGGCGCGGACGAGCAGCTCTACGGGGGAATATCGTTTCGCTGCTATTCTCTCCTCTTGCTGTCTGGCCGCCTGCTGCTTTCGTTTTATTCTCTTCCTTCTCTATTTTCCGAATTCTATTAAATTGCCGCGCGCGCGTCGCGGAGACCCTCTACTATTTGACAAGCGTTTAATTTAACTGCGTCTCCGTCTCTGATCATGTCAAATTATTTTACTCATTTTCATTAAGGATAAGATACTCCCCTCTCGGGCCGACAGCGGAAGAACGACGGCGAAAAAGAGAGAAGGAGAACGCGGCTACACTACAGGAACAGTCGTAACGAGACGTTTGATGGACGCGCTTACTCTCTAGAGGAAACGGCTTACGCCAGCGAACCGGAGCCTGATGGAATTGAATAGTGGGTCAAAAACTTTCTTTCCCCGACTTGCTACTCTTCCCTTTTTTTACCGGTCGTCAATTAGACAGCCCACGATCTTATTAACATTTTAATACCTCCGGCGAGAACGTTCTCTAAACTCGCCGCGCCTTCGTTGCGAGTAAACGTCCTCCGTTAAATGGCCTGCAGATTAAACTCTTACGATCCTCGGAATCTCGATATCCTTCAGAAATAACGAAAATGAAACGCCAGAATCGATGAAAAATTATTATGTTGTTGTTACGTGTTAGTTTATGGTGGAAACATTTCACGGGAAAGGGTTGAGAGAAGAAATAAGGGGTCTAGCAGACTGAGAATAGTGAATCGGTCTCTCCTGGATTTTTATTGAAATTGTGTGGAAAACATTGGTTTTAGGTTGACAGATAACCCCCAAAATTTCAAGTCGCTAACCCTTCATATAAGGATTATATGAGGGTAAATACCCTTAACTATATCATTTTTTTTCTCGGTTGTTAATTAAGATATTCAAATAAAAGAAAGACGAAAATACTCGTACTTACGTCCTTCATATCATATATTTTTTTCACAATTGTGATCATATTATTAAGGGTAGAAAAAAATTCTCGGTTGTTAATTAAGATATTCAGATAAAAAAATGCGAAAATACTCGTACTTACGTCCTTCATATCATATATTTTTTCACAATTGTGATCATATTATTAAGGGTAGAAAAAATTATTAAATTTTTTAGGGGTGGAAATTGCAAACAACCTTTCGAGTGAACACTTTCAAAAAATTCAACAACAATGTTCTGTTATCTATCTAATATATACAGAAGTTTCAAGATGGTCGGAGGGGTGAAACATAGTTAAATATTAAAGAACAAATGAAATTACGCGATTACGATCATTTTTTTCTACCCTTAATAATATGATCACAATTGTGAAAAAAATATATGATATGAAGGACGCAAGTACGAGTATTTTAACCGAGAAAAAAAATGATATAGTTAAGGGTATTTACCCTCACATAATCCTTATATGAAGAGTTAGCGTCTTGAAATTTTGGGGGGTTATCTTTCAACCTAAAACCAATGTTTTCCACACAATTTCAACAAAAATCCAGGGGGGCCGATTCACTATTCTTAGTCTGCTAGACCCTTTCTGTTCACCTTTGGTTTTTCGTGATTGAGAGAAAGTTTACCTCTGTCGCAACTGCAACTCGAAGTCGTAATTAAACATAGAAAGGCCAAATTTATGGCGTCTAAAGGGCGACCCTCCACTTGCATGTTTTGTGACCCTTTCTCTAGCATAGTCGAATGTACATACGTTCATACAGAGTGACCGTATTTAGCTGACTAACTCTCGTTCTACCCATGCTACTGAAAAGGGTAGCAGTCAAGATAAGAGTAGCTACACCCTCCGCTTCTTGCATTCCTCAATTTTCTAGACAATTATCCTCATCATACCATTACACACGAAAAAGTATGCAGCTTTGTCGTTTAAAGTGTGCTTTTACCTTTCAAGAGGGTGGTTTTAGCCCTTAAACTCGGGCCTCTGATAACAAAATTCTTGTTCCTTGTTCTTGGCTCAGTAAAGTGTACTATTCTTGTTAAGTGAACAAATTTTCTGTTGAATATTTACTGAGACGGTAAAGATATTTTTATTGGAAATGATAACGACCTGTCGTACGTGATACGAGTGAAACTTTAGCAAATATTCGAGAACGAAGATTGACTCGACTATTAGCGGCTAACAAATTTATAAATTATCCGGTGCACAGGTCGCCGCGCGCTGCACCCTCCAGTCGATTTAAATTACAGTCAGCGAATTCTTCGCGGCTCCCGAGCTCGGAGCTTCGTCATCCTAAAGTAATTATACACTTAACTTTTTCGCCCATCGAGGGCAGAGGTTATCTCGAGCCGTTCACCCTCGACGGACGTCACTCATCCCCGAGGGCACGGGGCTAGGAACCAACGGGGCTGTGTTATGAACCTAACAGTCGAAACACCTAAATAATCTCCAACTAGCGAAAGATGTCGCGCAACTCCTCGACAACAAGATGCGACCCTCGCTATTTATAAAAACGCTTAATATATAAAGTTGCTAATGTCCTGTGAAACACTGTTGCCGGAACGGATCCCAAGACTGTCACTAATAATTAATAACTCGGTGTCGACGAGCTTGTATTGGGTCCGAAAGTTCGATTTTAACAGCTATGTTTAACAACATAATCGTAACAAATTCCTAGCATTTATTTTTCGTTGCTAACCTCCATTGTTAATATTTTATTAAATGAATAAATAAATATTATATTGTAAGTCATAATGTATGCTATCTATATGCTGTAATGTATGCTATGTAAACCAAATATGGTTTACGGCATCAATAAATAAATAAATAAATATTTTATTAAATGCAAAGTTGTTCCTTTACGAAATATGAAAACAATTTAATAGAAGAAAGCTGTAAAATCCTTGAATATTCCGAGTACTACGACTGTAAATAGGAAAGTGTATAAAATTAATTTAATTGAATATATTGCTCTTTCGAATACGTTAATTTTTCATTTTTACTTCGTAATTTTTAAGGGTGAATTTCTATTTTTCTGGAGAGGGTGCTGTACTGAGAACCTATTTCTGATTTTGTCCGGAGAATCTTGTAGTTTAACTCTTTGGAAATTCGCGAAGCTTGCGAAAATTTCAAGAAACTTGTTTACCATGAGGGGTTAAAATATTTCAGTGATTCGTGAGAAACGGCAAGATACCTTCTTCATGGAATAATAATTATCCACGCGAGCCTGTCATCCGGGATTACAGATGCCCTTCGTGGTCTCAATTTGCGAATTCCGTTGGTCCTCCGTTCATTGTTAGGCGAGGATTAATAATACATCGAATACGCCCGTCCAACCAGCTCCGATATCCGGAATAGTGGTTCCGACGCACCCCATCGCACACGCTCCGACGAATAATACCCTAGGCTCCGAGGACGACGCGGTTCTCTGGGAATTCCTTAACGAAAGACTACGCAAAATCTCATGGGCGTTCCCAGCGTCATACTCGAGCTATCAGACGCTCTTTTCTCCAAGAAAATTCAATCTTGTTTAAAGAAAATATTAGTCTTTGCAACCTGCCAATATAATGCCCGGGGCACTCAAATATCCTAACAGGAATTCTTCAATCTACGCGAAAATTAAAATTGTTGTGCCTGCGATCGTTCCAGTTTGTAATTAAAAACTAAATGGGTGGTTGTGTATCTGTACATAGTATTATGTAGTATTGTATATTATATTTTATCTATTATTATAGTATTATGTAGTATACCACGCAGCTCCTTACAATGAATGCAGACAATTTTGATTTTACATGAAAATCCGCAGTACTCGTGTAACATTTTCGCTCATGCACAAGAAAAACGTCAATAATATAAAAATTCTTTGGTAGTTGAACCAGCTGTGGTTGCAAGTAAGAACAAATAAAACCGGCACGATTACGATTTCCGTGGCCTCTCGTTTTGAGGTTATGTTTGTCTTGCTGGGGTTATTTCAAGAAAAAATTTTATATATAACATGGTATCAAATCGGCCTGGTTTAGTCAGTAAAGTAGATTTTCTGGTTTTTATAAACCTGCAAATATCTCGGAAACTATGCGTGATATGGCAAAATATATACAGACCTTTCTTGTAGGAAATTGAATTTCCTATAAAAAACATATTGAACATCTTTTTCCTTTTCGGAGATCAGGGGATCTCTTTTAGTTTTCGAGATACTCGAGACTACTCCTGGATTTTCGTATGCGTGGTCGAGCATAGGACATAAATTATTGGAAATTTCATTTTGTACAAAAAAAGTCTCTTGATAATTTGCATATTTTGCATAGTTACCGAAATATTTGCAAATTTATAAAAAACAGGAAATCTACTTTACTGGCTAAACCAGGCCGATTTGACACCATGTTATATATAAATTTTTTCTTGAAATAACCCCAAGAATACAAATATAACCTCAAAATGAGGAACCACGGAAATCGTAATCTCCCCATAAAACCTAATAGCGCTATCTATGGGGTTAGTTTTATAAATATGTGTTGACATAAAAATGTATTTATGAATACTCTGGCATTTTAATGCAATAAAACGACAACTGAACAATTTTTAGTTTTTTTTTTATTATAGAAAATCTCATACGAGATTTATTTCAACATGATGAAGAATACAATGCGAAAATTACAAATTGATGAAAAAAAAATTTTAACACTGTAGAAAATTGAAAGTACAAAAAACATTATGATGAAAATATGATAACACAACACAGTACATATTTTACACATTTACACTTATCCAGTACATACTAACAATTTTTAGTTGTGACGTTTTTCTTGCGCATGAACGATATGTCTAAATGTTCTTAACTGACATAGTTCTAATTATCGATTACGCGCAGCACAGCAAGATGAGCAATATCAACAGCCACTGACACCAAATCCTTTTCTTCCATCGTCTAACTCGCGCCAAACCGCAACCGTGGGTGCATGAAAGATTAGAATAGGGCGTTTTGATAGTTTCACCCCTTATGCCGCGCAGGGTTAATCCCTCCGGGATGCAAAAACAACCATAAATGTATCGAAGCTCGTGACACGTGTCACCTAATTGGAAGTAAATACAAGGGGCAGGTTTGTTTCCTCGCAGCTCGACAAGCCAAACGACAACGCTTCAAGTCGTTCAAATATTCCCCAACCTAGATCGCCCTCGAACCTGCCTAATCGAATCTAAGGATTCGTTCGAGGGAGAAGAAGCGTTGCTTGAGACTCGGTCGAATGACAAATTCGAACATGCTTGGGAAAGAAGAATTTCACTGTGGTCGTGCTCATCATGTCCACACATATCAGCAGTGCGAGTAAAATCATCTAAGAAAAAAATAAAAGATTTAGAACCGGAAGCTGTAGCATTAATAAGAAAATAATAGAGAAGACAGGATTTAAAGTAGACTATAAAAAATAATGCTAGGTAAAACCATTTTAGAATGACGACTGACAAATTATAAACAAATATTATTTTTTTTATATTTCATGTTATTCGTTGTATGCTATTATTGTTATATTATAAAACCGTTATTGTTTTCGCATTTTTATCATAAAAGTTGTACAAAAATATTACTAAATTATTATATATTATATGCAATATTACAAATATTATAAATTGTTATAAAATATATCTTTTGACAGTTATGAGGCGTTTTTACCTTCTTGGTACTTTTTGTATGCATTGATTAAAAAAAGATTCCTCCATTTCACCATTCCAGAAAACATTGCATGTGTGAAACATAAATATAAAATACTCACTTAGAACGAAAAAATGGTTTGGAAGATTGTATTTAAACCATTTTTTTAGTGAAAAATATCGATGAAAATTACTTAAAATTACTGTTTAACAAATGAAAAAATATTAATTTTGTCTGTACTTCAAATTGACTATTTCTTTAATGAATTTTAGTGCAAATTTCATTCCGATGTCTCTTATGGTACAAAGTTATAACAAAAAGTCACTGAATTTCTCGATTTGGATCACTGTGCGGGGGGGGGGGGGAGGTGAAGAGATGCCTTTCCTATAGTAAGTCGTTATAAAGGTTAAATTCTTCTCGATCGAAAATTAGTAATAAAATAAATTGAATGACATCGGCGCTAGGTTCGATCATTTTTAGAAAAACAACAAATGTGCAATTATTTAAGCATGTTTCTAACGTTTCGATCCCGATGTGGATCTGTTTCAAAGAGACACTTTTGCGTCTGAAAAATATGAGAACAATTAGAAAAGAGAAAAGAAAAAAAAAAGAAAAAAATTTTTTTCCCCATATAGAAAAAACCAAAAATTAAATTCCATATACGTACTTGTTGTGTGAAAAATGGACATAAACATTTTAAATAAGTCGTTATTATGGTTTTGGCATCCCCGTCACCTCTCTTTCCCCGGTCCTATATTTTTTTTTTTTATTAAGCATTTCAGATCTCAACAGAGATCTATTTCTGCTGTACAAATATAAATTACAATTAATACATACAGTAGTTGATATGGATAAACCAAAAAAAAACAATTAAGGTTTAAATGGAAAGATTACAATCTTTCAAAAACTGATGTATATAAATACAAGCCTTAATGTTAGGTTTTGCTATAAACATGTCAACGCTTAGAGGTAGTTGGTATCCCATTTTACATAAACACTCCAAAAGTTTGAACCGGTTCTATATTACCACGCGTGCTGCGATCCGCAACACATATCTAATTTAAAAAGTAGTTCAAAGTGTCCGAGTGTCAGACGAAAAACTCTGGGATTTCCATGCCGTTCGTCCAGGCTTCGCGATTCTCTAGATAACAACCCTATCAAAAACAAGTCTAGTAAAGCCCTCCTAACGTTTTAAAGAGTATCAGTATTTTTGCCCTCGCTTCTATCGTTCATCGAGCTCAGATCTCAAGTCGATCGTAACGAACTTCCCACTCAACCTAATGGATTGTTAAGCGTCAAGTTAGAGCAGGTAGCTTTTTGCCGTTGCACTCCGCGGCGGTGATAGACTGCGCGAGCAAAACGGACGGCAAAAACGGTCCTGTTAGCGGGCTTAACGAAAACGGACACGTCTAAGGGGCAAGTTTCCGGGCGCAGGGATAGTTTCTGGACGCGAATGGCGCGCGTCGAGCGCGAAACAGGCGTGAGACTGATCTTCGGTGGTTCTCGTCGATCCCGTCTCTCTTTCCCACAATCCCGCGGAGTATTTTCAGTGCATTAGCAAGTCAAATAACCGAAGTTCCGCCCGGCAGAAACAGAGAACTCGCGGCGAGAGAAACGCGGGAAGGTAGAAGGACGCTAGGAGTCCTTTCTCCCTCCCGCCCTCTCATCTCATCTCGATTACTCGCTTGGCGACGAGCGAGCCAGATAAGGATACGTCTACGCACCGACGAAGAAGAAAAAAAGGGACCGGGGGCAAAGGGAATTCGAGACGAGAGACAGAGAGAGGATGGATTTACGTTTCTTCAGCGTGTGCGTGGCTCGAGGTGCCAACACCCTCGCCACGCCGGGGATAGCACCTCGAGAATTTAAAAGGGGACGGCGCGGCTGGGCTTAGGGCTGAATTTCTTCTATCTCCGCTTATTTACCCGGCCGCCCAACTTTTCTGCGCCAGTCGATGCCATTAAAAATAAAAGTCTGCGGGATATCGCTCGAGTGCTTCCCCAATTTCAGGCCACTTCTCCACCTTTTCACGATCCGCAGATTTTTCGCTTGGGCTTTTAATGGACCCTGTTCTGATACTCTTGCTCTAGTATCGCTGAGTGATAGCGAATCGATCGGCCGGGACCGCTTGGATTGAAATCAAGACGCTTCCAGCCTTTTCTTTACCGAGAAAATCCGATATGCTTCCTTCCTTGAGCCAGTTTTAGCGCGAGCCGACGTCTCGTTTAGCGATTGCTGAGTGTGCGTTGCCTCTCATACAATTTATCAAATATTCAGCGCAATTCAATTTTAATGAACGGCAAAACTGGCTACTCAATTGTTGCACATATATTACTAGCAGCCACCGACATGGCTTCGCCCGTGCTAGATGTGAAAAGAAGTTAGATTTTTTATCTTAAGTATATATATATATATATATATATATATATATATATATAGATAGATGATAACCCTGGGGGACATTATTAATTCATTAATAACAATTTATTGTTGAAATAATAGTTAAAATAATGAATATAGACTTGAAAGATGCAAAGCTCGCTCGTAGGAGTGGGGGAGGGGGATATTTCGCGGTATGTAATATGACACGTGCATGCTTTTCCCAGGAAGACTTGACCTTGAACGTGTCCGAACGTGTTTCGCTGTATAAAGTACCTCGTGCTCAAATACCTATGTATACCAATTTTCATAGCGATAGGTTCAATGGTATAGAAGTTGTATATTGCAGCGCCATCTACAGCTGCGAGTTACAAAAAAATGTGTAGCGTAAAAACCTTCTCCATGAAAAAATACATATATGTGCCAAGTTTCATGTTGATCGGTCAAACAATTTCGAAGTCTATTAATCATATAAAGCCGGTCATACGACCGGCGGAGGTAGGAAAGGAATTTAAGAATTTATTATAATTAATTTTGAGAATCTATATATATAAAAATGGATATTTGTGTATATATATATATATTTGGATATTTGTGTGTATATATATATAGATTCTCAAAGTTAATTATAATAAATTCTTAAATTTCTTTCCTACCTCCACCGGTCGTATGACCGGCTTTATATTCTTCATTTTACAATTATTGTAATTCTAAAGGTGTTATTATCGAAATTGAGTGAATACATTTTACTACTCCAGTATTGTAGATCATGCAATAATAAAAATCGCACAAACTATGAATAAATTTAATCTTGTAATTTTCTTGTAATTTTGAGGTTTAGTGCTAAAACTAACAGTAATTAAAAAATTTTAATTCCAATTCAAATTTTGTGAATTATGATCACAATCTATCCCTACACCCAATAGACAAATTTCAGCAGAACAGTTCAGCGAAAGGTATAGCTGTTTTTAATTCTCGTGCGAAATGGAGTGTCCCTTTGGCAAAGTAACCTGGCCCTACGTCGCACGGTTCAGGCGTTCAAACGGCCAGCCGAAATTATTTCGCTCTTATCCGTAGCCGGGGAATTCTGAATTTAATCTCGCACGTTCCGCGCGCGGGAAGATAGATTAATATAGCGTCCTGCGCGCGTAGTGAATGCGCACACGAGATTGAGGATAAAAGTGCAGCTGCCCTGGAGAAAGGGAAAGATGATGAAAAGAGAGGAGCGAAGGCAAGCGAAACGACACGCCCGAGAGTCGGGTATTGTTTCTTCCAAGAGTGTTCCGCTCGCACGTGGTGCGGGGAGAGGAGGAGTAGTATAGGCGAAGGAGTTTGTACAACACTCTAAGCAGACTATTTCAGAAGATCGACTTGCGTCTGGTTGGAGAGAAGGGAACGAGGTATTCGTAGAACCAGACGAAGCACTATTCAGACAGTCGTTGCCATCGTTATTATTGCCGGAAGAGATAATCGCTCGCTATCGATACATGCTCGGCGTTCCCCGGAACTAGACGACTCACAGTGCAGTATTTCGCCCGAAATCGGTACGTCTTTCAAGTAAAAAAGAGAAATTGCGGATTATGTATGTAACGTCACGTACTGTTAATACGCCATGTACTGTAACGATTAATATCATGTAATTATTACTTTAACCACGCATTAGCAAATAAGATTTGTATTGTAATATTATGTATGTAATACTGATCGCAGAATAACCTCTTATTTGAGGTTTCTATTGCACAAATAAAAAAAAAAGTAAAAAAGAGAACAGTGATGCACAGTTGATTTTGATTAAATTTAATGCTTGATTTACACCACCCATCCCTGCTCTTCCCCCAACAGTTAGAATGTCAATAGACAAGGAAATAGAATTAAAATATGAAATTAAATTTGATGTAAATTTAATTACATTTTTTCGTACTTTATCAACGTAAGCAAACATTATTTGACTACGTGCAAGTCTCTGAGCATGACAACTTAGTGACAAGAAGAGTATATTTATTAAATAATAACATAATATACTATACTCATTGGTTAAGACTGTGGTGTGCAGAATGAATGATAAAAATATGTTGATAAAAATAGTTCAACTTTCCTCTTGGCACCCTCTAAAACACACACATCCGAAAATCTCTTTGGAAATTCTTAAGCGACGTCTACACTCGGCGCAAGTGTATTTATACTTTCATTAGATCGAGTTAATTCTTCTTTTGAAAAGTTACTAAATGGCTGCGAGTTCATCGAGGGTGGGAATTGGATTAATTCAGGAGCGTTATGCTGGCGCACTCATCGTCGCTTATTATAGGTCCTCGAGATGTAGATGAGATGCGGTATACGGCGCTGATCCTAGAAACACTCGCGGATGCCTTTTGAGGACGAAACGACGCCAGACGCATCAGAGATTCCCTGTGCATCGAGTCAGGAAGCGTCGCCTTATCGACAAAATGAACTTCGAGACGCTACTGATGCTGCGTGCATTAAAATTCGCACAAAATAGCCTCTGCATTAAAGGTGATTTTCTCGAACTATGCTCTTGAAAATATTTATTGGATTTTCTCGGGGACATGGAGAGAGAATTCCAAATGCTGTCCTCTGCACTCTATCCCTTGATACTCCCTTGATATAAGGGTTAAATTTTTTGGCAAAACTAAACCGTGCAGTAAATAAGAATTATTTACAAGTATAATCTTAAAATGATTAACTAAGAGAATGAATTATTGGCTTATAAACCCTATAAAATATTATATGGACATACTATTTCTAGATACTATAAAATAACTTTTACCAAATCATCCTTGAACTACTTTTAACTCTATCACTGGTGAAACAGTAAAATTCGAAAAAGTGATCGCATGTTTCTCAAAAAGAAATGTTCACTGGTGGTTGAAAAATAGATACAGTGGTTAAAAAAAGTATTGACACACTCTTAAAAAGGCAATAACTTTTTAAATATCGTACCTCCTCTGATCCTCTCTCTGTCAGCAGTGTCGTCAGAATCGACCAAAAACTGTCAATTTTCCCACTCCGCCTTCACCCCTTTCACTATCTCATTCCACTACCATGAGCATACTCCAACATCCCCATTAAGACCGTAGGCTGGTCACGTGGCGCTTTTACACCGTTGTTTACCAAGTCAACAAGCAATTAGTTTTACATATCTATTTACATATAAAAAGACGTGTGCGATTTTTACAACTTAGAATGCTCAGCCAAACCGAAAAGGGCTCAATGTGTGACCGACCTTGTTGTTATTTACGGAACACGCTCTCGGAACTTAACCCTTCCGTTTTATGCAGAATATGCATGGTAGAATCATAAAAAGACGAAAATTCATCATGTTGCAACATCTCCAAAAATTCAAGTCATTTAGTCTCGAATTAAGATATAAGAAGTGAAATTCCGGACCCTTACCATCCTCGTGTACATATACTGTGGGTAAAAAAAGTATTGGCACAATCTTAAAAAGGCGGCAACTTTCTAAATATCGTATTATACGATTTGAATTTTTTGGGAAACTAGAGCAAATAGTTTGCTACAGAATGTGGAAAAACATTTTTTCAAAAATTGCAATTCATCGGAATTGTAGCAAAAATACTAAAAAGTTGCTTTTTACAACTTTTTTATGTGGGCCAATATTGAAAATTTTTAAAATGCGTTTTGTAGACCTGTGTCAATTAAATATATTCTGAAAATTTCGTCAAAATCGGTCGATGTTGCAATGATTAAAAATTGCAGATTTTCGACCTATAACTGCAGATTCTTACATCTTTCAATGCCTGTCGTTTTTTTCGCATCAACCGATTTCGATGAAACTTTACCAGTGCATATAACTGACACAGATCTACAAAACGCATTTTTAAAATTTTCAATATTGGCCAACATTAAAAAGTCGTAAACTGCAACTTTTAGTATTTTTGCTACAATTCCGATGAATTGCAATTTTTGACAAAATTTCTTTTCGCATCCTGTGGCAAACTAATTGCTCTAGCTTCCCAAAAAAATTCGAATCGTATAATACGATATTTAAAAAGTTATCGCCTTTTTAAGAGTGTGCCAATACTTTTTTTACCCACTGTATCTATTTTTCAACCACCAGTGAACATTTCTTTTTGAGAAGCATGCGAACACTTTTTCGAATTTTACTGTTTCACCAGTGATAGAGTTAAAAGTAGTTCAAGGATGATTTCGAAAAAGTTATCGCCTTTCTAAGAGTGTGCCAATACTTTTTTCACCCACTGTATATCGAGCAACATACAGATCTAGTTTCACGACCAAAAGTTTCCCCAAGTACGTTGCAAAAATCCTTTACGAAGGATCCGTATGAAATCCCTCGTCGCTCGCGCGCTCAGGCAGCATAAATCAACGAATCAAGTCGCGTTTCCTTAATTACCATGTTCATTAACATTTCAGGGGGTAAAGAACGAGCCAATAAGAACGTATCGTGACGTTCAATGCCGGCCGTCCCCGTTCGACGTTCCTCGGATGCCGATCTTTTTTCGATCGTTCGACGAAAATGAAAAGCTACACGCTCCGTTCCGCGGCAGTTTCTTGTCAGCGGGTTCCTGGCAACGTTACGGCGGCCGTTTAGGATTGTTGGACGAGGGTTCGTGGATTCTTTTCGACGCGTGTCGAGCGACGGTTGTTACCGCTTAGCAAGAAACGCGCTATGAACCGGTCGCGGGGCTGGCAAAACAGTGTCGAAACGTCGTCACGCAGCCGGCCGTTGCCAGTCTCCTCGCAAAAACGGTAGTTTGACGGGAACTCGACCCTTCTCAGACCAGAAACTGGTCTGCTTGGAAACAATGTACGGTCCTCGCGCGCTGTCGACGTCGTCTATCCGGCACGCTTCCATCTTTTCCCGGCCACGCTCTTTTATTCTCGATCTATCCGTTTCCTCGCCGCGCCGCGTCAAATCTGAGACGGTTTTTCTACATTTCCGCTGCTAGCCCACGGTCGATATCCTTTTCCCTGATCCCCACGCCTGGTGACTCCGATGCCATTGTGATTCCTCGGGCACGGACGATGCAGCGGATTTTGGAAATTGAATCGTTCCGGAGGTCGTTCGTTTGTTCCGTCCGAGAATCAAATAGCTGCGAACCGGATGGCACGGACGGATAGAGACGGAGAGGTTTAAATTTACTGTGCCCGGGATCTGGGATAGGGTTAGGGTCGGAGATAACGCATCGCTTAAACCCCTTCCACGATTCCACGGTTTACGAAACTGTGAAGGTCGAATGAGATTTCTTTTGTTCCGTGGATGTCTTGACATGTCAGACGTGACACGGAGACGAAGAAGTAGTGATTACGTCTACTGATACATCGCTACTTTGGAAGAAAACCGACACAACTCGAAGATCACTAGTTTGGAGAAAATCCTATTTAAAGATTTAACCAAAGTCCAACTGAATATCACTTATCTCCATAAAATCACATCAACAACATCTTCTAGTTTGTTTAAAGTAGATACTTAGAGGTAACTTTTGGATTGTTCATTTTTCTTCTAACCGAAATACCAACCCTAAGGGCTTAGCCTTCAATTTTAGCCTAAAACTTCAATTTTAGCGAATTATATTTTGACACTCTTCTACATCAAAATTCACCACTTTTTCATTCTGATTATTATTGTAAATAGCGTCTTTAGTATATAGTACTTTTTTTCTCTCTCTCTATACTCTTTAGTTATAAGCATAGATGTAAGGTAGAATATAAGTTATTTTTTTTTAAAACAAGTAACGGGATAAGTAGAGGGTAAGGTTGCGGAAAAATGTAAGGAGATTGTAACCCTAAGGGGAACAATAAAGTTATACATACATTTTGATTATGACATGAACTAACAATCGTAATTTTTTTAGTTATGCCGGTTTTCTTCCAATGTAGCGATATATGCAGGCACCTAGAGCATATCTTTTGTTATGTATATGTATTATGTATGTATATTATGTATATGTATATATATATACGTTTTTACTTGTTTTTCTGCATATAGCTAAAAGATATGCTCTAGGTGCCTGCACATATCGCTACATTGGAAGAAAACTGGCATAACTAAAAAAATTACGATTGTTAGTTCATGTCATAATATATATTATACATAATATATATATATATATATATGATATTTGGTCCCCACAGAGTTTCAAATCCATTTACCAATCTCCCTTCTTTCCACTCTCACTATCGCCAGTTTATTTCTGCCTAATTTTCAGCAGGACCTACTTTTTATTACGGTGGGTACCGAACCACCTTAACAAGTAAAAACATATGATATAGTATTACGGTTCAAAAATTACAAAAAGTGCAATTCGTGAATCATTAAGAACGGCCTAATATCAGGAAGTACCTGAAAAATTATGCGGACTAAATTGTGAACCACCCAGTATATTGCTTTTGCAGATATCTTTAGAAGACATCTAAAGTTATAAATGGTTCGAACGAGGAAAATAACTGGAGAATTATCGTCGTACGAAGGCTGCAGCGGTGCATACGAAGGACACACACACAAGCAAGGCACATGCACACGTGGAGGCCAGAAACGGCGGCTAGAGTCGTGGAAGTTCCGAGGTCCTGTTGCTCTATAATTAAATATCGCGAGTTCATCCGTCAGGGCTGTAGGATTTCCCAGGTGGACGGGATCGGAATGAAAGGGTTGGAGGATGGGTTGCTCCTTCCGCCCCCACTTCTCGAGTCAATAATCGATAGTAGGTTCGTACTCGGAGGACTGTAAACCGCGCCGCCCCTTTCCTTCGTCCTTCTCTTCTTGTCCTATCCTGGACCGTTCGGAACTTTAATAAAATATCTGAAATACCAATATTGTTTCACGCCCACAGCCTACCCTGTCACCGCGGGACCCAGCGAAAGATTAGGCGGCGCTTCCTCTCCATTCTCGCTGTCTCCTCTCCTTTCCTATCCTTTCTCCTCCTAGGATGATAATATTCGGTTCCTCGGTTGTCAGAGTATTCGGTACACAACGTTCTCGACGCTCGAGAGGGCCACTTGTTGAGGGGCGCGTGCACGGGGGACAGATTTTCGAAAGTGTCTTCCGACGCGATCGATGGAGCGAACCAAAGGGAATCGCTGCCGTTCGGGGAGTGTCCAAGCTGTTATAGTGTCGTTGGAACCCGAGGAAGAGTGGCTGGATGAAGAAAGTCTCCGCAAACTTCGAGATGAGAGACCAAACCGATTCTGTCGAACTTTGATTTTCAAGTTCACTCGCGGCAGGCGTCCTCGTCTGCGTCACGTTTAACGGGAACTTTTTCCCTGACCCCTCGCATCCTCTTTTCGACGACCAGACTGGGAAGAGACAGAGGCAGAGAACGAGCCAAGTTTTGATGAAGAGTACAGCTTCTTTCACGGTGGGGAACGATCCCAACGCGTTACCTATTGGTCTTTCATAGTTTTCAAGAATCTACTGAAACCTGAGGATTCCTCCAACTGTTTGCACTTGCAGTACCATGTACGGGACAGTAAGTTAATTCTCAGTGCTCCGAGCACTTTTTGTGCCATCAGCAACACCAACTGCTAACCTTTTTCCTCTCGTTATTTCAGAAGTTGCTACAACATCGTACAATTCTATTACTCGAGTTCATATGTTCAAATAACCGATACAAAATGTAAGATCAATTGGACCCCAGGATGTGGCACATCACCAGAAACACAAAGTGCTCGTGGGAACAAGCTACCCTAATATTGCGAATCATCTCGTCACATTAGGATTTAAATATATCTAATGAAATCATTTTTTATTGGGAATAATGAACTACGTCAATCGACGTATTAAAAAATACGGTTTCATTAAAAGAATCGAAAGTGATCTCTACTCCGCGACGTACAAAGAAATCGTTAACATAGAATTAAGGCCTCTGTAGAACCATATAACTAAACTGAAATGAAATCTTCAACACGTTCATTGTCAACTTCTCTGACCGGATACATGTCTGGTGTCAAAGCATTTTAGTTCGGTTGTTGTTGACAATTCAGTAAATGTCTCAACTGATTGATGCTATCACTAAAGAATCGAACAAAATTATTTTCGATAATACGCCAAGACCTTCTTTACTTTTTAGAAGGATCTGTAACCTATGTACAATGTTGTGGCTGATGTTCAAAAGAATTCAATAAATGAAATCTAGGTAATGTCAATCTAGGTAACTGTTTTTCGCAGGTGATATGATACTTCCAAAATGGTCGACATGATGTGTCCTTAATAACTAAACTGCGGATCTTCATGCAAAATAAAAAATGTTTGCATTGATTGCAAAACACAGGAGAAAAATAAAGACTTCTATCTTCTTTCAATCATCTTATCAACGTCAAATATATACAATAGTGGTTTTAAATCTTCTTCATAGGTTCAGTGTTTTAAATTGCACATACCCATTTTTGTCATAAATGCATGAAATCCGCAGTCTACATATAACATTCATAATTTCATAGACATCGGAGCGATTCATTTTAAATGCCACACTTTTTGACTGGGAGTGTATTTCTCTCTGTTCCTCACTTTCTCATTTTCTCTTTTTCTACACGTCTCCGGTCGCGCCGCGCTTCTTCTGTCGCGCGCGACTCCCGAGGGACTTCCGGTTCACGAGTGCCGCCGTCTAATGGACTCCCCCAAGACCAGCGTCTCGTTCCGACTGGACAGCGAGAAGCAAGTAACAGTTTTAACAGAAATTACATTTGATCCCGGGACCGAGTCCTCGACCGAGAATGAAAATAGGAAGATCGAACCCTGGAAACAGTTGTTCCTCCCTATCTCTGCTTCTTGTACGTGCGTGGTCGGTATTAATTTCATCCCCTGGAATTTCCAGTCGGTCGACTATCACTCGGCCCGGTTTTTGCGGCTTTTGACCGCAGCTTTGATTTTCTCCTTGGATTCCTCCAAGCGACCGGACGACGACGATGTTCTCGAACACTGACAGACCTCTTCCCAGAGAGACTTGATTGTTTGGCGGAGGAAATCGAAATGGATGACGCGGATGAGAGAGTCGACCGTCGACAATTTTTCTATTGAATCTATGGCAACCGATGCGATCGGTTGCGGGACAGATTATGTGGTATTCAGTTCCAAGTGAATATATATATATTTCATGTACGTGTGTAAACGAATACAATTTGCACATGTAATTATGTTTGAACAATGAATCTTTAGGTTTCGTCACTCAGACTTCTTCTCGGTCACACAGACAACTTTTTCGCTTGATTAACAAATTGCGACTGCCCGGCTACCGGCGCGGCGTTCTGCGATCGTGTGAAGTGCGCTCGCGATAGTTGTCCTATCTAGTTGCAGCACGCGTGAAACTTGTCGCCAAATGTGAGTGAGATACACTCCGAGTCGAATGAGCTAGAAAAGGGACTTTTATACATGTGAACCGAACCACTTGGATCTTTTCTAGGAGCTGGAAGAATTAGTTTAGTAAAAAGCTGAAGAGAAAATGCGTTTGCAGTTATGTACATTCTGAACATTTTATTGAAACCAGTCGACATTTCTGTGAGCTACAAACTGTGAAGTCCGTTGTTTTCCGATTTCTTTCTCGGAGATTTGAGTCACTTTCTTTCTCACTTGATCTAGCAAACTAAATGTAAGACTGATTCTTGTATGTATGTATATGATATTTGGTCCCCTCAGGGTTTCAAATCCATTTACCAATCTCCCCTTCTTTCCACTCTCTTTATCGCCAAATTTCAGCCTAATTTTCAGCGGGACCTATTTTTTATTACGGTGGGTTCCGAACCACCTTTTTGGCAACAACACGCGACTGGTACCCGGGCAGCCACCGCCTGGTGTATGCTCTATACCCATGCGGTCACCCATCCCAGTACCGGTCACGTCCAACGTTGTTTAACTTCGGTGATCGTACGAGAACCAATTTTTTCAATTCAAAAACTCTTTATTTACATAACATTAATGGTTTATAAAATATATATAACAACGGGTTTATGCTACATTTTACAATTTTACGCCTGCAGTCTTTCGTAGTCCCTATCTATTGATTTACCTACTTGCTAAAGTATTCACCTGCCTTCTTTATATTATAGTGGTATAATATATTACTAGTAGACTTATACATATTTCGGTTGACTATTGCTACGGTTGCGATTTTGTCCCATATTATGTAGTTTAATGTAGGAAAAATGGTACAAAAACCTACTTATTACGTACGAGAACCGATTTTTGAAGCGAGGCAATGGTCGTTGACGACTGATTCTTGTATAAATCCACCTTTAAACCGATAACGAATCTCTCGGCTGGCCCGATCAAAGCAGAAATCATACACAACGTTCGCGTGCACGGTCCAATTACCCGTTACGCCGTGTTCCGAACCGCTTTCTACCCGTCATTTTTACCCGCCAAGTGTATCCCCAACCCCCTAGAACGACACCCCCTCTGCGTGTAAACGTCGCATCGCAGGAGAACGAGCCCCCGTGTATATTCTTTCCTCCGCCACCCCCGGCGTTCTCTTTTTTCCTCTTTTTTTCGCCATTCTCTTTCGAGGATAACGAACCACCTACAGTCCCGGCTAACGACGGGCACTTAAAGTTTAATCTACCTAATTAATAGTGCTCGTCTATTACCAAGAGGGTCCCCTCATATTTCCTACCCCCTCGCGAGCTATATCCACCCGACTACAAACCCCACGAGCAAAAAGCGTCCCACCTAATGCAAGGAAATGGCTGTTTCCTAAGTTCTCGCCGTTCTTTTTTCCCCACGGTCCTTTCCACGTTCCCGGATTGGACCTGGGCGCACCTTCAGCTTTCCCTTAATGGTAGGCCATCACCTTTTTCGGCCACGCGATGTCGCGCCGGACGAGTGCATGTTGTGCATCATCGTGTGCAGTTCTGGGTGCAGGACTATTTGTCGGGTATCCAGTCACTCGTGCTACTTCACTTGAAACATTCAGACGATCTTCAATACGTGCCTTGTTATCGTACCAACAATTTTTTCAAGATCCGTCAATTTCATTTAATTTTTTTGATAAAGCTGCAGGTTGGGAAATATAAGAGAAATTGGCAATTTAGTAAATAATTAAGATTTTTCATTCCTTTTGGATTAGACCGTGACTACATTCACACTGTCGAATGATACTCTATACAAGAATATAGAACTCATGTAATTGTGATTATATTTACTTGAAACGACTTTACTTCAAACAGCAATGAACGAGTGCAGAAAATCCTAATGCAAGAGGTTCGATAATTTTTCGACCTGTTTTACAAAACATAAAAATGTGTAACTCGTGTAATTGTGATTAGATTTACTCGAAAAGAATAATGAACGATCAATATTTGATCAAATTGAAAAAGAAAGAGACCATACGCTCTCCTTCTCTACGTCGCAAATTTTGATCGTTCATTATTTTTGTCTATGATTTTCTATGATTCTATCATTAAAACAATTGGCTTGCGATAGCTAAAATGTGATATAAATATTCTTAATTCAATTTTATCTAAATGTCTTGCAAATAGTGCATCGAGTGTTGTTCCTGATCTTGTTGTCACTTCATTAGGATTATTTACCATTTCCAATTTTAATTTACTTCTAAACATTACTAGACTGCAAGAAATTTCACTTCTCGCGCGTGGTTTTCTACGCATATGATTTTTTTATATTGTTTAATTACTGTGTCAATAATGTTATATGATGAATTTTTTCCAATACAATATTATATTTTTCTTTTATTAGTTAACTAATGTAAATACATTACACATACAATTTGTTGTATGCAGTTTGATTTCAGTTAAATTGAATGTCAATATTGTTGATCTTACCATTTGGTATTTTCACTAAGTGGGTTTAAAAACGTATTATGTCTTTTTGAATTTACCGCCGATGTATCGATCTATATAACCTAGATCTCTGCTAAAACGATCAGTGTCGTGAAGACAAACATGGTGAACACACGTGTTTCACGAGTCTCACGACTCTCACATTGTTATACTTAATCACACCTAAGAAAGTGAGTAAGAAAACTTTTTGTTAAATTTTGTTTCCCTTACATTTAAACATGCAATAGTTGTTACTTTGAAAATTTTGTTTTATTTTCTAAAAGTCCTTTTTCTCATTTTTCTTACAGACGCAATTTCAAAAAAATTTATCTTGAAAAATTGATTTGATCGACTTGATTTTTTTTATTATTAACAAAATTGCTTATCGATTTATTTATCTTGTTTTTCTAATGATCGCACCGTAGCGCCGAAATCATTTAATAATTGTTACGAGCAATAATACGATCGATATAAACCATTTTATTTAATTAAATGCGAATGAAATCACACACCTTGGTCACAAACTGTGACCCACCATAAAATGACAGTAAGGCTTTTGCTGTCGTGCTCTCTCTTTCTTTCAGTTAGACTACGAACCGCACGAGAGTCAGCGCGCTAGCCACTTCCGTTACGCATTTCCATTTCATCGCCAGATGGGTTTTACGCCTACCATGCTGAAAGAAGTTTCACTTGAAAAAGTTTCACTGAAATTGATAATATTTTCGAACGGCACGAGAACGTCAACGAGCAGCACAGGTGCGCTATCTCTCCGACGTAACCTCTAGAGAACTGTGTCACGGCTGCATCCGCGAATCCATCAGAGAATTCTCGGTGGAACCCGTTCCGAACTGCATTCTGTAATAGAGTTACCGCCGTTAAACCGCCGTATATCACGTGGCCGTAGTGAGTACACTTCGTTATCCGGTGATACAACGGCGCGAGTTTGTAAGCTGTCGTCGGTCGTCGATATTTACGACTGGGCAGGCGGCTTGTCGGAAGTCCATGGACAATCCAGGTCCAGGGAGCGCGTGTGAGGATGACTGGAAGAGAAAGAGGAGGAGGAGGAGGAGCAGGAAGAAGAAGAGGAAGAGGTGGGTTACAAAGATCAAAGTCGAACGGACAGAACCACGGAGAGCGGACTTGAACTCGGGCCCGAGTCGGGCTCGGATCAAATTTTATCGGCGAGTCGTCCCGTTAGAGCCGAAGGCCTTAGCCTGTTTTACATTTAAAACGCATTACCGCGCCGCCAGCTCCGAATCCCAAGCGACGATAAAATGAAATTAATGGTCGCGCCCGCCAATTCGAGATATATCGACGGAACGAGTGAAAGGGAGAAAGAGGGCTTCGACGAACCTCCGCAATCCGCCGGAGGGACCAGGAGGGAAAATAAGTGAACGCTAGCGCTGATATAACCTGTTCGGATAGCGATCTCGCGCCGCGTATCCGTTCTTTGAGGAAAAATGGATTTCTTCGCCGGGAAATGGGGAAAGACTCCTGCGCGCCGGAATACTAAGGACCCCGATCTGACTTCTCGCCGACGCGCGATGTGCTCGCGCTGAAAGGAGCCCCGTGAACGTATGAAATTTCATTCCTCGTTAAAGGGAACTTAGCGAAACGAGAAATTTCTTTCCATTGATTCACCGAAAGCTAGCGAATCGGCAAGGGCGTACAAAAAACCGTTCCTCTCGCGGTCACGTCTTCGAGAGTTCTTATCTGAATCGCTTGGTCTGAACTGAAATCTACTTCTGAATCGGTGGTGTTACAGAACTATCGCGCAATCATCTGCTCCTTCAATAGAACCTAATCGATTTCTATTCGACTGGTATAATTCTTGCACCTGTGAACTTTCTTGCGAGTATTCTCTCTTGTAAATCGATAGACTACAGTGGGTAAAAAAAGTATTGGCGCACTCTTAAAAAGGCAATAACTTTTTAAATATCGTATTATACGATTTGTATTTTTTTTTGGGAAGCTAGAGCAATTAGTTTGCCACAGGATGCGAAAAAAAATGTTGTCAAAAATTGCAATTCATCGGAATTGTAGCAAATATACTAAAAGTTGCATTTTACAACTTTTTTACGTGGGCCAATATTGGAAATTTTAAAAATACGTTTTATAGACCTGTGTCCATTAATAATATTCTGAAAATTTCGTCAAAATCGGCCGACGTTGCAATGAGCTATGAACGTTTAAATACGTTAAAGATTGCAGATTTTCACGATTTTCTACTTATAACTGCAGATTCTTACATCTTTCAATGCCTGTCGTGTTTTTTCGCATCAACCGATTTCGATGAAACTTTACCAGTGCATATAACTGACACAGATCTACAAAACGCATTTTTAAAATTTTCAATATTGGCCCACATAATCTTAACCATATCATTTGGCAATGTACTTTGTTGGAATCACAAAGAGTTGATCTCATGAAAAAATTAAGGAAGCTCAATTTGTTTCCACCTTTAAATATCAGATCGTTGCTTTGTGAACCGAATATTGAGGCATGTTATTTTCTTTTCAAGTTTTTTCAAGCAATGTAATTTAAAGATTTAAAGTTATGTACTTAATGTGTTATATACTTAACGTGTTCTACTGTACCTACATTACTAATATTTAAATGTAAGATGTATATTACTAATGTATAGCTTTATAACCCCCTATGGGGAGTTCCAATTAAGCTTTCAATAAAAAAAAAAAAAAAGTTGTAAAATGCAACTTTTAGTATTTTTGCCACAATTCCGACGAATTGCAATTTTTGACAAATTTTTTTTCGCATCCTGTGGCAAACTAATTGCTCTAGCTTCCCAAAAAAATTCAAATCGTATAATACGATATTTAAAAAGTTATCGCCTTTTTAAGAGTGTGCCAATACTTTTTTTACCCACTCTATCTAATCACAAAAGTGATTGGAACATTAGAATGATTAAAAGAATGTGAGAGATGGTTTTATTAAAATTGTTGGAAAAACGTGTTTTTATTTGGCTCAAGTTACACTCAAGTGATTGGAACGTTAGAAAGATTAAAAGAATGTGAGAGATGATTTTATTAAAATTGTTGGAAAAACGAGTTTTTCTTTGGCTCAAGTTCCACTTTAGCAACGGGTGATTGAACAAGCTTGCTCCGTTATTGGTTTGAGGTTTACGTGTTCAGCGAATAGAATTGCGTCCATTTTCTTGTTGTTTCTTGGTGCCTAATACACTGCTATAGGTGTTTACTTATTCACAGTTTAAGTTATAGCTCATAACGTATAGAAGAGTGGTTCGATAGGTAGGGATCGAGGGTTTTGCGGTGGTCGTATAGCTGCTTTAGTGTCTTTTTAGTAGAAAGGTCCTTTCGCGAACAGACCGTAAGAAATAACACCTTCTCGAGGATACTAAAATACTAGTAACTATGAAATGCATTCCTTAACTCGCCGCCTAATAAAACCAACGTTTGCCAGCCATCTGTCGTTGCCTTTTACGTTCGCGGTAAAGGTGAGCTAAATTGGAGGTTTAGCTTGGGAACATAAAAAACAAATACCTCAATTTTACTTGTTGAAATATGCTTTTGTTATAGCTCGGTAAACAGGCACATTCGTGCAAACTCAGAATTTATTTCAAGTTTCTAGACAGCCGTAGTAATCGTTGCTAATACGAAACTGCTATAAGTTCATATGGTAATAAAATGAAATAATAATGCATATTCCAGAAGCACACGCATTAATAAACATGTTTCCATGCGTTTCATAGCTTCCTTGAAAAAGTTCTCGATAATCGACTGTTTTTTCACTGCCACAGTAGAGGGGCTCCATAATTTATTCCTGAGAACAGCCAACAATGCATCACTGTCACTTCCAACGTTCAGCAGAAGTAGAAATAAAGATCAATGGTCAGACTAGCTAACAAAGTTGAATTCTTTCGCGTGCATACCTGCTTTAAATAAAGGACAAAGTTAAAAATGATCGAATGTTCAAACTTACCTGAAACAACAACAACGTTATCTATCACTTAATTTATTTAGAAAAAGATAGTAAATTAAATATTACCTAACAGAAGAAATAGAACAAGGCAAAATTATTGGTTTCGAGAACTGGAACCAATACTGTAACAATATAAATTTAAAAAATCATAGAGAATGAAAATATTCTAGGTCAGAAGAAACGTTTCATTTTCGAGTTAACCCCTCGACTTACGGTTTCGGTGATTACACCTTTTCTTGTAGATCGTAATTTCCTATGGAGAATATTGATATAAATTGTAGGCCTATAATGTTCCAATAGCTGTGCGTTAACGAAACCAAAATAGAATTATTAATGGTATCAGCGCACTGGTTCGATCGAAAACTACTTCTACACTATTTGCAAAATATCACAAAATTAAAATTTCGACGTTTCGATCTATATTTAGATCATTTTCAAGAAATTAATAAAATTGTGCGTCTGTAAATTAACCGACAATTTCTATTAGTACTGTGGAGCAAATATAATTATAAACCTTTTTTTAATAAATTTTTAAATTTAAGAAAATTTACAATTATAATTATAATTAGTTACAATTATAATTTTTGAATTTAAGAAAATTTACAATTATAAGTATAATTAGTTACAATTATAATTTTTGAATTTAAGAAAATTTACAATTATAATTATAATTAGTTACAATTATAATTTTTGAATTTAAGAAAATTTACAATTATAATTATAATTAGTTACAATTATAATTTTCTTAAATTATAATTATAATTTTCTTAAATTATAATTATAATTATAATTAGTTACAATTATAATTTTTAAATTTAAGAAAATTTACAATTATAATTATAATTATAATTATAATTAGTTACAATTATAATTTTCTTAAATTTAAAAATTTATTAAAAAAAAGGTTTATAATTATATTTGCTCCACAGTACTAATAGAAATTGTCGGTTAATTTACAGATGCAAAATTTTATTAATTTCTTGAAAATTATCTAAATATAGATCAAAACGTCGAAATTTTGATTCTGTGATATTTTGCAAATAGTGTAGAAGTAGTTTTTGATCGAACCAGTGCGCTGATACCATTAAAAATTTTGTTTAAAACCTCTTTACGATCGATACTAAGATATTATTAAAATAGAATTATATTTAGTTTAACCCTTAACTGGGCGCGCCTATAAACTTACGTTAGTGGACGCATGGGGTCTTTTGGAACCCTAATGTGTATGCGATGTTTTCTGTCCATTTTCAAATAATTTCAACAATGAATGAAAATTTTAAAAACTAAGTAGACAAATTTCATAATAAACACGAAGGAAACATCATCTTCTCGTACACAAAGTATAAAATTTGTGTTTCAAAAACTGGAAAAGTTATATGTATACTATTTCATATCACTCGGGGTCACATAGACCCATGCGCCCAGCTAAGTGTTAAAGGAAATTATTACTACGCATTTGTATCAGAATGTGTCCAGAACTTTTCGTCACGTGTCGGACACGATATTGTAAGGCAAGGAGTTAAAATAGCTCCGAGTGGAAAGGGTTAACAAGGATCTATAGAACAATTTCTTCCTAGTTGTGGAAGAACAGCTGTGCAACTATGCGACCTTGCAGCCGGAGACACCGCTGGTCTATTCGAGTCAATTACCCGGTTAAAATCAAGTCCCTGATGAAGGCTGTTGACGGATCCGCTGGGAGTATTTCAAGCGGGTAGCACACCGTCACCGGAAACTATCGCGCTCATATGAGACACTGCCGTCGCTTCCTCTGACGACAGGTGCACACACCAAGACGTGAATTAGCGAGCCCGACGATCGGCTCGTTGGCAACGAAGGATTCGAGAAGCCGGCGCCGAGGGAGGGTGGCAGGTTGTTTCGCCCAAGGGGGTAGGCGAACTAGATGGGTATCGTCTGCCGTTAAGCGGCTCAGCCACCCCGTACAACTTGCTACCGGTTCCCTACCCCTTCCATCGTCGACGTCCTGGAGGACAAGGGCGGTCTTGGTGACTTTATGAATATTCTCTTTGTGGAAGTCGCTCGATGCACTCGTTCACTTAGAACACGCTGGTAGCTCGGCTCGGTAAACAGCAACCCCGCCCCCCTCGCGCCCACCACGGGGACGTTCTAATGGAGAAGGAATTATTTACGAGGAAATCATTAAAGCAGAACAAATACTTCCGGATACTATGTCCCCGCGGAAGAAGATTACCGAAGGAGAACAGCGATCGACAAAATATTGGCATTTCTCGATGCCTGCCAAGTTTCCTCGGCAAACTCGGAAGACTCTGGCCTGTTTAATTTCGTCTGAACTGTACGCGAAATTAAAGCCGCGCGTCTGAAATATTCACGGCGATTAGAGTTGGTTAGCGGCACACTGCGCCGCTGTATTAGCTCGACGCTGAATAAGTGATCGCGCGGTTAGGTACGTACTTGGACTTCGAATATGCAGTAGTAGATTATACAATACATTGTGCTTACGTGCACGTCATATTTTATTTGCCAGATGGCTCGTGGTTTCTTGAGATGCTTGCAAAAATGTGGAAACTATGTTGTTATAACGTTTCTGTAATGTTTATGCTAATTCCAAGAATCCAACAATATTTTCAAGGTGGACAATTACGGGCGTATAATGTTAGCTTCTGTTACGTCTGTGGACGTAATGCGTAGGCTTAATTAATAGTTAATTAAATAATATCCGTTAGAAATAAGTGTTTGTACTTCACTCCGATCACCACATCCAGTTCGCATATTCATATCTCCATTCTTATCGTATCTTCATGTATTCCCCGTAGCCGCATCACCTGATATTCTTCGTAATCACCAATCGCGTGTGCCATAACATCCATAGCCAAGACACTTGTTATGTCTGGCGATGCATTCGCGTAGAAGATAAGTTGCCCCTCTTCACATACAGTGACTCCCACTAATATTCGGACACTCGTAAAAAGACTTTAATTGTTTTGATATTGTACTATACGATTTGTGAACTTTTATGGAAACCTAGAGCAAGTAGTTTGCTACAGGATGTGAAAAAAAGTTTTGTCAAAAATTGCGATTGATCGGAATTGTAGAAAAAATACTAAACGTTGCATTTTACAACTTTTTTATGTGGGTCTGTATTAAAAATGTAAAAAGTACGTATAATAGAATTGTATCAATTAAACATATTCTGAAAAATTTCGACGTCAAAATTGTTCGACGTTGGAATGAGCTATAAACGTTTAACGATGGTAAAAATTTAGATTTTTACGATTTTCGGGCTATAACCGAAAGAAATCTAAAGATTCTTGTAACTTGCAATGCCTGTATTTTTCCGCATCTACTAATTTCGATGAAACTTTCGCACTGCATATAATTGACACAGATCTACAAAACGTATTTTAAAAATTTTCAATATAGGCCCATTTAAAAAATGCAACTTCTGGTATTTTTTCTAAAACTCCGATCAATTGCAATTTTTGAAAAAATGTTTTTCCACATCCTGTAGCAAACTATTTGCTCTAGCCTCCCAAAAAAATTCAAGTTGTATAGTTCAATGTTTGACCAATTATCGTTTTTCTTAGAGCATCCGAATATTAATGTTAGTCACTGTATATATTCAGTCTCACGAAAAGTCATCATAGTCAGTTCATCACAGTTCATCAGACTGTCACTCTGTTCAAGACTCCAACAAGGCTCACCGTCTCCGGGACGTCCCGTTCCGGACTCCGACGAGTCCTCGAACGTTGGTACCATTCCGCGTGATTCTATTAGGTTTTTGCAAAGGAAGTGGCCGTTTTTAATCTTTCACATAAACCTTAATTTTACAAGCTATATTCATATTCCATTAATCGAAATCATTTCCATCGACATCAATATACTTCTTCCATTGTGATACAAGTGCTTGAATGCCTTTCTGGTATGTATTTAGTGCATTAAATGCAGTTTTTAGAGCACGTTCTTCTTTGAATATTTTTTCCATTCAAAAACCATCTATGCGAATAAGGAGGGTGAGGAAGAACCTCACGTTTCAACTCTGCTAATTTTTGTACTGTTTTTTCGCAATATGTGGTCGAGCATTATTGTTGAGCAAAATTACACCACGTGTATTGACTAATGCTGGCTGTAGAATACGCACTTTTTCGTACATTATTTCAATTTCCTGACAGTATTTATCAGCATTTATGGTTTTACCTTTTTTTAAATAATGAACAATGTACAATACCCTTTGCTGACCACCATACAGACACCAATATTTTATGCGGATGAAGGTTCGGTTTCGGCATATGTTTAGGAGCTTCATCTGCGACTAGCCACTGTGCAGAACGTCGTTGATTGTCGTAGAGAATCCATTTTTCATCACAGGTAATTACCCTGTTTAATATGCCTTCATTATTCTGTCGGAAAAGTAATAAAGAACTAATCTTCAGACGGCACATCTTGTTTCTTTCAGTGAGCTCATATAGAACTCATTTATCTAACTATTTTACCTTTCCCAAAGCCTTCAGCTTGAATAGTGTATATTGGTTCTCTCCGCGATTTCCCTAACAGTTAGACGTGAATCCCTTTCAACTGAGGCCTGCCCGTATTCATGGACCGCCATCGTCCAATAAGTCAACTACTATTTCCCTACGAAGATCCGCGACGTTTCCACTGTCTGTACTCTGGTCAGCCGTTTCGGATGAAGCTACTGTCTGTACGCGCTAAGTAGAATACGCGCAACTCGCGAAAAGTGGTAGTTCCCAGTCAGACGTAGGACGAACGCGCCGCATGGATTAAAATGTTGTATCATATTTAAGCGTCTAGTAAGGGGAATGGGTCACGAAACGATAAATTCACGCGAGCCAAATGCCGGGACGTAACACTTTATAGGCCTAAATATCAGCATTACAAACAACTGAATGGATACCTCCAATAAAGGGTTGGATGAAATTCTCAGCTTATAATAAAGGGTATAGCAGGATAAGCATGGGCCAGCGGCCCCCGCTCCGATTTTCCTGATTTCTGTCTTAAAACATAGTTTTATGTCTAAAACAACATTGTGTAAAATTTCAAATGTCTACCCCCATCGATAAGGGTTATATTGGGGTAAATTTCTCCGCACTTAAATGCAATTTGCTACAAAACGAGAAAAGATATCGACATGGGATAAACGGCAAATAAAAGATATAGATAAACTCTACATTCCAGATTTTTTCCAAAATTTTTTGCTAATTATTTATAGTTGAAAATAATGAATTAATTTTTTGGGAATTTTATTAACTATCTTCCCCTGGGTTCACACCTACCAAAAAATTATTAAATATTGCTATGATACTAACCTACTTTGTAAAAAAATCTCAGAAGTGTCCATTTGGTGGAACAGTGTCAAGAAAAATAAAGTATGCCGGCGAACGCTTGGTCTGATCAGTATCGGCGCAGCGACCGAATCCCCTTGCATTGCGGACTCAAATGAAAAATTTTCGAGGAGCGCCATTTCTATATTCTCATGTAATTCCGACCGATTGCAATATGAAAGAGGTCAGGTGGTGTGCTGGAATTTTAAAAATTGTTCCGTTTTAGTAGCTGTAAATTTATGGCTGACGCTATATGTGAGCGCACTTTCGTTAAATGAGTGGTCCGTACGAGGCTGAATTATGAACGATGAAAGATTCCTCGGTTAGAAGATGATAAAACGGGGCGCGCACCTGTGGTATACCGGTCTGCTCCCGGCGCTGTTGGAGGACAAGGTGGATGTTTAAATCCGAATATTACATCGGCCGGTGTATAATTAAATCGCGATCGGGACAGCCGTGGCCGGCCGGGCTATCGCGAGCACAATTTTCGATGCTAACGATAGCAAGGCACGGATGAAAGCGCCTTGGTAGAGTAATCTAGACAGCCTCCGGGGCCTCATGTTTCACTCGGTGCAGAAGTCAATGCGCCCTCAGCCAACTGGCTATCGGCTGTGCTGGCAACTGGCTATTCGAAATGCGCAAACAGCGGCAACAGTGGTCAGTGCACCGTGAGGTCAGCCGGCGGTGGATTAATTATGCAGCGGGCCTCGGTCGGCGCAGTGTTCTCGCCCATCCAGCGGCCAATTAACTCCAAAAACAGTCGTGAGCACCGAAACCAAAGCAACATCCGGTCTCCCGCTTCGACATCGTCGGGGGAAAGACCTTTGGCAGACGACAGGAGAGGATGGGAACGTACCCCCTTCGCGGAGGAACGTCTTCGTGGCTTTAACGAGCGTTTTTAAATTGCTAATTCCCGGATCGACAACGAGGCGAGCGAAATTAGCGGCGTTCTGATTGATTTCACCCTTCTGTGATTCCACTGATCTGACGGATACGTACGCGAGCATTCTTCTACCTTGAAAATGCATACCTCAAATATAGAATTACAGCTCGTCATTTATTAAATAAAAATTCTTAATGGACTAATGAAAGTTACCAAAGTTATTATCCTTTGACATGAAACTTCTTTCAAGTTCTAAATAGTTCCGCACTTTTTCAAATTGGAATATTTTCAGTATACTTTCCCTGGTATGATGCCGCAACAATCATTTTTACCTTCGTTCCTCTTCAGGAATTGTTATTATTATTGTTTAAAGTGTTACAGATACTTCAGTGGATTTTATTTATCCATCGCCTTCAAAAATGATTAAATGCTATCTAAAAATCAACTTTTTGTGAGTACCTGCATGAAGTATGTTGATTTCAAAACTGGACATGATTTTTTACACAATTCTGATAACGAGACAAAAACAAATGGTTTAAATAAAAGTTAATCGACATTTAGTGTGTCTACCAATTGCAATACAAACAATTAGAAAATATGTTTATCCTGTACAATCATGACCTTTAACTTTCGAAAATGAATTGAAACGGAGGATAACATTATTTCAAATAAAGATTTTTTAAAAAATTGGAATTAAAAACTAATACAACACGTTTTATATTGAATGTATATAACTATTAGATTATGCATTATTATTAGATACTAGATTTTCTGTAGTAGTAGTATCATTTTTATTTGTTCCCTTACGGGTTACAAAGAGAGATCCCGTTCCCTTTAAAATTTTCATTTTTCTTTTCATTTATTTATGTTCTTATATAAATCTATCATAAACTAAAATAAAAATAAAAATAATAAGACTAAAACTATAATTATAAAATTACAAAAATTGCACATTTTTTTAACATTAAATTAACTAAAATAAATAAATCTATTTTAGATTTTCTGTATTTATGGCAGGAAATGAGTAGGTCTACTACGAAACAGTGAAAATATTCCAAGGATTTAAGAATACTGTTGTATTATTCTCATCTTGTTAAAATGACTAAGAAAAGCAACAAACGTATATGTGGTGCCTGTATCTGTAATGAATGCAGACAATGTTTACTTCGCATAAAAAGCTGCAGTCTAATTTTTAGACAATTATTTTAAAAAGAAATGGAAATTGAGCTCTCTTTTAGTAGAAAGCTACTTATAAATAATTTAGTGACCCGCACGTATCAGACATGCATACATTTGAACCTGATTATCTTGGAAACGAAGTTTTCTATGAAAAAATTTCATTCCCCGTTTTCGACTTATTTTTTCATGTGAAATTGCTCCCTTTGCGGTTGTTCCATCAGTTACATGGTATCTAGTATAATAAAATTTGCATGGTACGGGGATGAACCCAATACAATGAGAACACATGTGTTCGTGAATTAGAGATGCACTGAAAATTTCAGAATCATCTCCATTTTTTCAAATGAGGTGAAAATATTTTACTCAAAAAGCTAAATCCTATATCAAAGTATTCAATTCTGAGACAAAATAACAATATATACTAATCGTTTGTTAACTTTAAGAATGAAATACATGGAACTCATAGTGACTACTATAGACGTTGAAACTGTCTAGCTGACTGAAAAAGTAAATTAATCCTCCTAATAACTGGATACATATAAATCGTCGATAATTTCACGAATTTAACATTGAACTGAAAGATGCAGGTAAGGAAATAGGAATTAACTCTTGCAGACCTGCCATAATAGTTTAAGACTAAATCATCGGAACGATTGACACGTTTAACTTGACATTATTCATGCGTTGAAGTATTTGGAATGATGTGTATTCCAGTATGCATGAAATAATTAATCGTTAAACAATAATAGAAATCAGATTAGTAAGAATTATCTAGAATTTATCGCACATCCCATGCCAGCAATGTAGGGTTAATTACCCACACAGGAGTCAACATCGACTAACAGAATTAGCAATCCAAAAATTAACAAATGCAAGGAAGCCACAGTCTATTAACGAAGCGTAAGAAGTTTAGGTTCGTCCTGGAGTCAAATACTTTCCCTTGAACCTAATGGGGTGTCAGCCATTCCACTGCCCCCTCTCCGGAAGCTGCATGATGAACCCTCCGGATTAGATCGCAAATATCGTAATCGCGTCACGATAAAGAGTAAATGTCAAGAAATAGAAAGAAATTTATAAGGCATTGGTGATTTAAATTATCTGCAAAAATTATATCTCTGTAAGGAAAATATATTTCCTTCAATTATCTAGAATTTATCGCACATCCCATGCGAGCAATGCAGGGTTAATTACCCCCCCCCCAAGAGTCAACATCTACTAACCGAATTAGCAATCCAAAAATTGACAAATGCAAGGAAGCCACAGTCTATTAACGAAATAATCATAGAAGCGTAAGAAGTTAGGTTCGTCCTGGAGTCAAATACTTTCCCTTGAACCTAATGGGGTGTCAGCCATTCCACTGTCCCCTCTCCGGAAGCTGCATGATGAACTCTCCGGATTAGATCGCAAATATCGTAATCGCGTCACGCTTGGCGTAAAACTCGAAGAGTAGGTGGTTCCCGGGGATGATCGGTCGGGGAGAAATAAAGGTGGTTCATGGAAACGGACCCGTTTCTTTGGCGAGTGCCTCTGGGAGACGACGGGGTTGTCCGAAAGTTCGGAGTGCGCGATACTGCCAGGCATTAATCCCGTTTAGCTAGGGTTTATTGGCCGCGCGAAGTAAATTGGTAGGGCCTGCGCTAAATACCAGGAATACAGTTTCCATCGGCTATGGCTACGGTTTATCGGCGCCCCTTCGGCCTCCCAATCGGTCCCTACCACTGGCTACGCCAATGGAGGCACGGAGTAACGACTGAAGGGAGGGCGACAAGAGCGAAAGGGCGCGAGCGGTATCGAGCTTGAATTGGGAATCAGTCCACCGGATGTATGCTCGTGTTAGGTACACTATCGTCCAGAAGTATCTCCCTATTCCTAGGACAGTGTTCGCGATATGTGTAACCCAACTTCACCGTTCAACCATTTTTTCCTAATCAGTAGACTGTTAAAGTTTAAATGATATATTCTGCCATAAATGATATATATATTCTGCCATAAATGCGCAAAACACAGTCTACTGATAAAGGTGAATTCTTCTCGATCGAAATTTTGGATAATTAAAGTTAAAATGATATCGGCGCCAGGTTCGATCATTTTTAATAATAATAAAATGATCGAACCTGGCGCCGATATCATTTAAACTGTAATTATCCAAAATTTCGATCGAAAAGAATTCACCTTTATCAGTAGACTGTGTTTTGATCATTTATGGTAGAAATGAGTAGTTGAAACAGAAATCAGTGGAGAGACAATATTTTATGAGAGACATTAATTTTACATTATCAAGTTTGTCTTGCGGTTCTAGTGAATGGAGTTTTTTTTAATAGTTTCGTTTCGTTAGAAATTTCTTAAAAGAAGAGAGAAGTTTACATTTATTGTATAGCTAGATATTAACAACAGTAAACAGTACTCCAGCGGAAAGGAAATTAATAACGTACGTACATATTTAGTAGATTCTGTTTGAAAATTTCATGACGAGTCTGACCCGATGTAACAGCACCAGGGATTCGAAGAGGAAACAAATTTTATTTGGTTCTATTTGTAATTGTATAATTAATACAGAACATTTTTACTGCGCATAAAAATCCGCAATCCAGCACTGTTGGTTTATTTTCATCTGAATCGAATTAGTAAGAAGAGAAATGCACGTCTATACTCGATCCAAAGGTCCGGAGTCTGTTTAATTGCAGCTAGCGTTAAGACCGATTAACAAACCGTATCGAGCAGAAAATGTTGATCGTTATTTCATAAAGTGACAAGCTTGAATTTATTTAGATTTCTTACAATTTTACAATTTTATGTGAAGAAATTCTTAAATGGAGAAATTCATTTAATAATTTCTAAACATCATTTTAATCTCAATAATTATAAAACAAAAAATATGAAGCTGGTCATTTGACCGGTCGTGGTACGGTTAGTGTTAACAGACAGTACAACAATTAACGCGCGAATTTAGAATAGTCGGAGGAAGCACAATTTGGAATCTTGTCGGACAATGTGATTCATGGGGTGGGTATATATGACAATCGACTTCGAGAACAGAATATCAGTCTCTTGATATTATTTACTGCGGGGCACACGGGCTAACGGCGTCGAGCAAATACTTATGAGCGGTAGTGTAGGTCGCAAACACCAGCGTACGCAAACGGAACGCGTGTTCAAGCGGCCCCGCGTAGCGAGACAGACACGAGGGGTCGGAAGGTACACAGTTATTGCATTAACTCATCATTGTTATTTTTATCACGTGCTCACTTGAATCAACACGCCGCCGGACCCCGTGTGTTGGCCCTTTGGCCTGGCCAGGCCCGCCTTTATCTCTCGTGGTGGCCCCTCGCAAAAAACCTGTCTGCTTGTTTTCAAGCAACTCTTGAACCCCAGGGGCGGAAGCCACCGGGTTAGACCTGTGTGCTGGCGGACCATCCCCTTCGCGCTCGTCTACCACCTCCTCGACGGATTAGCCACTAACGACTCGTGTTACTCGTTCGCAACGCGATTTTACCTACCCTCGTCGCGGACTGGCCCGAATCGAAGAATTCAGGGACGTTTTCATAGTTGGTGTCGTGTACGCGCTCAGAACGTCAACGCGAGACTTGCGAGATAGGTAACCGAGCGTGGTCGGGGCGGTGCGCGGAACAGTTGATTGAAGCACGAGAGACACGAAAGACGTTGAGAGCGTGGATACAAAATCTGATAATATACAGCAATACGAGAGTATTTTATATTATATTATATTATATTATATTAAATTATTCTCATTGTACTGAATAGAGAATAGTACAGTTGGGTACTCGGAAATGTAGCGTTGTTCGTTGAGACACGGCGACTTATGGTGCTGGAGCGTGTAAATTTAGCCGTACACATTTTAGCAAGCCCTTGAAAGTTGTCGAAAAGTCGTACTCTGGACCGACAACTTCCGTAGAGATTTTTTTTTAATAACTCCCTCAAACTCTACAGTTTGTCCTCAGAAGACATTCGGCAGATTATTTTAACAAGATAAGTAAACTTAGCCCGTAGATATTTTCCCAGTGGAAGATATCTTTTTAAAGAACACAACATTAATCCTTGTGTAGAAGATCAATTGGGTGCTTCCTGCGTAGTCTTCTAGGCAAGTTTTCTGAGTAGAGCTTCTTTGCTGCTTCGTTTGGATGATTTCCCAGTCTGAATTGGTATTTGTTGCATAGGTTTATAAATTATAATTATGATATCGGCGCCAGGTTCGATCCTTATTATGTTATTATAAGGTTATTATTATGAAGTTATAATAAGGATCGAACCTGGCGCCGATATCATAATTATAATTTATATTTCAATTTTTCGATCGATAAGAATTTTTCCTTTATAGACGGTTTATGTCCTTTTCCACGGAATTGACCTTGAGGTCCTTGCGTATTTGTTTCGTAGAGATGGCTGTACTTTATTTATTTATGACTGCGTCTACCGCGCCGACCGCGCCGAGACTTCAATCGAGAGCCGAACATAAAGAAGGACAGCATGAAACACGGATCGGGTGACCAACGCGTTTCTTTCTGTCCGCGTCTCTTTCTTTCCCATACGCTGTCCTTCCTTGCGACCGAAACTTTCTTCGTCGTTTACTCCACTAAATTACAATTGAAACTATATCCTGTTTGGTCTTGTTTTAATCAGAAGAATGCTAGAAATATGTTTTTAAAAGACCCGTAAAAAATAATGGAAATTAAGAAGTTTAAACATTCGATTCATGGTGTCAATGTAGCGAACGGTTCGCCAAACCATTTAGGTCTGTGCAAAGTCAAACATCACCGCCCTGCAGTGCGACACATGGAATAAGCAGACAGTGGAGTGAGTAGGCACTTGACAACTTTCGGGTAGACAACCACCGACAACTTTCAAGGGATTACTGTATTAGGATCGGAGAAATTAAATCTTCAACACGTTCATTGTCAACTTCTCTGAGCGGATACATGTCTGGTGTCAAAGCATTTTAGTTCAGTTGTTGAATGTCAATTCAGTAAGTGTCCCAACTGATTGATGCTATCACTAAAGAATCGAAAACAATTATTTTCGATAATACGCCGAGACCTTCTTTACTTTTCAGAAGAAACTGTAACCTATGGTTCTATGTACAATGTTGTAGCTGATGTTGAAAAGAACTCAATAATTTTCTATATGATAATCTTCGGTTGACCTTCGATATGGAAATGTTAATCTAGGTAACTGCGGATCTTTATTCAAAATAAAAAATGTTTGCATTGAGAATCTGAATCATATTATCTGGCAAAGTTCGGAGTATGATTCGGATCGGGAACATCTGTTCAAACTGCTCCTCGATCGTAAACACTACCCTCCCTATAATATTAATATTTTTCTTAGTATACTTGATATTTCAGCGTTAATGATCATTTATAATTTTCTTAAAAAATGTAAAATTAAGATCTAACGATCACCATTTATACTTATTTTTCCTTATATTATGTTAATATCTCAATAGTTTTCTGAAAAATATTATATTGTAAGTCATAATGTATGCTATATATATGTTATAATGTATGCTATATAAACCAATCATGGTTTACGGCATCAATAAATAAATAAATGTTTGCATTGATTACAAAACACAGGAGCCAAATAAAGACTTCTTTCTTCTTTCAATCATCTTGTCAACGTGAAACTTATACACTAGTGGTCCTAAATCTTTTTCACAGGTTCAGTGTTTTAAATTGCACATACCTATTTTGACATCTTTTTTAGTTCTGTAGACCTTTCGGAAGCAATATAAATTGATTGTCAAAAGGTTACCGAACCCCTGGTCCCAACCGCTGAACGCTGATTCTCGTCGTGTACCAACGAGACCCTAATTTTTTATACCACTTCGAAGGGACGACGAGGCGGTAGGAGGACGTCATTCAGGTGGTGCGGAATGGGAGATCAAAGGAGGATTTGGAAGCCGAGGGGATCGCGCGGGTCACCCGGTTTATTAACCCTTTGTAGGGCATGATTCCTGAGGTACGAATCGACCTTTTTCCCTGTTGAACGTTGTTAACACTCTTTGACATTCGGATTGATACAGAAACCCCTTCTATCTTGAATTATGGCACTGTGTTATCGTCTATGCCCATCATACGAAGCTTGGAAGTGTCAATGTAATAATCTACGATTTTCATCAATAATTTAAAAAAATTCATCCATAACTCTGAAATTTCCGAAAACATAACCCTGAAAAAATTCTGAAAGACTAACGAGCCTACCCATGGAGAATAGCTTCGCTTCTTTTGCAATCCACAGAACCCACTGATAAAAGAAATGGAAATGCTATTTGCTTTCAATTTCTTTTAGTTTTCCCATGGAAATACGAAATCTCATGAATATATTTCAACTATCTAATTAAAATCAACGAATCTGCCAGCACACTATAAAGAATTAGATTCGTGAAATATACTCTCCAGACTGACCGGCTAAAATCCACACGCAGAGTATCTAGAACATCCTGACCGAATTATTTCTAGAAAGAAGTGCGATCGTCATACGCGCGGTAATTACATGCCACGAAAGGAATCGACGTGTTGAGGAGGACACGTCAGGGAGACACTCTCGTGGGGACGGAGGAAAGAATTGCGAGTAAATTTCGTGAGTTGATGTGGCTCGAGAACGGGGACTGAGAAGCAGCTGAAAGCCTGCATTTTTCTACAGGTCTGTCGACGAAAGTAGGCGCGTGACGGTGCCATTGGTTTTTGTATATTTTATCTGTCTCCTGAGGTATTCCCGAGCAGCTTTGTTGCGACCGGTGCCGGTCCCGGTATAATAAAGTTCAAGTAGGAGACAGTGACGGCGTAAAACGCGAAATTCAAAGGGAATTCGAGAGGAGCCGTCGGACGTATGAATGCGTCGAGACGATGCGATGGTGGTCCGACTCCGACGATGCCTCGAGAATATTGTTTATTCAGGATCCAAGGCCGATGAGCCGGGCCGGACTTCTTGCAGGGTACGCAGCTAAATATCGATAATCCATAAGCACGCGCGAGTATCGAGTTTTACGATATTACCGTCCTCGCCGTCTCGAGAATTCCCGGAGAGTTTGCGCGAGGAATTCTGTCGCAAACAAGCCCGAAATTCCGCCCCTGGTAGCCGCTTTCGCGTCGATCAAACTTTTTCCGAACGCAAGCCCCGCGCCCGATAACCAGCTGTTCGAAAATTCGGACGAAGGAATGCCGACAGAAAGCAGACGCACAGTGGTCCTCAAAACGTACCCAACACTTCGAAAATGAATTTCACGCGGGAGGTGCGTCCTTTATCCGATTAGATATTTTGAGAGCTGAAAATTATTTTTAAGTGGACCACCCTGTATTTTATAATTGGGAAATCCGTTACCTATAATTACGAAACATGGCGAAGTTCCGTTTATAGCAAGAATCAGAATTCGATGAAATTTTGAAAATAGGTTATTTTTTGACTAAAATGACGATTGCCAGAAGGATTTTTGGCGCATCGGAAAATATTTTGTTTATCATTTCAATGTCGCGCTCTATCTTACCGACTTACCGACTTTCTATTTTATATAGAATATCTTCAATTAGTTGAAAAAGGGATCATCACCAGCCTAGTTCTCACAGCGCCATAAAAATTCACACATATCATCTATAAACGAATCCTCTTTAGTTTAAAGTAATACATATACAGGGTGTCCCAGTTTTTTCCGGCCAAACTTTGCCAGTGTGTTCTACACGCAAAAGTAAGAAAAATATGTTATATGAACATATGCTCTTAAATGTTTTATTAAGGAGTTACAACTAATAATACAAAATGATAATGAACTGACATTTCGTCGACACAGCGTACGAACGTATTATGAATATCTGTGTTTGTGTTTACATTTAGGAGCATATGTTCATATAACATATTTTTCTTACTTTTGCGTGTAGAACACACTGGCAAAGTTTGGCCGGAAAAAACTGGGACACCCTGTATAAGATAAACTTGAAAATTTTAAAGACTACTCCTGGATTGTCGTGTACACTCCCTCCCCGAAGTTAGGATAGGCTAAACTGTGATTCTACGGGCTTGCAAAGATCAATGGACGCGATCGCGAATTATTGTCGTTGGGGAGAAGCTGCCACCCCAACCTAATCACAACTTATTCTAATCACATAAATAACAAATAAACTTTTCGGGTTACCCTAATCCAAATTAATTCACATCTCGTAATCTTCCCATTGTAGATATTGGTTCACTTGGTTTAACAATTGAAATTTTCTATCCATTTCACATTAATTTCCAGAATATATATGACGCATGCGCACAGCACGAACATAAAGTACAAAGTCGGTAAGTCAGTAGTCGCTAAGGTAGAGCGCAACATTGAAATGATAAAAATTTTTTTTTCGACGCGCCAAATATCCTTCTGGCAATCGTCATTTTAGTAAGAAAAGAACGTATTTTCAAAATTTCTTCGAATTCTGATTTTTGCCATAAACGGAAGAACAGCCCGAAACATCGTGAAAACCCACTAGTTCGACCATGTGAGAACGGTGCGTACTCTGAAGGGCGGCGAATGGGCAAAATGGTCCAGTCGGTCTGCATTCTTCTCTGTTTCACAGAAGCACAGGGCTCTCCGTTGCTCTTAGTCTGTCGAACGAGTACCGCTTTAATAAATGTCCCTGACGCGTGGTCGGCAAGGGTACAAATCGCCTGGAACCGCAGACACAATGCTTAGTAATGGTGAGCGACGGGCTCGTGCAACGCCCCCCAGCATTACCGGTTCCTGGTAGCGCTTGATACCCATTCGTTACGTTCCTTGGATGGCGGCGTCGCGCGCTCGTCCAGCGCGATTTGATTTCGGCGCAAATCGCTGGACAAACGACCTTAATTAATCCTGCCCGTTCGCCGGCCAGGCCTCGACCCGCAGCTCGCCATCTAACGCGAGTCCATCGAATGTGGCGTCGCTTTGATCTCGGCCTGATCAGCTAGGAATCCCGGCGCTTTAATGATCCCGCGTCATTTTCTCCTGTTCTCCCTGACCCTGAAATTCCCGTGGCTTCCGAATGTCGCGTAATCATTATTGTCGCTGTTCCTGCGCTGTACCATCATCAGACATTTCTGCTGTTCGTAGCTACTTGTCTTCGATGTCCAGTGTTGTGTCTTGTTGACAAATCGGCAACGATTTTAGATTTGTTGTCGATCAAATTCGTTGTCAGTTAAAGACGTTGTTGGTCAAATCTTTTTTTTCGTTCCAGGAGGTAGAAAACTCCCGAAACTGGGGATCTTTCATGGTGGTAAGAATCCCCTTTTCTTGTTATTTGGTCGCACACCTAAGCATGCCGAGGACCCGTGTTTCCCATTACTAGACTGCGGATTTTATGCATTTATGGCAAAAATGATTACGTGCAACTTGACACAGTTGTAAAATTAAAAGAATTTGAGAACATTCATTTCTTAGACTCAGCTTATTCAAATTATAGAATCAAGAATATCGCTTCTATTTGGCTCCTGTTCTTTGTAATTGAAGTAAACAGTTTTTATTTTGCATAAAGATCCGCAGTCTACACATTACACAGGGCCGCCCGTGTGCACCAAGAACCACGCCTGTTCTTTCCAATTAAATATTTAAATTCAAAATTAATATTATTTTTTTTTTTTTATTATAGAAAATCTCATACGAGATTTATTTCAACATGATGAAGAACACAATGCGAAAATTATAAACTGATGAAAAAAAATGTTTACACTGTAGAAAAGTGAAAGTGCAAAAAACATTATGATGAAAATATAACACAACACAGTACATATTTTACACATTTACACTTATCCGGTACATAGTACACCAAATCAAATTTGTAGTTTACATTTTCTCAAAAACTTAAAAAAATATTATTTATTTCTCTTTTTTGTATACATATATATATTTATATTATTAAACTTTATTATTTATTATCCTTCAAGATTGTTGGTGAAAGGTGAAGTCGGTGATTTCCATGGGACCCACATTATATTATGTAACTTGAACCTTAATTGATCGGGTATTTTGCAGAATAGAGACCATGAATATGCTGCGTCAAGTACGACTGAGGTTGATACGGCCAGAGTGACTTTCTCAAGACTGTCAAACTTTTAGCCGCACTCGAGTCACAAACCAATCAACTCATCAAAGACGTACTGAAAGGATTATCAAGAATGGCATTATTTAAAATCGAACACAGCGTAGACACAAATTGAAACTCTAGTCGACCACACGCTAAGCATGTCTGAACATCCAGCTTTCCGTAACACATTACTGGTCCGAATAATACAGTGATTATTCTCTGTACCATCGGTGTACTTTATCCGACCTTTAGTTATGGTTTACAGAAAGGGTTTCGTCAGAAGCATGGTTGCCTTTCGCTCAGAATCATGTTGCTCGTCGATGATACACGAGAACTCCGAACACACCGGACGTGTTCGTTGAAATTAAACAACGTTTCCTTGACTACCCATCGGACGTCATGAAACACAGGCGGATCTCGTATACCATCCAGCTTCGTTTACAGCGAAACAATCATTGGTCGTGAAAGCAGTAAGCTTTTTAGCCTACGTAAATCTGCCAAAACTTTATTAATACCTTTAACAGTTGTGTTAAATTGATAAAAAAGTATCGATACTCTCGAACTCCTTTTTGTATATATTACCTAATAATTTATGTAATCAATGTAGGAAATTTCTATTTTGTATAGATATCCGTTATCCAGTTAAAAACATGGTTATGGTAAATTTTGACAGTTTAATTATTGTTTCATTAAATTAACTACTCCGATTTTATAGTATTCTTTGTACTATTAAATTGTTGTAATTGAAATGACCGTTTTTCACATTTAAACAATTGTACAATTGTACAATTTGAAAAGTACATATCTCGTACATGAATTTGTGGGTATAAGATTATTGATATTGTACAGTGTACATGATTCAAAATCGATTTTCGTTCACCATGGAAAAATGGAAATTCGTATAATATACTTGTACAAGTTCAAACTTCGACATACTGCGTCTGAAGCAGCGAAAAACATAAATGCTGCTTTTAATGAAGTGGTCGGACCATAAGACGTTGGTTTGAAAAATGTAATTCCGGAGATTCAAATCTGGAAAATTAGCCTCGTGGTTATAAGCCAACAGATATTAAAGATTCAGATTTAAAAGATATAGTTGAAAGGGATTCACGTCCAACTGTTCGTGAAACCGCGGAGGGAACCAATATATACTATTCAACTGTCTTATGACATCTGAAGGCTTTGGAAAAAGTAAAAAAGTTAGATAAATGGGTGCCTTATGAGCTCACTGAAACGAAACAAGATGTGCCGTCTGGAGATCAATTTTACATTACTTTTCCGACAGAATAATGCAGGCATATTAAACAGGATAATTACCTGTGGTAAAAAATGGATTCCCTACGACATTCGACAACGATTTGGTGTTTGTATGGTTGTCAGTAAAGGGTATTGTACATTATTCATTTTTTTAAAAAAGTGAAACCTTAAATGCACATAAATACTGTCAGGAAATTAATATAATGTACGCAAACTGCGTGTTCAACAGCCGGCATTAGTCAATAGACATGGTGTAATTTTGCTCAACGATAACGCTCATAATATTGCGAAAAAAACAGTAAAAAATGAACAGAGTTGAAATGCGAGGTTCTTCCTCACCCTCTTTATTCGCCTGACCTGTCATCTACTGATTACCATTCTTTCAAGATGGCTTTTCGAATGGAAAAATATTCACAGAAGAACGTGCTATAAAAACTGCATTTGATAACTTCATTGCCTCACGTTTGTTAGATTTCAACCAAAAAGGCATTCAGGCACTTGTATCACGATGGAAGAAATTTATTAATGTCGGTGGAAATTATTTCGATTAATGGAATATGAAAAATGCTTGTAAAATTAAAGTTTATGTTAAAGATTCAAACAGCCATTTCATTTGCAACAACCTAATAATTCCTGTTAATACGAGACTCTTAAGTAGTCTATCCCATTGGTGGTCAGACAAGAAGAAGTTTCTCTGTAGCGTATTTGAAACGAAGCAATATATTTGTCGTTGTTTAAAGCAGTTTCACGAATCTGCGATACAGTACGGAATATGAATAAAGCTTGTAAAATTAAAGTTTATTTTAAAGATTCAAAACGGCCATTTCATTTGCAACAACCTAATAGTTCCTGTTAATACGAGACTCTTAAGTAGTCTATCCCATTGGTGGTCAGACAAGAAGAAGTTTGTCTGTAGCGTATTTGAAACGAAGCAATATATTTGTCGTTGTTTAAAGCAGTTTCACGAATCTGCGATACAGTACTGCAAATTAAAGGGAAACTACATTTTCGCGTAATAAAAGTTTCCCCTATCAAAGCACACACCCTTTCCCCGGCTTATTTATTCTGTTTATGTGATTTACACTGTACCTCTCATTCGGAGATTTATTTTATCTGTTCTACTCGTGTGTAATATATTGGATTTTTACGTATTTGGCAAAAGCCCCTAAAGGGTCGCTTAAGGCTTTCCGTGTGGCCAATAAACATGTTAGTCTCCATTTGCATTGTACAATTTTCACATTTTATAATTGGTCTCCTGTAAAAGGGTTTTGCTGTACTCAACGACGATGCACCCTAGCGTACCGTAGCATCGTCGGGCTTTCTGGTTTCAGCGGAGAAATTCCTCGCGAACCGTATTGAAACTTGCGAGTCCGTGGCCGAGAGATCAATTAATATCCGAAACGAGCAACAGCCGGTCGATCCGTGGGAAGGAAGACCGCTTAACTCCTTAACGAACCAGATCCGGCATCGTCCGTGGTTCAGGGTGGGTGTTCTTCAGGGGTGGAATCGCGACGGAGGGTTAGGAATCGGAATTAAACGAAACACGGCGAGCGGGTCGCGCTTCAGTTAAATACGCGTCGCACCGAAGTTATTCTCTAACAAGATGGTAGCTACGGGAGTGTTTAGTGGGACCACGGCTCGTCGAACCCTTTAGAACGGGTAATTACGATAGAAACTTTGGGAACCAACCGCGACGGGAGGATCTAATAGAAAGCCACACCGACGTGCACGCGCGACTCGGGCAAAGCCGTCAGGAACGTCTGCCTTCTAAATCGAAATTCTCCAATACAGCAACAATTTTAAGAAACTGGAGTTGCTGGAAACTTATTTATTCCCTTAGCAATTTCAAAAGTTGTTGGTAACACACTATGTTGAGTGAATGAATAATTCCTGAGGGTTGGCACGAGTGAACATTTGGCTGGTACGAATGAGTGGAAGTTAAGGGGGTAGGGTACTCACGTGACATTACGAGAATATTACTAGATTTTGGGCCGAAACATGGGTTTGCGGGCTTCGGTTATTTGACCTTATGCGAGCATATTTTGAACTGCACAAAGGTTCATTCGAGAGAGGAAGGTTAGACGCAGTGCGCTGTGCCCCATCATATCAGGCAAAAAAGTCTTTTAGAGGCTGAAAAATAAGTCCAAACTGCCACAAAACGATTTTTCTGACTGATATGATGGGGCACAGCGCACTGCGCTGGACCTTTCTCTATCGAATGAACCTTTGTGCAGCTCAAAATATGCTTGTATAAGGTCAAATAACCAAAGCCCATGATTGCATTCATAGTCCGTTCATGACGCCAGAGTCTAGAGCAAGCCCAGAGCCAATTTTAGTTCAGCTAGTTAGACGAGATGGCGCCTAGTCAGGAGAACTGTCAACGGAGATTCGTAACAACAAAAATATAAAGGGCTTGGCCACTCGGATCTATTAATAGCAATAAAGATATTAATAAAAAGAATATAACGTATAATCATTGCAAAACTGAAGCGTTAGACTGATAAATATGTATGTTCATCATTGTTGCCAAATTGGTTTTACGCGCGGAGGTTGGTCACAATGAAAAATACGAGTCACGTGGGCCCCTATCCCCTTAAGTTGGTACGAGCGAGTGGTTGGCACGAACGAGTTTTTTGAACAGTAGAACGGCGAGATAGAAAGTACAGAGAGCACGTGTGTTAAAGAAGCGTTATCTTATATTGTTATTATTATATTACATATATATAAATATACTTATACATAATCTGGTGAATCAAACTTAATTTCACAACGCACTATCCTATTCGCCTCAATTGGCCATCGCTATTCCACAGCCAAATGTCCTTAGACAAAAATATCCGTATATTCAAAACGCATGAATCCTCGGGACTGAGATTTTTCACATCGGGTTTGCTCTTTGCCCTAATTGAGCCCACCGGTTTTCAACCCAATCGGTCACCTGTGTCACTGGGAAGCGCATTGAAATTTTCGGAAGGTAGTTACGAATGATAATACGCCGAGCGACGCGTACACGATTAAACCGCGCTCCACCGCGGAATGTCAATAGTCAAACAGGCCGGGGCCCCGATTGATTATGCTCAAACAAATCGGTCCAGTGTGCTAGCCGGGAATCGATCGTTAATCGCGCGGACGGACGGTTTTCACTATTGACCACCGGACCGAAAGAAGCGGCGGATAAAGCGCGCGTGTACACCCACACAGACACAAGCGGGCATGCAGCTTTTTCTTCCGGTGTTTTTGTCCGGTTTCAGCGCAGAGAACGCGCCGTGCACCGGCGCTCAAGGGAAGAGGGACGTAAAGGGGGTGTTGCGCTCGTGCGCTAAAGTTTTCACCGGGTTGCATTGCAAAAATTTATTGGCCGTTCGTGGTGGACGCTTTCGCGGCCGGATTTCCATCGAACAAATGAGAAATTCCAGAGAAAATAGCCGATCCTCCTCTTCGCCCCCCGCTGCGTGTGCTCACGGAGACAGGGGTTTGGGTCGCGTAAAATTACACCGAAATTCACGCTGCACAGTTGCTGCGCCTACGCTCCGGGGCAACGGGAACTGTTTCGTTCGTTCGTACACGATTGAATTGCCACGGCCAGGCTCAAAAGCGTGTCCAGGGATTTAAAGCAGCGACCAGCACACAGCCGATTCGCGCCGCGCCACGCCGCCCGCTCGCTTTCGTTTCGGGAGATGGCAGATGCTCCCGACAGTGCGCTTTGCCCGACGATTCGCTAGCACGGCTTTCTATTAGATCCTCTACCAAAGTTTCTATCGTAATTACCCCCCTCTAATGGACCTAACTAGTCGTGGTCTCGCTAAACACCACGATTAATTAAGAACCATCAAAATTACAGCATGTTTCGAATCGTTTTCTTATCAATTACTCACTAAAGAGAAACAGAAGTTTTTTAATCGGAAACTAGAATGATGCATTTCTTCGTTAAAATTCTCCGTATTTACAAATAGATAGCGGATGTTATGCATTTACGATGAAAATGAGTAGGTACGCAATTGGAAGCAATAAAAATATTAGAAGATTTTAAAATTTCGTTGTATTATTTTCAACCTATTAAACATGTTACGAAGGAATAACTTTGACAAGTTTCATTAGTCTATTAACAATTATTTATTTAATAAATGACAAATTGTCAGACCTGGATCGTTTCTGTGACTGGTAAGACTTAGAATTATGATTTTTTACTGTGTTTTTTTGTTGTTTTCTGTCATACATTTGTATCTACTCACATTTGTATAAAAGGATTTCGGTCCGTATAAATAAATAAATAATAATAATAATAAATTGTAATTCTAAAATTGAAATGTCCATTTTGAAGGTAAAAGAATGCTTTTCAGTAGAAAAGGAATCTTTCGAAATATTAAAAAGGTCTACCAGAGTTCACAAAAGAAAATTAGTCATTTTTTCGAGTTGGAACCGAACTAATCGCGACATCTGTTATTGTAACAACGGTACTCTTACGTAATCACGTGGTTACTTATTTCTAACGTCGTGATTCGTCTCTGGTACGGGTACGTACCTCTTCTCGTGCGAACCATCAATGAGTAAACACGTGTCACAGAAACTATTCTATTATTCACATAGTTATATAATTAATTATAATAAATATATATTTGTATCACTAAACTAAGTACTCTGTCAATACGCATATTCCATCAGGTTATGGGCTCAGAGTTTGTCATATTCCACTTACTTACGCTACAACATTCAAATATGGCGACGCAACAAGCAATTGATTCCACGTTCATAATTGGAAATATATCGAATATTGAACCGAAACTAGATGGACCTTCTAATTATAATTCTTGGAAATTTGTCATAAAAATGACTCTTATGGGCTTAGATTTATAGGAATGTGTGAATGCTACGGAAACTACGAATCCGAGAACATTTCGATTAAAAATCATATCCGGTCACTCATGACCTCGATATTAATGCGACCTTTATAAATAAACAATTTTAAAAAATGTTCATTTTAAAATGCTTGTCCTAATTATAATTATTATTTAAATTTAATTAATATCGACATTTTCGGCGTTGCTAAACATTTGGAAAGTGATGTGGATGTATTGAGTATACGAGACACAAGTCATTTTTTACCGAATGAACTGCTAAAGCGACCGTCCGGACCGACCGGTTCCATTCGGAGGAATTATCCGAAAATTTTCAAGGATTATTGACACTGTGAAAGCTCCGTCGACACTTATCGCCGCTATCCGTTTCAGAACGCCAGCAACAATAAACCTCTCTTTGACCGACGACCAAAAATTTCACTTCAAACGCAGCCACCAGTCGTTAGTTCTCGTTGTTTCTGACACGCGCCAGGTGCCACGAGGCAGACACGCGCTTCCGTAAAAATATACACATTCGGTCGGCCAAATAATTCGGAGGCTCGTCACGGGTAGCTTTCCTTTACGGATTACTCTGTCAGAACTAACGTCGACGAACGCGTGGCATGGAACACGCGGTACGCGTCATATCCCGGTGTCTTCTGTCACTGACTCTTTCACTTTCCCCTCGAAACTCACGGTAATGATTTACGAGACCGTCATGATGCTAAATATTTTCGCCCGGTTACGATTGCTCTCGAAACGTTAAAAAGTTACGGGTCGCTTCTTTCGCTTTGTGTTCTCGTTAATCCTTGCAATTCTCGACAACAGAATTTTTAATGTCGGTGATATTTCATTCGCTCCTACTTTTGCGTTTCAATCCAACAAATTTGATTTCACTCGGGACGATGAGAATTCATTTTGCTTTGTCGTGAGAAAACTGGAGCGTGCAAGGTATGAAATTGTTTATTATAAAATGTTTATGCATTTATGAATAGTATTATGCAATTACATATTTACGAAGTGTGTTATACGATTCTAGATTTGTGATACATCTGAGTGAGTGCAATTTAAAACAAAAATTAATGTCTATCTGGCTTCTATCTCTTGAAAACGATGCATGAAATTTCGTTCTTGCATTACGGTATGAAAAAGATACTGTGAAATAGCATAAGAATATTTTGACAATAGCTCAGTGAATGAATTTACAAAAAATGTATAGTGGTTAGTTAATGCTTCGTGTATACTTTCATACGGTAACACATTAAAATAATAAATTAAATTCTGAAATCTAAACTTACACTGTCCAAACAAGCGTGAACACGCAACAATGCATGTATTATAATTAAAATTTCGTTACGCAATATACTTTTCCTTCGTTCTAATTAATATTTCCCACACCGATTAATCAGTTTTGCAACTTTCGATCCTTTCTATTAAGCGCGTACACATTTATGGTCAATCGTTATTATATCGCATGTACAGTGATTCGTTTATTGAAATTTGAATTACAAAGCCCGGTTGGAATAAGCAATTAAATTCGAATGCTTTCATCAAAGACAATATATTGTTACGGGTCTACAGGTGTACTAGTGTTACGAGTCTGCCGGTATACCTGTTGTATAGAATTGGTGGTAGATTCAGATTGGTTATGAAAACGAAAGAGAGTCGAAAGACAGGCACGATCGAAACGTCTTAGGCTTCGTACAGAACCAAATGGTTTAGCAAATCGTTCGCCAAACCGTTTGACGAACCGCGGTCAGACATTTCGCCGCGCAGAACGGCGAACGGAACGGATTTGTGCTCTTTTCAGAATTTCTTGTGAACAACTATGGGAGCTATACTACAGAAAGAAATACAGAAAATGTTGGCAGTTTATTGAGCGAATTATTGTTTCAAAGTGAAATGTTCAGGTCAGGACGACGCAATAAAGACCAGATTCGAGAATAATTGACTTGAATTTTTGGAGATGTTGCAACATGATGAATTTTCGTAATGAAAATTTTTTTTCTTGTTTTTACAAATGTAGGAACGCTCGCTTGATAAACGAGGCACAGTGGTCCGGATTAGAAAATCGTGTGACATTTTGCCGAAAAATGAACTGAAAGTTATAACAAAATGTCACTGAATTTCTCCATCCGGACCACTGTGCGGCGTGTCGTTCAGCTTGTTCATTATAATTGTTTTAAACAAATGCAATGTTCTCATAGCAAGGGTCTCTTTAATAATTTGAAACAAATTAGGAAATAGAGATATTGACCTTTATTCTTTATCTTATAAATGTTTAGGATCTGCCTTATCCTTCTTAGAAACAGCGATAAAGGCGAAATAGAGAAAGAGATAAGTTGCCTTCCTCCGAGAATTAATACGTTACAGTTGTTAAAAGTGTGTCCATTTATTTAAAGAAAGACTTCGTTGCAATATGTATATTCGGAAACGTAACTATTAATAATGCCTCTGGACAGCTTAAATTAACATGTACTCCGTGTTTCGCATTCCCTCTATCGGTTATGGCATGTTTCATGGCTTGCTTTGTTTCTTCTTTTCCTATCGAATTTTTCTCACCAAATTTTGAACGTATCGTACCTTCCATCAATTTAGTGCGGCAGTGATCGCTGTGTTTGAACAGTACTTAGCGAACTCTGTTATCGAGCGGTGTAAAGTTTTGGTAAGAGATTGTAGCTGCACGTAGACGGTTTGTCGCTAAAAATCTATGGTGCTGCAACCGTGTTGATTTATGGCCGTACAGTTGCTCTCTTTCTGTTGCCCTAGCGCACATGGTGCTACGAATTTTCGCGGGCGCGATCATAAAACGACTCGACCGGCTGTGCAAACCGATGCACGCGACTCGTCCTTTTGTGCCTGTGTATTTTTTCACGAGGAAACGTTCGCTGCTCTTAAGGCGCAGCGTAAACTACCATAAAGATCGTAGATGTATCAACCATATTTTATTCCCTGACAGTTACAACGTATGTGTACTACCATCGGTAGATCAAAAACGGAAGAATCGCGAGATAACAATAGCAGAGTAGATGGATGATATTTTTGAAACGTCGGATCAAAATGGATCGCGGATTCTAATCCTAGCGTTAACAAAGAAACTACTGGAATCATAAAAATGATGAGTTTCAGCTTTTCGATTTCGATGAATAAGTGTATTTTTAATCCCATAAGGGGTTCTACATCTTAATAATAAAAAAAAGTGTATTTATTAGAACGTGTGCTAGAAAAATATCGAACAATAACTGCATTGCCTCATATATGATGCTCTGCTGAATTTAGGTTAAAAGAAGAGCTGAATAATAAATGGTTATATAAAGACTGCATAGATTTAATATTATTAACTTATGTGAATGCTTCTTTAGTTCACGGTCAATCACTATCAAAAGAGATAATGTAATTTTCGGTAATTACAATACTTACAAACAGACACTCCTCTTCGACCTTGATGACATTTCATTATGTTATGCAGCCACATTTTGAACAACTTTTTCTTTTTCATATTCCAAGACAGTCCCTATTATATGAAAAGAAGAAAGTTGTTAAAAAAATCGATATGGCTGCCCTTTTTCTTACGGGACTCTTAGTCTTTTCGTTTCCCTACGGAATTTCCTTACAAGTTCTGCACGGCAAGCGACGCGCGACCGTTACTACACAGAAAAATGGCGGCGCACCTACCTGTCAAAAACACCGCAAATTGCTCAACTTTAAACAGCCATAACTTTTAAACCATTGATTCTGGTTTGAACTTAAATTTCTCAGATCTCCTCGTTCGAATTCTACTGGATTACATATCAAATAGACAATTATTTATAGAAGAAAGAGAAAAATTTCTGGTCCCATAAGGAAAAGTTTACCCGTCGAAATCTATCACATTAAATTTCAATCATATTCGGTGAGCAGTACCTGTCTAAACAAATTACCTAATTTTCGAGTAATTTTGCAATTTATTTGTTATCTTTGGTGAATACATGGCTCAAATCATAAAATCTTGTTCCACAAGAATCATAATACAGAGCGATTAGTAAGTTCTTGTTGGAAATTGATGACTGGCTTCTTCCCAAGGTTCTTCCAAGCCGCATTAATAAAGTGTCAGCAGAATTGTCCTGACAATTTATCTTGCTTCGCAGGAAAACTCTACAAATGTTACAATTACATTGTGCAGCTTCCAGATATATTGGAAGCTTAAAAGCATCAATGACTGATGCACTTCGATAAGTCAAATACGAGAACCTACAATCTGTAATAGATTATTGTATCAATTGAAATATACAAAATTAATCTATTGTTCGATTATAATCGATTCGATTAAATGCAATATTAGTATGTTTCAGTTTGTTTATAATAACCGTTGGTTACTCGTTTAATATACTGTTCAACTTTCTAACTCGAGTGATCCTCGCTTGACGTTTAACATTTAACCATAAAGGTTATGGGCCCAGTTAACGTTATTTTAAAACTAACTGCTTATATATATATATATATATATATATATATATATATATATATATATATGTATATGTATATGTTTAAAACTACTCGTTTTCTAACCTTCGATTACCTATATGTAATTTGTATTGTATTTGATATAGTATAAGAATGTATTAAAAAAAAAATGTACGGCAAAATAATCTCGAACTTGAGATTCTAATTGCATTAATAAAAAAAAAATATCAATGTTCCCTCGAAATCAAGCAAGATCCACCTGATATGTTTTTTTCGAACACCAATAGGAGCCAAGTTATTCAGGTAGCCTGTTTTAGGTGAGTCATCCTGTACAATTAAAAAGAGTCAAGGTAACCTTGATATTTCAATGAAATTAAACCTTTCTCTCAAATTCCTAATGATGCAATGTATAGATCATTAAAAACTGATTCACACTTGTTCGAACCATTGTGTTTGTCAGTTTACCAGAAGTGCGTGAAAAAGTTGGGGACTAAAATTGTAGACGGTGCAGCTCGGACAAGTGAGAATTGCGCGAACATTTTTCTGGGGTAGATTTGCGTATCGTAACGAAACTCTTGAAATTCCTTGGCGGGGTGAAATATTCGGCGCGGAGGATATTAAAACCGATTCTCGCCGGTTCTTTTTCCCTTTTGTCTCAAATAAATTTGGCCGGACCTGGGGAAAGTGCTAATGCCGTAGACCTTTCGTCGCGTGCGCGCCCCTCAGAAATTACCCGGCACGTGTAAACTTACGACAGGTGCGCGATCCTCTGAATAAAACAGAGGCCGCGGCGACCGGCCCCGGAACTCCTGTACCGCATTCCTTGTTTTACGATACGCGGCGGGGAATCCAGTTTGCCGGCGATCGGGGAAATTCCTTCAGGAAGTATAGCGAAACTCCGCCGATCAGTGGCGAGTGAATGTTACACGGACCAGCGTCAAAACTCTGCCGCCGAGGTGAAAAACGACAAGGAAAATTGAAGAGAGCTGCTGTGAAAGGGACCGGTTTTGAATGGGTCGAATCATGTTGCGACGCAAATCCATCAGCCATAGAATCTCTATACAGCGCGGTATCCGACCCAGAGGACCGAAATGTATAATTTTTCAGGAGTTTACTGCACACGATATTTCCTGCTTTCTTCTTACCATGTTGACTGCCTAATGGCAGCCCTGAAAAGTCAAACAACATCAAAGTAATCCAGCTATTCAAATCGAAACTGTAAACTTCGAGTGGATCCCAGTGATTGCTCTTCTAATTCTGTGAATCTAATTCTTCAATTCTGTGATTCTAATTCTTCAATTCTGTGATTCTAATTCTTCAATTCTGTGAATCTAATTCTTCAATTCTGTGATTCGTGTCTTCCATATATGACCGACGTGATAGTCAATTTGTAACTAGTGTATTGTTTGGTGGTACATAGTAATTTGTTATTGATTATTATGTCTTTATTTAACGACTTACACGTCACCTTTTAACACGTATCGTTACGCCGCTCAGCCACAACCAACTGCACACACATACCCATACTATTGCAACTAGTATTGAAGTCAAGCCTCTACAAGTAGTGTATTAATTCCTTGCACAACAATTTAATTTACGATTACAGCGATTCAAATTTCTTTGTCGATCATAACTAGGGTTTGTAATACCGGACTAAAAATACAATATTGGTATTCGGTATTTTTTTAAACGTTGTACCGGTATTAGGAATTTTCAGAAAGCTACAAGAACGCATTTGTTTCCGTGCCATATTTCTTAGTTTTATACAAAACATAATGAACTAAAAGAATATAAACAATTTTGTTATGTGCAAATATGTTATAATCAAATATTATTAATAAAAGCAGTAAAATAATAATTTTTAACGTCAGAAATAAAAAATATAATATAAAAAACAAACCATTACAGTATTATAATACAAAAAAGGAACAAACATATAATATTGCTATTAAGAAGATACTAATAACTAAGAGTAAAAAGATAATATAGATACTAAGAGTAAATATCATTAGTATCTATTAATAGAAAAAACATTAACTAAATTAACTGCAAATTTTTGAAATGTGATTGTAAAAAACATAATGCATCCATTAGACTGTCATAAATCATGGAACGGATTTTTCTGCACAAATTAACTGGAGTTGGAAATGCTTTTTCCCCATCCACCATGGTTGATGGTACTGTTAATAATAACCGATATAACAGTTCCCTTTATCTCGATCTACAATTGTTAGTAATGAGCGATATACTTCCTCTAAATCTCAGCCTAGATGTCCTTCATCTTTTAAAAACTTCGGTCACTCGTCGGACGGTTTCAGATAAATCTATTTTTGTCTTACTTTTGTATTATTGTTTGTGGAAATTTTTTTATTTATAGCTAATTGTATTTCAGCAAATAATTGATGTTGGTACTACTGTAAATACGTATTTCAAATAAGAGTAGATGCCTGAAAAGCAATATTTATTATTTATAGCTAATACCGAGATTACCGGTATTTTACCTTAGCAAATACCGGTATCACGAAATTGCAAAATAGCACGAAAGTACCGGTATTGCAATCCCTAATCATAACATCATAAATTCTACAGTGTCCCAAATACAGTGACTCCCATTAATATTCGGACGCTATAAAAAGAACGATAACTGGTTTAACATTGAACTGTATACGACTTGAATTTTTGTTGGGAAGCTAGAGCAAATAGTTTGCTACAGAATGTGGAAAAACATTTTTTCAAAAATTGCAATTAATCGGAATTGTCGCAAAAATACTACAAGTTGCATTTTACAACTTTTTTATGTGGGCCTGTATTGAAAATTTTAAAAATACGTTTTGCAGATCTGTGTCAATTATACGCACTGCGAAAGTTTCATCGAAATCGGTTGATGCGGGAAAAAACGATAGGCACTGAAAGAATCTGCAGTTACAGGTCGAAAATCGTAAAAATCTGCAATTTTCAACATATTTAAACGTTTATAGCTCATTGCAACGTCGACCGATTTTCACGTAATTTTCAAAATATGTTTAATTGACACAGGTCTACAAAACGCATTTTTAAAATTTTCAATATTGCCCCACATAAAAAAGTTGTAAAATGCAACTTTTAGTATTTTTGCTGCATTTCCGATAAATTGAAATTTTTTACAACATTTTTTTTCGCATCCTGTGGCAAACTAATTGCTCTAGCTTCGCCAAAAAATTGAAATCGTATAATGCGATATTTAAAAAGTTATCGCCATTTTAAGAGTGTGCCAATATTTTTTTTACCCACTGTACAAATAAACCCAAAAAATTCAAGTCGTATAGTTCAATGTTTAACCAATTACCGTTTTTTTTAGAGCGTCCGAATATTAATGGGAGTCACTGTATGTCGTCGAACTTCTTGCGAATGCTAAGGCACGCGTGACCGTCGAAAATTCAAGCAGCATTTTCTCGAAACCCCAAGCGTCAATCGAAGAAATGTTGTTCGTTCTTGTTCACCTATTGTTGCATGTAGAATCACCTCGTGCAGCTTGTACCACCTGTATCGGGACACCCAGTACACAGGAGCGAATTTCGCAAGGCAATGCCCACCGTGTTGCGAATTCGATACGAGAGGCGCAACACCTGTCTAGCGACGCCGTGCAGTGGGAGCCGAATATGGGATTTCATTGGCCGGGGACCGGGATCGACGCTATTGTAACCGGCGATACGTCACCGGCAATTAACGGCCGCGGAAAATACTCGCGCGTGATCGTAAATAACGCTTGCTGTCGGCCGTCCTCCGATCGTAGCCGTTCGAAATGGACGCTCGTACAAAGCACGCGAAGTTATTAACTCGTATTTTTCCCTTTTCCTTTACTTCACCGCCCTCCGCGAATCTGATATCAGTGGAGCTCTTTTCTTTTAGTCTTGTTTTGTTCCCGCCGCACCTCCTTTCCCGTTCCGGCCCGAATTACTGGCTCACGCTGTAATTAATAATTGGTTTATTTAGGCACGGCTCTAGCCAAGCACTGGGAGGAGGCCAAACGGTTCCTCGGCCGGGCCCGTTGAATTAAACAGGAATTCATTTTGAAATATTTCTCCCAGCGGGTTGCGCGCCGCACCGTTGTCGAGCGGAATGAAGGGCTTCCTAATGAAACGCGCAGAAATGTTTCGCTTTCCAAAGGCGCGGGGATGCCTTTCGCGCGCGGCCCGAGCATCCTTTTGTGTCGTAATTTCAATTAGAGACAACGCGCGCAGGAATTAAACGTGTCGCGATGCACCGAGCCCGGTAAAGAAACGAGGTCGCGGGAATTCGAATTAACAGACGAGAGAAAAAACGGTGGCTCCACCGGCTGGGATCGCGATCTTAACGTGGATGGAGCATGTTGAAAAGGTAGCTGCAGTCTCGATGCAGGTACGAACCGCTCGTTTGGTAAACCGATTAACTCCGAAAAATAAAACGCAGTCGAAATTGATGAAGTTCGTTGTTAAATGTTCTCTCGTTAGTCTTCGTTACTGTTCCGTCGCGCAGGAACAAGACACGTGGGTTTCTTTCGAACAATGTTTATGGTGCGCTCGTGACTGAAGTCTTCCTCGAAGATTGAGTAAACTAGGGTCATTCAGCGACCAGTCGAGGCATTGCCAGGTGCCTAATTCTTTGTACGCTTTAAGAGGGTACCAGACCCTCTGATCTGGGTATTTGTCAGTAGAACCAACCTGCACGCTGAAAAACAGTTTGGCAACAGTGATGAACGCACATTTGTATTTGCTTACACATTTGCTTTCCAATAATTTATAATTTTTATAATTATTAGATTCTACTAATTTCATTTTCATTATCTTAGCACATATCATGAATTTACTTTTATTATTAATATTTCTCTTTTCTTTTCGTTTTTGAAATTTATTTCTCTCCAACAAACAAAAAAACATATAGTTTGTTAAAATAAATAAACAATTTTTTAGTTTATTTTTCTTTCTTTTCAAAGAAAAGTTGAATTTCGTTTATAACTATATTTTAATTTGCTCAAATATATCTTGGTAATGTGTTGTTCGAGATGTGTGTGTAGTTTGGTAATTTTTTAAAATCGATATCGATCCACCAATAGCATAGAGTCTTTCACATACACTGGTATTACTACCTTTGCCTTTGAACAGCACGTGTCCAGTTGTGTATTTGCCACCATGTAGTTAAATAGTATACATATTAGCTTAAAATTTGTGTTACAATGTTATGTCCTTTTTCTATACAACAAGTAAGTTTCCATTAAACATTAAATTTTATTTTATGGTTTTTCTATATTACAAATTTTGAAAATTTGCATTCTGACATATTTTGTTTTCAAATATTTTCAGACGCAATACTTGTTCTTTGAAAAAGATCCACATCGGAATCGAAACGTCAGAAACATTTACTAATTGCACATTTGTTGTTTTTTCTTTCTAAAATGATCGAACCTGGCGCCGATATCATTTAAACTTTAATTACACATTTGTATTAACAGTTCTCTGTATCTCGATCGTCACTTGTTCAGAACAATATATTAATGTTATGGGCGCACTGGTTCGATCAATTGGAACAATAAGCAAGTTTGCAAAATTGAATGAAATTTAGTTCAACGTTTCGGTCTACAGTTTAGACCATCTTCAAGAATAATACATCTCATTATTGCGTCTGTAAGGATTATTAAAAATAATTTTTAAAACGTGATTTATATTAGCAGAGGGTAAGATCGTTTGAACAAATTGTTAGTTTTACGCAAGTAAAACTTGTCGAGACGCATCGAATGGTTCAGACGGCTTCCAAGTAGATAAGTCGGCGCATGGTCAGACAACAGGCACTACGCGTGATTTCTTACTGAAATAAACTGGACGAGGCCTCACAAGGAATCCAACTGTATTGTAACATAAATGCGAAGACTAGAGGAAAACCCATGAAAAGCTGAAGCACGATTCAGATCGTTAATTCCGCGAGCCAACAACAAAACAATCCCGCGCTCCATACTCCTGGTCGTTGTCACTCTCCGGCCGGTGATTTAATTTCACCTCCATTGAAATCAGATCAAAGCACGTTTGCTAATTAAACGCTTCTCTGGCTACCGGATCGTCATCGTGCCAAGATATATTTGACTCGCGGTGAGTAGGGACGCGCTATTCGCAGCCGCAGCGTTGAAAAACGAGCGTCAAAATGCGTAATCGCGCTACCCGTACGTTCCTCGTCCATCCGGTTTGCACGTTCCAGCCACGCGTGTTCGATCATTTCCTTATTTTGTCCTGGCAAATAATGCGGAAATGAAATTTACAGTTAACTGAACATCATCAACGCTAAATTCGCCGACAACTCACTTTTCATACCGTTTAAAAATTATCGAAGCACACTCGCTGAACAGTTACCAATAATCTACGTTCGTCGGTAGTTCCGAAAAATCCGGAACAATGCCAACAATTGGAAGAGTTCTTTGCAACAGAAATGAAGTGCCATTAATTCTCAGCGATGCAAACGTAACGTTCTATTTCCCTCGTTTCCACGTGTACACGTATAATTATCCGTAGTCGGGAAACGTTCATAACTACAGTGCGGATTTCGTGGAGTTATTATATAAACGAGTAAGTAGATGAAATTCAAAGCAGAGAAAATATTCGAGGTTTTTAAAAACATTGTTATATCATTTCTCCGACTGGTTAAGTTTATTAAGAAAAGAAATAGATGTTCGTGCGGCTCTTGTATCCTGTAATTAATGCAGACAATTTTAGCTCTACATAATAGTCCAGACATAACTAACAACCCCTTCGCATTTCAGCAAAACGAAACTGAAAACGTTATTGCGCTGTACTTCGTATCCGTAATGAATACAAATCCTCAGTCGGTTCAGAAGAGAAACTTGGGAACAAGTTGCTATCGTGAGGAATTAATTTATTTTACCAGGACTTCGCATATCAACGCAATCCCACATTGATCCAGGCATCCGAGCCATTCATTTATTGCGAGGGTATACGAAAATTCGCACAACCATTGTTTAATCATCTTTGTTGTTAAAAACGTGGTTTTATGGCAATTGAGCTGCCACGTAACACGCCACAATAGGGTTTCGTCTGGCAAACAGCGGTGGCGCGCAAGCTGCGGTGCCACGGCGCTTCACGACACGCGAAATCCTTAATTATTATGCAGCAAAGCGAATCAGGAATCCGTATAATACCAGCAGTCGAACTGCCACGCATACAAGCCTCGTACGTAAGGGTTTCCGTAGAGAACGGTCCGGAAGGGGCTGGAGTAGAGTCCCTAAAACCGCAGTGGCCTCCAATTATCCTGTGGGTACCACGTGGGCCACGTGGTGCTCCGGGTCCCTGCGGACCGTCCACAAACACCCCTATGTCGGTCTTCCCGGTGCCTATAACGTCCCTCGAATTAATTCATTATTAAAATAACCCCATCGGTGAGACCTTGTTATCGTCCTCTATTAGACCGGGATCGCGCGAAATCGAATTAAACGCTGGCTACCAAATTATTTTTAACCAAGCTAGATTCGCACTCCAACGTAACTTTCACGCCGGCATCTGGTAACACTGACCAACAAATTTCAAGTTTTTTTATGTTTTCATGTAACTGGGTGGATCTTATAAAGTTTCTTGCGCTGATTCCGAATCTGTCCTCGATTTTTCTCCTGCACGCACAGATTTTGAGAAACATGGCTTTGAAAAAAAAACTGTTTTTCAACTTTAAACGAATGCGATGATATTTTAATGTTATTTTAGTAGACTTTCCTGAATACAGTGATATCCATTATTAAGACGTTATGATTGTTTAAACATGTTTAAATAATTCGTGCATACGAATTCATCTGGTTATCCTAACAGTTATATGTATATACATATGTAATAATTAGACTGCGGATAGTAGTGCAAAATAAAAATTGTCTACATCTGTTGCAAGGAACTGCTGTCAAACAAAAATTTTTTTCCCCCTTTGTTAACTTCAAAAAGCTGAAAATATGAATGATCATTAGACTGCGGATTTTATGCATTTTTGACAAAAATGAGCTGATGTAGTTTAAAATAACAAAAATATTGGAAACACTTAAACATACTGTTATATTATTCTCAACCTACTAAACATAATAGGGAAAGAAATAAATTTCTATTTCACTCCAGTTTGCTGCAATTTAGGTAAGACATTTTTATTTTGCATAAAGATCCGCAGTCTAATAATCATGCCATTAAATGAGCATATCAATGATCTGTTACGTCTTTTTCAATGAAATTATGTGCTTTTTTGTGGGTACCACCTAGTAAATAGTTTTAACGTGCATACAACCATTGTTTCAAAATTATTAGAAGTCGTTGAAGATCATCTGCAATGAAAAATAGTGTACTGTGCATCAGCTTCAGTAGTACAAGTCTTTAAACAAAGAAATCACAAACCTTTCATTCCGCGAGATGATATATCAAACAACATTTCAACTTTGATCCTGATCGTTAGAAGAGATTACATACTATTTTACAGACAGTTCCCGTACGAAATTAATGTCAAAGACGTCTTCGCGGACATTCAGGAGTAACCCTAAGTAGCCGAATGTAGCCAGACTACCCTACCTTCATCAATTCCAGAGCTTAGGATGATCTCGTCGTTGCAAATAACACGCGCAATTGGCCAAGACTCGTGGAGTTACGGGTAACCGGTCAGCTCGGAGGAAAATCAAAAGTCCTCATTAGGTATTCTGAGGTCAGAGGGTTGCGACGAGGGTGTCCAGCATCCCTTTCACCTTGTTCCAAGGACCGAGCAACCCGCCTAAGACCGGACATTTCAATGAACCCTGGCAAACGCGCGGGTTTAAACCGCTGACCACGACGCGTCCTGGTCAGCAGCTTCCTCGATCAAATTGCGCATGTCCTCGCGACTGTTTCCGGGACACAGGATAACGACGATCGATCGATCCTCGCCCCGCAATGAGCCTCCGACGGCTTCTTTCACTTTCAACGAACAATGTCCAAGACGACGCCACTCTCCGAAAAGTGAACCACTCCACAGTGGGGTACTTGGTCCGAAAAGTCAGATATAAGTCGTTTTAAAAATTTTGCGTCAGTCGTAAAATTATTGCAACCCCACGTAGTTGAAGGTCTGACGAATGCAGTTTCAGTGTTGTTCTTTTTTTATTTGTACACCAGTGAAATACCCTACTTCATCGAAAGCCAAGAGACTTTAGACAGTTGCGTTTTTAAGCAATCTCTGAAACAGTCATTAGAGATTTTCAAGCGTTTTAAGACAATTATGTGAATACTTAAATTGCAACAGATGTTCTAGTACGTATACAGAGCACTTTCGCACAGATTTCATTTCGTTATCATCTAAATCATTATAGTTATTTATACTTACACGGTTATTTATTAAAACATGAATCTTACAGTTTCTCAATGTTGACACTGGGAAAATTGTTTTTTATCGAGTCAGGCTCGTGACGAAGATTCTGAAAAGAGTCTAATAATTTTCTGAAAACCGAAATAAAATTGTGTTTTGTTGTTGACAATACAATAGCTTTTGAAGAAAACATAGGTGCACCAAAAGTATAAACTAAATGTGTTCTTCTATAAAATTCTGAACAATAAAGAATTTCTAATCACTATAATCACAGAATAAATAGTAATGCAAGGGGTTAAGGAAAACCTGTAGATGCTGTTGCCATTAAGACATAATTATTGACGAGTTCTATCTACGTGAATATCACGCTACGCAAACGAGGAAAGGGTGTTTAGATCGTCGGAAACAGGACGTTGGATAGGGTTAAGAAAATTGTTTTTACTTATCGAGTCAGACTCGTGACGAAGATTCTGAACTTGAGTTTTGTTGTTGTCAATACAATAGCTTTTGAAGAAATATAAGTGCACCAAAAGTATAAACTATATGTGTTCTTCTATGAAATTCTGAATAATGAAGAATTTCTAATGACTATAATCACAGAATAAATAGTAGTGCAAGGGGTTAAGGAAAACCTGTAGATGCTGTTCCCATTAAGACATAATTATTGATAAGTACTATCTACGTGAATATATCACGCTACGCAAACGAGGAAAGGGTGTTTAGATCGTCGGAAACAGGACGCTGGATGGGGTTAGGAAAATTGTTTTTACTTATCGAGTCAGGCTCGTGACGAAGATTCTGAACTTGAGTTTTGTTGTTGTCAATACAATAGCTTTTGAAGAAAACACAGGTGCACCAAAAGTATAAACCTAAATGTGTTCTTCTATGAAATTCTGAACAATAAAGAATTTCTAATCACTATAACCACAGAATAAATAGTAGTGCAAGGGGTTAAGGAAAACCTGTAGATGCTGTTGCCATTGAGACATAATTATTGATGAGTTTTGTCTACGTGAATATATCACTCTACGCAAACGAGGAAAGGGTGTTTAGATCGTCGGAAACAGGAGGCTGGATGAATGGCGAGCTGATAAACGAATAATCGAGGGGAATAAGTGGTATTACATATTGAACGGGCCATAAAACTTTCTTTTTCCCAGGGAGACGACCCTCTGGCAACCCGCCACATCAATTCTCTCGAATTAGCGAAATGATTTCCCGGAAAACTTTCCGCGCCTCGCGTCCACGGTCACTTTCTCTCCCCTATAAATCTATCTCCCCAGTCGACAGACTCCGATTGGCCGACGGATTGGCGGGGTGCTTTCACCCCCCCTTTCACCCTCTTTCACGATCCAGCCGCTAAAATTCGATCGAGCTCCGAATCGTCGTCGAAATAATCTGACGGAGAAACGAATTACCGCGTCTGATTGGAACGAACTCGACCAGAAGCTCATCGCGCGTTGTTAACAAACTTCGTTAACGAAGTATGGGGGAGATGGGATCGAGGCGATTTTTTTAAAACGACCATAGAGCGTGATCAACCACGACTCGGTAAACTATGATGCGCGAAATAAACTCTCGATTCGATGCTGTGAAGCATTGTTCGAAGTCACTTTGCAACTGGAGAGAATTTTTGTGTTACGAAATTGTTTGTACTTTACCCATGCATTTTTCTAGAAATAACAAAGTCAAGAAGTAATAGAATAATAGTTTTAAATTGATTTAGATGTTGCAGAATTTTTGTTATAACATGAGCTTCAAGAAGATAATTTTATGGGATGATAAATTTTAATTTATCGTGAAGCAAAAAATTTGAAATCATATTTCATATTACTTTCCTAGATATTTTTAACATTTCCTGAAGCAGTTGTTATTTCTGTATAGTATGTAGCTAAATTTTCTGTCGAAAGCGCGATGTATGTTGCACTTAATTTCTATTTTTCTTGTCCGGGAATTGCTTTAGATTGTTTGCTGTGTTAAATTGCTGTCGCATATTGTAATATAAGTTTGCTCGCACATAATACAAAATAGCTAGTTGCGCATACGTCTAATAGAAAATGTCATTAGCACGACTGAACGAGCGGCGCTTGACAGTAATGTTTGAAAGACACGCATGAAACGGAGGAAAGTGTTCGCTATGAAAGAGATTCCAGGTTGGATGAAATTCCTCGGGTTCTAGTGTTAAAATGGCTTCGCGTGCAGAAGGTTAATTTGCTGATGAACTTCTATATTCTGGATACAGTTTTCATCAGCTAAATGCGTGGCTCCGGTAAATTCACCGTATCATGAAACTGTGTGCAAAATGATATTTTGCAGCTTTTCTTCTTCCCGCGTTGGAATTTCTGCTCCCCGATAGCGAGGGAAACAACCGTAACGTAAGAATTGCGAGAACCATCAAAAATAGCACGAAATCCAATATCGCAAAAAGTTTTGTATATTCTAGAAGAGCAGAAAAATTGCTGCACAATTTTGCGTGGTGGAAACAAAACATGGTAAATATATCGATGAGGGGATGCCACTCGGACGACCTTGACCTTTACATATGTTGTCAAGGACAACATTCTGAACAACTTTTGTCATTGTATGTATCCATCGCACGATCATAGTTTTCGAGAAAATTCCAAAAAACTACTGCTAGTACTGTATTGAATTTTCCGTAACCTAACCCCAACCTAACCACACCACAACTCATTGTATTCGCATAATTTTTGCATTGTAACTGTCATCCTGAATATGATCTAATAATGGAAAAATTATGCGAATAGAATGAGTTGTGGTGTGGTTAGGTTGGGTTAGGTTAGTCTTAATTACTAGATCAAATTCTGGATGACAGTTACAACACAAAGATTATGCGAATAGAATGAGTTGTCGTTAGTCATCTAGAATATGATCTAATAATGGAAAAATTATGCGAATAGAATGAGTTGTGGAGTGGTTAGGATTGGGTTACGTTACTCTTAATTACTAGATCAAATTCTGGATGACAGTTACAACACAAAGATTATGCGAAAGAATGAGTTGTCGTTAGTCATCCAGAATATGATCTAATAATGGAAAAATTATGCGAATAGAATGAGTTGTGGTGTGGTTAGGATTGGGTTAGGTTACGGAAAATTCAATACAGTACTAGCAGTAGTTTTTTGGAATTTTCTCGAAAACTATGATCGTGCGACGGATACATGTAATGACAAAAGTTGTTCAGAATGTTGTCCTTGACAACATATGCAAAGGTCAAGGTCGTCCGAGTTGAATCCCCTCAACGATATATTTACCCAAAACATGTATAAATCACTTTATCCTTTGTCACTTAAAACGATGTTTAATACGTTAGAATCCTAAATTGTATCAAACGCGAAAAACTAGTCTAGTCGGTCGAGCTTTGTACCTGTATGCAAAATGACAGAAAATTCTTGAATGGATGTACGAAGTAGATAAGTCTCGACATAGTCAGACACACCAGTGAGACTCTTCAGAAGAAGAAAGCTGTTTAAAAATGAAGCGTTTTGCCGGGAAAATATCGAACAACTCGAAAGGTTAATAGATTTGGCCTGTGAGCGACTACAGTGGCAAATTAGGGGGCGCGTGGTAAGCCAATCGATGTAAAAGAACACTTGAAACTGTTTCATCGGGGGTCGGCGTTCCCCGTACTCAGCGGAAACAAACCCGAAAAAATATTGCCGTTATTTGTCTTCAGCGTGGCACAAGTTCCGCCTCAATCGCGTCCGTGTTCCACTCGGCTCGGCTTTAAAACTTCATTTCCCGGCATTCGTTTCCTCGGCCGTTGTTCCTGGCCGAGATCGAGTAGCGGGAATACGTCTGCGAGAGGAGCCCGCGTCCCCCGTCTCTTTATCTTAGACCCGATCGGGTCCGTAAGAGAGTTCCCGGTTGTTTCCCGGATGGGAACCACGACCACCGGCGATCACGGTTCATTTCGTCCTGCTCCCACGATCCTGCTGCTCAGGACTCCGAGCGTTTTCCCCTCTCTGCCTCTCCTTTTCCCTCGTTCGCTGTTCTGCTCAGCCGTCCGGCTAGCCATCTTCTCGGAGAAAGAAGAGAAAATAACCGGTACACGGTCGTACGAGCCCATAAAAATCACGCTCTCCTTTCCCTTTCCTTTCTCCCCCACCCGCGATGGATTATTGACTTTGCGTTTGTCGGAGACGAAGTCGCAGCTGGGATCTTCCTATCCGTCGCGAGAGACCACCCTCTCTCAATCTATCGTGGTTTTTCTTTCGCAGATTGGGGCCACACGGGTCGTGGGTTGGTCAGAGATTCGCCGAAAATCGGAACTTTCGCCACACGAAACCACTCGGACATCTTCATCGCATCCGCCAACCGGCTTATCTGGATGGTATACAGGGTGTCCCGAAACTAGTGTAGGAGCGGGAAATGGAAAGTTCCTTGGGTCATTTGAAGCGACATTTTCTTTTACGAAAATGGTGTCCGCGGCTTCGTTTAGCAGTTATTAACGAAAAACACGTTGGCGCGTCGGGTAGACTGTGTTGACTCGCGTCCAGGTCGCGCTCTGATTGGTCCGTGTTTTTCGTTAATAACTCCTAAACAAAGCCGTGGACGCTATTTTTGTAAAGGAAAATGTCGCTTCAAATGGCCCGAGGAACCTCCCATTTCTCGCTCCTACACTAGTTTTGGGACACCCTGTATAATACTGTATGATTTCATTAATTCATTTATTCATTTCTAGTCGTGTTTGGTCTTTCTCTGGCATAGAGCGAACAATTTTGGTAAATTCTTTTTTCACACCCTTCACCCTTCACACCCTTTCGCGGACAGTACTCATCTATTCAGAAATTACATTCGTTCTTGCACAGACCAATTCACCCTTTCGAACATTAAACTCGAAACTGTTGGTAACTCGATGGCAATTGAATCACTTCGAATCGTTTCGACTCAATACGAATGACAAAAATATTATTGACCTAGCGCACACAGATCGCTTGCTTCTGATTGGTCAAGTTTCAATCTATTGTCCCGATGTATTTGCTGTTTGCGTTGTAACCTTCAACAAGGATCAGTTCAGTATCTACCAGCTTGGAAGCAGTATATTTTTCATAAAGTTCACGTTTACCTTGTATAACATGTGAGAAAAATAAGTTTATTTTCCAGTTTGAAACATATTTTTAAACAAAATTTAAATGTTATCGGCGCATTGGTTAGATCAATTTAACTTTATCAAGTTCAGATCAAGAAGTTAAGATCAATAAACTTTATACACTATTTGCAAATTATCACAATTTTTTATCCCGACGTTTCGATCTCAATTCAGATCATTTTCAAGGGATTAACATCAAAAACATTGTGTCTGTAATGAACACAGACTATCAAGTTTTATAAATTTGTAATTTAAATTGTTTTGTGACACTACGCAAGTGAGCAAAACACTTATTTCGGTTTTTCCTTCCTATAATATGTTTCACTCTTGTTATTTGATTTTCAATTATTAAAGAGAAACAATTTTTGTTCATTACAGTCCACTTCATCCAACTCGCGATAGGACTTCAATCCAGTCCTATTCCTACACGTCGTTTGATCGTCGACACCGCGACGTACATACAACTCCTATCTCTTCGTTTTTGCTTCCATCGGTAAAGATGGAAATAGAATTAGTAGGTCTATTGACAAAATGATCTGGAAAGATGTAGTTTGGATCTGCTGCTTTACCGAGGAGGGAACCAAGCTCAGTATTTATCTCAACCTCAGGGTTAGGAAAATGAAATGAAAAATGTAGTTAGAAATGGGCAAAGGTTAAGCAGACCGCGTAAGCTTCGATCGCACTCAATTCCTGAGGTTGGCGAGTGTGTATACAATATTCTCGTCGAATGCATATTGGAATGGGATCAAAATCGAACGAGAGAGGGGACCGTAGGATCGCGTATTTGAAGGAGAAGCACTTTGCCCGGTCGGGACAAAAGTTTGCGCTTAAATGATGAAACCAAAGCCGCATCGCGTCGTGTTGCATCGGCTCGATGCATGGAAACGGCGAGCGGGTGCAGTAACAGCGACTGGAAGCCAAATTGGAAGCCCAGGCAGGCAGCAACGTGGCCCGAAAACTAGAAGCTGCGACGGACAAGCGTGCAGACGGTCAGACACACGGGGCTAGAAGCTCTAAAATCTCTTGCGTCCGGTAAAACGCGCACATGCGAGAGCTCAGGGGATGGGGCACGCTGTAACGTGCGCCAGAACATAGACCGTTCGCGACTAAACGAGCAGAAAGCCAAAGGAAAGCCGCGTTTGGCTAGTATTCGAGGCGCTACCGTTACGGGTTTAATTACTCTCTTCATAGAGACACTAAACATTCGACTGTCTGTGAGGTGGCCAGCGAAACGGACTCGACTAGTGCGCGCGTGCGCTCCGTCTGTCACAGAGACGATAATTACGGTCGCAAAGCTCTGGCTTCTATCGGTGCTTTTATAACCGTAATGTTGCCAGTCTAATTCCGAGGTTGATCGACTTCCGCTCAATTGCATTTCAGGCTTGCTCGCGACAGATTAACCACGACTTGACTGGTAAACCCGCGTTAAAAATTCACCTCGCTTTTTCTGCCATTCTATTCCCTATTGACGACTATTAATCCGTAATTATTTTCGATTTTGAACCGTCAAAATGTCACAGGATGCATTAAGTGGATGGAGTTTTTATGAGAAGCGTCAGATTCTATATCGGGTAAATTGCAAACTCGCAGAACGTTTGAAGTCGTGATCTTTGAGGAAAGTCATTTTTTTAAAGAGTAATTTATTTATCGAATCAAAAGCTGAATAATTGAGTCACCGAAATTGGCAAACTCAATTGGCACAGAAATTTTCTAATCTAGAGAACAATTTTCCTTGCCTCTTATGGCTAACTCATTAATTAGGATATTAAATTGATGAACACTGATAATCGAGTCGACGAAATTTTTATAAAGATCCGCCGTCTATTTATCAAATTTTTCAAAATATTCGTCTAGACAGATGCTCTAGAAGCGATAAGTTTTTCTATTTTTATGAATAAGACAATTAATTCGAATCAACAACCAAAACCTGAGCAGTTGACTGACAAGTCACTTTGGGTCACGCCAGACACTAAAATCCACAAGTTAAACGCGTTTTCTGAGACTATGCAGAACGTACAAAGACTTTAAAAAGAGTGTACAAAAAATGATGTTCAACGCTGTGCCAATACGCCAACAATCTTCTTGAATTTTCCGCGTCACGGTACGAGCGACAAAGAGCCCCTGATCCGAGAAAATTTTGCGTTCCGAGCGGAATCCTCGAGCAGAGACACCGAAAGGAACAGAGAAAGCAAAGACAAACGAAAGCCGGCACTCGGTTGCTTATAAAGCCGTTTGCAAAACAATGTGGCCCGACTTTTAAAGGGGACAGGCCTGAACCACACCGTTCCAGCGCTACGGAGAGCTTCTCCTCCTCCGCATCATCGCCCCGTTTTAATTAGCTTTACCGAGCGGTAAACAATAAGCCCTTAGTTCGGATGAATTAGATTCCAACAATCCCACCGACTGGTTGCGAGACCGCCAGCGGTTTTCATTCCGCGTGGGTTTTCGCATCTCGCATCGCAACGAGTATCGCGTAATATTCGCGACCGTGACTCGCTGGAATCTCTGCGACCCGAACGCTTTCGTTCAGCTGCTTGTATCGCGGAAACGGGCATCCGATTTGGCAAAGAAGATATTAGGTACACGGACGCCCGGATAACTGAGCTTGCAAGGAAGACGTCGCACATTGCGGCCGTCTATGGACAAAAGTGGAAAATGCAACTATCCTCCACACCTTGTTTGCCTTTACTAATCCCTTCAGAGATGTCTCTAGTATATGAAACAAATGCCGAGAATCTGAAATTAGCACAACAAACGCCAGGAATCACATTTGCATAAGTGGCAGAGAGATCGTTAGACAGCTGATCGAAGAAATCACGCGAGATCAATTACTGATTTTCTGTAATCAAGAACGTTGTTTTGTGTCCTTTCTTTAAATTTTGAATATGGAAGGTATCGAAGAAGGTGAGGAATATCCACTTTTCCTGTTTCGTTCACCGTTGAAATAGTTTCGTAGCAATAATAAAACGCTAAGTAAGAAGTAAGTTGATATCTTCAGATAAGCTTTTCTCAATTACGGGTCAAAACATCCTGGGGTTTTGATATATTTCGATTTCACAACTATTATACTTCACGAATATGTAAACATTTCTTGCTTCAAACTGCTTTGAACGGCTCTGTGCTCTTGTTTGCCACGCGCATAAAATACCGAATCCAGTTAAATGATCAATAATATTATTCCCCAAAATTTTAAGCAATTAGTTCAAAAGTTATAAAATTAGTGTCGGAATAGATAGAAAAATTTAATATAAATTTAAATGAAATCATGACATTAGTGACTATAAATAAAAGCGTGCAGCGCCCACGAAAATTGCGTCAATATAGTTTGTCGCACACGCAGTTCACTTACTCGTGCAAACGCGCCAAGAGGTGGTCGAGCATAATTTCGATTCGAAATTTTCAACAGTTACCTATATATTCTGTCCATTATTATTGTTATAATGTTTGTAAAATATTATTTGAAAATCAATTTTGAATAAAATTCAATTTAATTTTTGGTCATGTTTCCTCCTTTTTGTAGATGATGCATTGAAGAGCACTTTTTCTTAACTGATCCCTGTTTCCACCACTTGGAATACACAGTGTGATCCCAAACGAAAGAACGATACTTTGAGGTGTCATAGGAAATTTCACACTGATTACGAATATACCATGTATTAAGGGTCGCTGAATGGAGTTTAACCGTTTTTTCACGCAAAAACACTCGAAAAACTTCGAAAAATGGTATTTTGCGGAAGAACTGTTAACCTCTATTCACAGGCCCTTAATATATGATATATTCGTGATCAGCGCGAAATTTCCTATAAGAATTCGTCAAGAACAGACTTTTGTCCCGTCCGCACTGTCGCACAGTGGTCCTGATCGAGAAATTCAGTCACATTTCATCGAAAAATGAACTTTCTCATATTGAACAGTTCTCTGTACCTCGATCGTCAATTGTTCATAACTAAATTTAATGTTATCGGCGCACTGGTTCGATCAATTAGAACAATAAGCAAGTTTGCAAAAATATTACATGAAATTTGATTCGACGTTTCGGGCTCAGTTCAGACCATCTTCAAGAATAGAAACATTTCAGTATTGCTTCTGTAAGAATTAATCAAAGACAATTTGTAAAACGTGATTTAAATCAGTAGAAACTTGAATTCAGAAAACAAAGTGTACAAAACTTATATAAATCACGTTTTACAAATTGTCTTTGATTAATTCTTACAGACGCAATACTGAAATGTTTTTATTCTTGAAGATGGTCTGAACCGAGACCGAAACGTTGAATTAAATTTCATGTAATATTTTTGCAAACTTGCTTATCGTTCTAATTGATCGAACCAGTGCGCCGATAACATTAAATTTAGTTATTTCTCATATTGACATGCACGATGTTTGTATTGGTTCCTAAATACCCATCTACCTCGAAAATAAATAAATGAATAAAATATAATAAAAATTGTAATCGTAACGAACACTTAAAGTTGGGCATTATGAAAATAGTTTGTTTCGCAATAGAAAGATGCTTAGCTTCATCTGGTTGCCTACTCACCCGTTTAATATTTTTTCTCTGTTCTACTTTTAAAACGAAGAGAATTCTTGTTCGATACGAATTTACACTGACAATTAAAAATTGATTTAAATAATGTATTATAAAAGAATGCGCAGCGAAGGCACGGAAATTGTAAAAATTCCTCATCTTTAATAAGGAATATTTTTTGAGTTCCAAAGTGCATCGCATGAATACAAATTGTATATGCACGATTTACTACCAACATCGTCCACCCACGCAAGTTTTTAATGGTTAAAGTGTATCCATCGCTGCGTCGAGTTTGAGTAAACATATTAAACATATTAAATTATTCATCATTAACAAGTGATCAGTTTTTCATGTGCATCAGTAAACATTTCATCCCTATAATTATACGATTCAAAAGTTAGGACAAAATGTCACTGAATTTCTAGATCCGGACCGCTAAAAGGATTTTAATTAATTGTTATACATTATTAGAAAAATAGTTTGTAAACTTATGTTTAAACAATCTTATTTTTAATAAAAAAGTATCAATGGAAATTAATTAAAAAATATTGTTTAACAAATGCGAGAAATATTTAATTACCTACAGTTGAAAATTGCTATTTTTTAAATATTTTTAGTGAAAATTTCATTGTTATATCTTGAATGGTTTAAAAGTTATAACAATCATTTTAAATAATTTTAAATACCTGACTTCGTTTTCCGTGAACCGAAGCCGGTGAATGCAGGTAGGTTCAAAACTGCGTTATATCTCGTATAAAAGTCTTAAAATTTTCTAACTCATCTCTAAACCCAAATTAGGACGTAACATAAACAATAAATATTCTTAAAAACCATCGAACACGGGTCTGCTTAATTTTGTTCTAGCTTCGCCACACAAAGTTCCATTAAAACCGACGACCCTATTACAATTTTCATTTTACATGAAGAGCTCTCTAGCATTTAACAAACTGTGTGGAGAAGCAGAACGTGACTAGGTCGAGCAACATACGATCCCAAAAGTGGCAAACGGATGGAATTTCGTCGACGTGTCTGAGAAATCAGCAGAGTCGAGGGTGTTGTAATAACACAAGGATCATTAATCTTGTCCATTCGAGGACACTTCCACTCGGAGAGTTCTCACCGGAAGTAGCTGGCGGTGGTATTCGAGTAACCGCGATTCAGGCATAGTCGCGAGGATGACGATCGATCTCCTGGTAAACCGGGTTCGACGGGCGACCAACGAATCCGAGAATCCGGTACGAAAGGAATATTCAAGCGTAGGATCGCGGGCAGAAGGATACGTCGCGCGGGAGGCAAATCCGAGCGGGAACGGGAAGAGGAAGAGGAAGACCGAAGAGAAGGAGCAGCCGCAGCTTATAGCGGCGCGAGACGCTCATCTGCATTTCAAATCGGCCCACCAAGATTTCCGCGCGCGCCAAGCCGCTCCATAGAGGCAGGGAGCACACACGCATGTGTATACAGGGTGGACCACCTGACGTGATCACCTCAATTATTTTCGCTATGAATTTTTAGTTTGAGAAGTGCCTCTGAAAACATTGAACGATTTTCGTCATTGAATCTTCGCGGCAATCAAACATTTGGTATACAAGTTTTTTAGCCGTTTCATTAATGTTTAAATGGAAGATGTGCATACAGCCACGTTTACAGAAACGTGAACTATACCGCGAGGAATTTACACCACTGAACTTCGTTCTCGTTTCCCTTCCATAAGACAGTCAAAAATATCATACAGCAATTTTTAAGATGTCGTTGTATAGAGGAGACTCAAATTTTCAAATCTATAGAAGACTAACAAAGAAAATTTGTTAATTTTTACAGAGGTTTCAAATCATACCATTCTTTAGGATAAATGGGACTTCAGTTTCTTATCTGCTACGTCATGTAAAGATATCTTACAGCAAAGTGAATGAGGATGTGTGACTGTACGATCCTCAAGCTTGTGAGTCTAAGTTTATTGCTCTGCAATTGTTTTTTATATAATTACAACAGGATGACACTGTGAATATTTCAGTACTTATACAGTAGAGTTTTTGATACTTATTCATAGTGTTTTTTACACGGTGTGTTGAAGAACATATTTACCATGTAAAAAAGAATTGGCTGTGTCTTCACCCTGAAGATCTTTCGAAACCGTATCTTACGTGGTAAAAAAAAAAATATAAAAAAACTTTCCAAAAACTACGCTTATATTACAGTGCACTAAAAAGGAGAAAATAATTTTTTTAGACATTAGTGATCATAAATAAAAGCGTGGAGTGCCCACGAAGGTTTCGTCAATATAGTTCAGCGCTTCACGCTTTTATTTATAGGCACGAATGTCTAAAAACATTATTTTCTCCTTTTTAGTGCAGTTTAATATCAGTGTGGTTTCTAAAAAGTTTCTTTATATATATTTTTATTTCCTTCGTTTTAGTCTTTTTTAAATGAAACGCAAGATATAGTAATACTGGTATGAAACAGTAAGATATAGAAACGCAAGATGTAGAATTACGTGAGATAGAATGAGGGGATGACTCCGAGAAACGATGTCCCTTGATAGAGTCCGAAATGGAACTGAATGAACGGAACACCACACTGAGCCAGTGATGCCAGAATCGAGGATCCGAGGAACTCACCCCTCCGACGGCTCAGCCAGCTATGCCCCCCCCCACTCTTACTTCTACTCACACGTGTGACTCACACGGACAGAGTAGAGGTACGTTCATGTGTAGCGCGTGCACAGTAGAACTGATAGAAGTAAGAGTGGGGGCTCAGTCGAAGGGGTAAGTTCCTCCAGGTTCCTCCTTCTGGCATCACTGGTTCCTCGGATCCAGGGGGTGTCGACTCCCATAGCGACGAATATAATTCTACCTCGGAAGTGGGGAAATCCTATCTTTGCCTTGCGCGTCATTCAGCCATTTGACACCATCAGACACCATTTATAACTGTTGCAAACTGTTGCGGAGTCAGACTGTTTCTCAGTTTTTATATTAGCTGCTTATTTAATGATGTAATTCAATGTAATTGTTCAAAGTAATTATTATATGTTATATTACCAATTTATTTTCCCTGAAAATAAATTCATAACCATCAATAACTAGCGAAGGATACAATTACACGTATATGCAAGATTGATTATGTGTGAGTTAGGTATGCGTGTGATCACAAACTGCTTGGTATCCCTACTCATAACCATCAATAGCTAGCGAAGAATACAATTACACGTATATGCAAGATTGATTATGTGTGAGTTAGGTATGCGTGTGATCACACACTGCTTGGTATCCCTACTCTTTGGTCTCTACTGTACTGCTACCATACCGTTAGGGTACTGAACTACAACTAAATTAGTGTCCACTTTTTTATATATATATTCTGACATCACTGACATCACTGCACTAAGCTCCTTCGGTGTGAAGTGGATCAGTGGAGTGGGGATGAGTCGGAGTGGGAACGCGTAGTGAAGTAGGCAGCGCTGTTGCGCGGAGTGGGGATCGCTTACCGCGATGACGTACTACCGAGCGTCGCACGGAGGGGGTGAGGGGAATATTTAAATATTCCTTATCTCCTGAACGCACAGTTTTTTCTTTAAATACTTTGTTTAATATTGCATTGTCAGCCAGTTCTGAGCTATGTTTAAAGTTCCAAGTCTCTTGCTCATCGGAAGAGGTTTAAAATTCGATTACAAGATTTTACGCATACAACAACATCGACACGGCAAGCTAATATTAGCGTGGTAATAATGTTTGATCGTTACGTCGAACACGGACGAACAAGGACGAAAATGATTCTGGTGGTCACGTTAGGTGGTCCACCCTGTATACAAGCGCCGGAACGGAATGCGATACGATGGATCTGACACCGCCACTTTACCTTGCGACGTTCTTCCGCGCAGCGGAATCGGACGCGCGTGAATTTACGATAAGCGGAGGACAAACCTGCCGTCCGGAAGTCGAACTGTTTCTTGACTTGTCCGCACTACATTGCGAATCGGAAACCGATTTAGTTAGCTAATCACCTAAAATTTGGAAACCGATTTCGTATTCTGAAGAACCGGTTTTAAATGTTCGAAGTAATTGATGATAAATCCATTGTCTAATTAACAACATTCATCTCTCCGCGTTCTATAAAGTCCCCCGAAAATTCCCTCTAACGAAATACGTAACGTCAATAATAGGCTATTTGGGTTAGACTATACTACAGCTTCGTGATGTTACTGTGACTATAGCTTGTCTCCCACTATTTTTCTTCAATTTCCTCGATCTGGTACCGCAGCTCGTCACCCGTATTCGGTTGAAGCTTTATTTCCTTAGATTTAAAAACGTATTTCTGCTGTGATAAATACACGCGGATCTTTATGCATTGATGAAGAAATTGATTGGGTGAAATATAAAACAGTAAAAAATTAGAAAAATTCAAGAATATCGTATTTTAACAAAGTCATTAAGGGATGAAATCAATTCTAATTTTATCCCTGCTCTCTACAATAAATTCAGAACGCTTTTATTTTGGCATAAAGATCCGCAGTCTTGTGATAAATAATATTTATTCCATACAAAAATCAAAGAATACCATCAGAAGTCTCATCTGCTTAATTATAGTTTCATGAAATTAATTGCTTCGATTTTACCAAACTCTTATGCGTTGAAAGAGTGCATAAGAGATGAAAAACGAAGTCGTTTAGAAGTTGTGAATTTTGTACGGACGCGAATACGCATCCTCGCCGCACTATGGCGGCTGGCAGACCGGATTACGCTTTCCTGTCCGCCGATTAAACGGCGCGGAAATTCTATCAAGGGACAGACAAATGGCCGCGCTCTGCTAGCCGGCGAATACATGACGTTAATTAGCAGAGCTGGCGGAAGAAGAGCTTGCGATACGGGAAACGGATAGCGAGGGATAATGAACATACCTTGCCGACTCCGGTCAGCTCTTTCACGCCTATCCTCCGCAGTAGAGCCGGCGGAGCGGGCGGTGGCGACTTGAGAAGTAAAGCCGCGTATCCATTCGGGAAGATCGGCAAATCGTCCGAGATGATGTTCTCGTCCCCGGAGCGACGTCGACGGTGCGGGCTCGACGAAAGGTTCAACTTCTGCGCTGCTCTGTAAACCAAACATGTTCTGACTGTAAAAACGGTTATTTTTTCAGCGGGGGTGAATTTATTCTTTTTCTTTGCCGCACATAAAATATCTAATTTTATATTCAGCTTATTTTTCGCTTTTTACTTTCTTCGTGTTGATATGGTATTGTAAAAATTGTATTCTTCGTTGAAAAAATAATAGAACATTTTTCTCCACAAAAAGTATTGTTATTTTGAGCTCCTATACCTATATACAATGACCCGAGTTCCAATGGATGTCTCCATATTAATAGCTAAACCTAATATCAAGGCCTGTCTTTCTTCATGTAGATATGGTATTGTAAAAATTGTATTCTTTGTTGAAAAAATAATAGAACATTTCTCTCCACAAAAAGTATTGTCATTTTGAGCTCCTATACCTATGTACAATGACCCGAGTTCCAATGGATGGCTCCATATTAATAGCTACACCTAATATCAAGGCCTGTCTTTGTTCATGTAAATATGGCATTGTAAAAATTGTATTCTTCGTTGAAAAAACAATAGAACATTTTCCTCCACAAAAAGTATTGTCATTTTGAGCTCCCATACCTATATACAATGACCCGAACTCCAATGGATGTCTCCATATTAATAGCTAAACCTAATATCAAGGCCTGTCTTTCTTCATGTAGATATGGTATTATAAAAATTGTATTCTTCGTTAAAAAAATAACAGAACATTTTTCTCCACAGAAAGTATTGTCATTTTGAGCTCCTATACCTATGTACAATGACCCGAGTTCCAATGGATGGCTCCATATTAATAGCTACACCTAATATCAAGGCCTGTGTTTATACAGGGTGTTCGACTACAGGTGGGAGAAATTTTAGGGGTTGGTTCTTGACGATAATATAAGACGAAAATGAAGAATAAAAAAATTGCGACTCCGGCTTCGTTAATTAGCTATCAACAATTAAAAATCCTAAAATGCGGTAACGTTTTCGACTTTTCAACTCGCTGGGGCCCCAAATGAGAACCAAGGTATGCATGCATTTATCACTTGATGACGTACGCAACGTATACCTCTGTTGGTCGCATAGCCGCATTTTAGGTGGATTTTTAATTGTTAATAGCTAATTAACGAAGCCGGAATCGCAATTCTTTTATTCTTCATTTTCGTCTTATATTATTGTCAAGAACCACCCCCTAAATTTTCTCCCACCTGTAGTTGAACACCCTGTATACTATCACTTTGTAAGAGCTGCGGACTTAAAGTGTTTGTTAATACCGTTTCTAACATTCTTGTGTCTTTGTTATATTATTTATGTTTCTTCAGTGTCCTGTTCTGTTTTGTGGTTTTGTATTTTGTGCTGTATGTATTGTATTCTATATATACTGTATTCTATGTATTGCATTACAATTATGTTGAAATAAAGCTCATATGAGATTTTCTAATAAAAAAAAAATTACTCAAGTTAATATTCGGACGCTCTAAAAAAATACGATAACTTTTAAATATTGTACAATACGGTTTCAAAGCTAGAGCAATTAGTTTACCATAGGATGTGAAAAGACATTGTTTAAAAAATTGCTCGGAATTTTGAAAAAAATATTGATCGGAATTGTAGAAGAAATAAAAGTTTGATTATACATTTTTTTATGTGATCCTATAATGAAAATTTAAAAAATACGTTTCGTAGATCTCTTTTGAAACTCCTCCAACTTTGTACGTGTTTATTTAAAGATTGGACCTGAAATTTAAATTTTGAAATTACATTTCTAATATTTTTCTAAAAACATAAATTCAACAGATCGACCGAGAAATGTAAAGTTTTCTTCCCGACCCTAGAACTTCTCCAACTTTTCCTATTCTTCTTTCCAAAAAGATTCCACCTCAGCATAAAATATCCCGCTTCAAGATTCTACAGACGTTCGAAATGTTCATCGGGAGTCTGACTGGTTATAGTGTAAGGGGTTTAAGACCGCAGTCGCATCCGAAAAATCTAATTAAACGATCGCGTGGGCGAAGAGGAGTGGCGGGGTTCCGGGGCCACCGAAATTCTTCAATATCCGGCAGAATCCGTGGCTCGAGGTTAAGAGACACCGGGGCGCATGCAACCTCGCGTGTATAATAAACTTTTTATAGCGTGGAATCCAATATCAGTCGGGAGACAAGGCGATGGGAGACGAGGCGGGACAAGAACGAGGAGCAGCGTTTAAATCTCAGGAGAACGGAGAACATAGACGACCGTTCGTTCGTTCGTTCATTCGTTGGTTCCTTCGTCTCAAACGCTTCCTGCGATGCCTATCTCCGTAGATACGGGACCAGCGGTAGGAAAGGGTCGCAGGATTCCGGAAGGTATGTGTCTCGGGGGTGACTGGGTGACATACTCCGCGGGGCAAGCCAGTAATCAGCGAAGGTAATGTGCCGGAACCCCGTACGCGACAGGGTACCGCGTTTAAATGGGTGCTGGTCGAGGGTGTGGGACGCAACGAGGGACCCGCGGGGATGGGGATAGGGGTAGAGAGAGGGTGAAGAGGTGTAACAGTGGGACCATCGAGGCTCACTTTTGGCGGGGACAGAGGACGTTCGAGGGGCTCGGTCGCCCTAACTTCTCCAGCCCTCGGGCCTCGTTAACCCACGCTCTGTGAAATTGGAAATACCAACGAGAGAGCGAGCCGGCCGAGTCGCGCGAGAGAGCCTGGCGCCTCTCTCTCTCTCTCTCTTTCCCTCTGGGCTCTCGGCACCTCTTTTCGCTCTGATGCGGCGCGAGCCAGCCCTCTCGTTTTGCGGCGTGCGCGTGCAAGCTTTTGCGACCACCGTGGCGGGGTGTCATAAAAAATAGAAAGGGCTGAGGACAGGGGGACACGGTCCGGTTATCAACGTTCCCCGGCGCCTGCATCGTCCGCACGACTTCCGGCCGCATTACGCCCGAATAATCCGCGTCGTTCCCAGCGAGCAACCATGGGCCTCGGCTAATAGTCTCGCGACGACCGCTATGCGAGCAGATACTCGGCTGCCAGGTCCGAGAGCTGTGCGACACTTTTTCTCTTTTCTAACGAGGATCTCGGTGGGAGGATCATGCTGGATAAAACATTCTGAAGCGAATCGGTTCAGATTGTTTTTTTTTATTATTTAAACCTTGTACAAGATTTATTACAACGTTAGATAATACAAGCTAAACAGAAATAATATAAACATGGAAAGAGTCTTATCAATATAAACTTATAGATGTCCAAATATACATTTTTCTTTTTGGAAGACACCTATACACGTAAATTACAATTGTTTAAGAAGGATATAATATGTTGACAAGCCCCGATATTAGGCCCAGTCAGGAATACGGAAACATCCAACAGATGTTTGATTGTTGAGATGAGATGTTCATCCAACAGATGATGGGCAACTGAAAACCTAGTTTGTGTAGCTTTTCTAAAAGTAACGATCTTTGAGTGTTGTATCAGTCACACTGCCAAACAACATGGTTGAGAGTTTCACTCTCAGAATTACACACACATGGGATTGTCAATGAATCCTATACGGGAAAGAGAGCCAGGCAAATGATAGTGGTTTGCTCTACATCGGTTTATAGAAACTACAAATAACCGAGATAAATTTTTACCTTCAAACCAAGGAGAACGATTATTCTTAAAGTAATGCGCAAAATAATATTTGCCTTTATACAATCCTTGTTTTCTAATTAACAGTGAAGTATTGTTGAAGGCATTTTTCATGAAGAGTTCGTACAGATCAGTATGGGGAACTCTCGATATGTCTGAAGAAAGGAAGGAAGTGGCACTTTTGGCCAGACTGTCGGCTACCTCGTTACCACAGACTCCTGAATGTTATGTTATCCTTGATTGATGTTATCCTTATATTATCCTTGATGTATATTTTATATAATATTTATTTGAATGGATTGCGTTAAAATGATTAAACTTCCTTCTTATGTCCAGTATATATGAATTGGCCCTTGCAGCGACTTTGACAGATTCGAGACTCATAGGAGCACTCATGAAATCCGAAAAACTGCAGTAATTGTGCGGATTATTATCTAGAACAATGTCTAGAGCTTCCTTTAGCAGTCCTTGTATTCCCTGCATTCCTTTCACCGATTGCTTTGAGTCTTTTCGTAAAATTATGTTTGACAATACTCTAGCCTCTATAAAAGCCGATGGTCTTTTCAAGGGTAAATTCTATTTTCAGAAATTTTTTAGTGAAAATCGACTTCCTTGGTTTTCACAGTTAAACCTATCCCGAACATTTATTGTCACTATCAACAGGTGTAGATCTGACCACTAATCTTGCTTCTTCTCTGGCTCGCATTGGATTTATTGATGATCCTAAGTGTAGTTGCATGGAGAAGGACGAATCACTGAACCATGTTTTGTGGCAATGCAACTTGTATAATGAGGAAAGGCTCAAATTAATTAATAAACTCCGATTAATTAACTTCCAGCTTCCAATGGACGTCTCCATATTAATAGCTAAACCTAATATCAAGGCCTGTCGTTATATACTTTCATTTTTTAAGAGCTGCGGACTTAAAGTATAAGTATAATAAATTGAATGATATCGGCGCTAGGTTCGATCATTTTTAGAAAAACAACAAATGTGCAATTATTTAAGCATGTTTCTAAAGTTACGATCCCTGCTTAAATAATTGCACATTTGTTGTTTTTCTGAAAATGATCGAACCTAGCGCCGATATCATTCAATTTATTATATTACTAATTTTCGATCGAGAAGAATTTAACCTTTAAAGTATAAGTGTTTGTTGATACCGTTACTATCATTCTCGTGTCTTTGTTATATTATTTATGTTTCTTCAGTGTCCTGTTCTGTTTTGTGGTTTTGTATTTTGTGCTGTATGTATTGTATTCTATATATACTGTATTCTATGTATTTTATTACAATTATGTTGAAATAAATCTCATATGAGATTTTCTAATAAAAAAAAAAATGTCTAGAGCTTTGTTTAGTGGGTTGAGATTGTTGTATGCAAGTTGTTTCGGGACGCAGGTACACGCGGCTGTGAGGTGATTATGCGTGCAAAATAAGTATGTTGGAGTGTACAACGAAATGCACGGGATACGCGCAGTAGGAAAGGTCCTGTTTTGACCTGAAGTTTATTACTCCTCTACAGTCGCTATTCCCCTACCCAGAAAAATCAGGCACTTCAGTCCTTGCCAGTCTACCGAGCCAATCACAGCTCAGACCTCCTGTCATCACTCTAATTTTTGTTTTGGTGTAATGTTTTAACAATAAAGTATCTTGTTGTGTTTCATGTGAACTATTTAATTCATCACTGACCAACGTTGATCCCAGTCAATCCCAACAAGTAGAATAAACAAATTATATTTCTTCGGTTAATGCTTCGTATTCAAGAAAATTGAGCTTGAAAACCAGGTGGTTACGCGTGCTGTTAAATAGGAAGCTGACGCGTCTGATCCAGAGTTTATTCAAAATAACGTCGCCGATAGGACGACGACGAAAATCGTCCGAGCAGAATAATTGGCGGCAGTTCTTGGATGACCAATCGATCGGTTTCAGAGGGAGCCGGGCGAATGCGAGGAACTTATTTTGCTCGGTCAAATATTTAAACGGCGAAAGTAAGTTCCAGCTGGAGGGAAACTTCAGATACTTTGCGATAGCCAGACGCCAGAGTCAACAGCGCGATCGAGAAAATGTAGTTGACGGAAAGTACGTACGCTCAAGCGACACTTTTCTTCTACGGTTGGCGAGTCTACTTAATCAATTCTCTTAATATTTATCCCGTTTCGCGAAGGAGAAGGGAGGGAGAGAGAAAGGGGCAAAAAGAGCTGCAAAAAATTGCCGTAACGAAGAAGCTGGCTGGATACATTACATCTTTGCCAATTCGATACGTTTCCCTCGGCAAAGTAATTTCGTTGAAGAACCACGTAGAATCGATTCGCCTATGGGAAACTAATACTTGTAATCGAGAATAACCTCGTAAGGATCGTAAGATAGAAGAGTGCCAATTGAGTGCTCGAGATGGAACGAGCCCCGCAGGGATATTGTTCGCCCGTAACACAGAAGAATATTTATTGAAAACACGTAGAGCGCCTTATTCGATGTACTTGTTGTTCGTGTCGAGTAGATCGTTAACTCGAGCTCTCGAGTGTCATGGAGTGAACTTCAACACGGAATTAACAACCATTGGGAGATGTTGTATTGCAGATTCGATTGATCGACACTTTGGAACATTTTCCAGCGAGAGAAATGTAATACTCGACGAACGGCGCGGCGTGTTGCGCTGAGAATAGTTTGTTTCGAGAAAAAAATAAGTCGGTTCTTTCATCTCCCGCAATGCTTTGGGAATCCGAAAACGAAGTGGCGGATTCGAGAGACCCAGGTGGGCGTCGCGCGAACGCAATCTACGCATCAATCACTAGGAACAGATGCGTACTGTGTCTCGCGCGTTCTCAATCTTCAGCGAAAGGTTATTTTCCTGGATGCCTATGATCGATAATCACCGACGACACCATAAATAAAAAGGTAGAGATAATGATGAAAAATGATCAATTTTGGAGCTGATTGCACGTCTTAAGGAACTCGATTGTATCATTCCATTGCAAAATAAACTGTAATATAAATATAGGAAAAACTGAAAGAGGAAACAGTAATAGTGTTTTGCAAGCGACGTAATGGCGTATCTAGTCTTTTTGTATTTGTACTGTTTTCTTAGAAATAAAGAAGACCTTCAATTTGTTTTTATCATATGAAATGCAAATGCGTCAAGGCAAATTAGGCTGTTCTTCCGTTTATGGCAAAAATCAGAATTCGATGAAATTTTGAAAATAGGTTCTTTTTTTTACTAAAATAACGATTGCCAGAAGGATTTTTGGCGCGTCGAAAAAAAATTTTTTATCATTTCAATGTTGCGCTCTACCTTAGCGATTACTGACTTACCGACTTTGTACTTTATGTTCGTGCTGTGCGCATGCGTCATATATATATTCTGGAAATTAATGTAAAATGTATAGAAAATTTAAATTGTTAAACCAAGTGAACCAATATCTACAATGGGAAGATTATGCGATGGGAATTAATTTAGATTAGGTTAACCCGAAAAGTTTATTTATTATTTATGTGATTAGAATGAGTTGTGGTTAGATCGGGGTGGGGGCGACCCGACCACGCAAACGACAATCCAGGAGTAGTCTTTAAAAATTTCAAGTTTACCTTATATATGTATTACTTTAAACTAAAGAGGATTCGTTTATAGATGATATGTGTGAATTTTTATGGCGGTGCGAGGTGAACTAGGCTGGTGATGATCCCTTTTTACAACTAATTAAATATATTCTATATAAAATAGAAAGTCGGTAAGGTAGAGCGCGACATTGAAATGATAAACAAAATTTTGTTCGATGCGCCAAAAATCCTTCTGGCAATCGTTATTTTCGTAAAAAAAGAACCTATTTTCAAAATTTCATCGAATTCTGATTTTTGCTATAAACGGAAGTTTCGCTGCAAATTACAAGTGAAATAAATTAAACTAATTGATTCTAACTATTAAACAAATAGTAATAATGATTACGAAAATGTGTGCGAACACTACGCACGTAGCGCATTGGCAAAAAAGAGAGAGATCAAATTGGATGTTCTCCAAGGGTAAAATAGTTAGTAGACAATCAGAGGAGGTGTCAACCGTTAATCCACGGACGCCGGACTCGACACCGCAATTAATAGCTCGCATGTCGATCGTTTGCATCGCTTGTCGAATAGCCCGATCAGACGAATCCCTCTCGATCGACAGAGCGGGAAAGTATTCCGAAACAATAGTTGTCATCGGGCATCGAATCGCGTTGCTTAAACGGAGGCCGGTGCGCGGTGGCGTGGCCGTGAATCGATTCCGAGCGGAGCCGACAATGCGAATGAGTTACAAGGCATTAAAACGACGGCGCAGCCGTTGCAAAAATGTTCTCGTGTAATCGGATTTGGTACGGCATCGATCACCAGCCCGCTGACCGTGTCTCGACGTTGACGGACTTCGTCAGGGCCGGTGTCGTCGCTGCGATCATAAATTTCCCGTTCGGCCATCCCCGTTCCTTCGTCTGCCGTTTTATTTTTTATTTAGCGACCAAAGGTATCGAGAGTACGAAGGGGGATCGCTCCGACGCGATGGCGGCACGTTCTCGCGCGCTCGTAATTCGCACGGAAATTACACGCTTAATTCGCGATGTTATTTACGAGCCGAGCGGACACTCGCGCCCTCGACCTCGAACCCTCTGCCCCCGTCGTCCACCCCATCGCCTGCACACTCACCCCCATCATTGCTTGGCAACTCGCCACGTATCTCGGCTTAATCAAGGAAATTATGGTGCGAAGCGCTTTAAACGTCGGCCGCCGTTAGTAAGGTCGCATATCTCCTACTCCGACGCGTCTGATACCGTGCCCGGCAGGAATTAAAAACTTCGGGAAGGATGCGAGCACGCGAGCGCTTCCACCGCAACCAAGAGTATACGTATCTCCGCCTCTCGGAAAAAATGCTGCATCTCACGTGCTTTCACTTTAGAGATATGTAATCCTCGAATCTTATTTTAAGCCCCCTTGATCCGAGAAGGAGATCCTGTGGGAACACATTCGAAAACAGTTATTGTCTCTGTAAGAGTGTTCGAACATTATACACTGCCCGAAGTTACGTGAAGCTACACATCTATATACAGGGTGTCAAAAAATTCCTCCGACACCCGAAAATGTGGCTTTGTTTAGGAGTTATTAACGAAAAACACGAATGTTCAATTTTATGATTTTGTTTTTAGAACACTGTATCTTATTATACAATTACCTAAAATCAACAATATTTTGAATTTAGGAGCTTCGAAGAGTTATCAATTTATAGCAAAAACAAATTTTTTAATCTATTAACCTTGTAAAATTGAATTTTGGCCACAAAAACCGGGCTCCTGGACCACTGTGCACAGGCGATATTTTTGCAAAGGGGAATGTCGTTTGAAATGATCTCAGCAACCTCCCACTCCCGGATGTTGAAGGAATTTTGGGACACCCTGTACAAATAAATAATATATTTCACCAAAAAGTTAGGCGGCTTTATGGTAATTTCGGGCAGTGTATGCATGTCACTGTAAATTTCGTATTCTACGATTTAAGTAATGCATAAACGCAATTTTTGTGACATGCTGCGTTTTTTTAGAGCCACGACCACTTCCTAAGAACTGCTTTCTCTCGTCTCTTTCGTGGAACCTTTTTCAGAGCGTGTCGGACCGAGTCAAACGACGCGATGGTCAACGACGAGCTTTCTCACCCGACCGATGGGAACTGATTAAAATAATTGAGAACTGCTTTGATTTCAGAAATTAACGGGGCCGTCGTCGACTTCGCGACTCCTTATCGTCCGCCGTGCTTTCAACGTGGACACGTCCGCGGAAAAGATTCTGGTAGACTTATGGAAAGCACGTGCGAGGCGAGAACTCCGAGAACGCGAGGAGATTCAATGACCGGATCAATTAAAATTAATTAGCTTCGCAAGTTATGACACCGGATCGTACTAGCGATGACGGAACCAGCCAACACGGAATTTTCTACTGTTAATTGCTGATGTGCAGCATTCGCGGTACGTTAAATATAGTTATAGTTTCTATTGTAATTGAAGTGATCATTTATTTACACACTGATTGAATGCGCACGGGAACCATTGTTCTGAATTATGTAGCTATAAATTACCTGGTAACTAATGTGAAATAGACAGTTGTGCCTGACAATCTGTGGCGGCAGGTTAAAATTAATCAGTCCGGTGACTGACGAACGGACAATGAATCCACTCACTATTGTGTATTTGGATGCGATAATAAGCAAGGTTAGAGGGTGGGTGTATGATCTATCAACTCGTTCGCGTTTAGAATCTTTCGGGATATAAACGTCATTTTTATTCGAATTACACAAGTGAAGTTTAAATATAATTTTGCAGAAAAAACGACTTTATGCAAAATATATAAAAGTATCCAAATTTTATTTATTTTATTGTTATTGTGTAACATTTTTAAAATTTTCAATATTGGCCCACATAAAAAAGTTGTAAAATGCAACTTTTAGTAGTTTTGCTACAATTCCGATGAATTGCAATTTTTGACAACATTTGTTTTCACATCCTGTGGCAAACTAATTGCTCTAGCTTCCCAAAAAAATTAAAATCGTATAATACGATTTTTAAAAAGTTATCGCCTTTTTAAGAGTGTGCCAATACTTCTTTTACCCACTGTATGTCAAGAGAGTATGACACTTTACAAATTTTGAAGAAACTTGAACGTAGATTTAATATTCTTTGGAATAGGTTTAGTGTTAATTTTCTTTTTTTTTATTAAGCCACTGAAACGTATTGTAGGTTTATTTCGGCTTTAACAAAGATACACTACTTTTACAGTTTGAGTACATTTACAATATGACTAACCACTAGAGATGCAGATCACAATCATTTAGAAACTGAAAAATATATTCACAGGCTTTGACAGTAAATTATTTACAAGTTTAATTCTTTGGGATTCAGATAAACAGCACTGCCATAATACATGATCCAAATCCTCAGAAGCTGAGTTACACTTACAACTGGGATCATCAATAATATTTACACGATGAAGAGAGGCAGCTAAGTTGTAATGATTGGCCCTGATACGATTAACAGTGGATATAAAGCATCTTTTTAAGGAGACATTTTGAGTAAACCAGAGAGATTGCCTAGGGTTTAGAATTTTTGAAAATAATGAATGCCCTTGAAGGTGTCTTGTTCAGTGATTGTACAACGAGTGTTGAAGTTACCTTTTAGCTTGAATTGACAGGTAAAATCAGTGAAAGGTACTTGGGATACGTCCACTACATTAGCAGATGTAGCAGATTTTGTAAAGGAGTCGACGTCTTCGTTTCCAGAAAAATTTGATAGTTTTCGAGTTATCCTGACAGAATTTTGCATATTTCTTCTTAATGTCTAAAAGTTTAGTGTTAATATTCTGGGATTGCGAGTGCACGCCTAAGTACCCAAGTGGTCCCTGTTCATGATAGGACCTTTGGTCAGGTAGAGCGAAGGTCAAATAACACGATGCCTAGCTTGCACCTGGTTTGTTTCTACCGACAGTTTAGACTCAAGGGGGTGTGAATGAGTGAGAGAGAGAGAGAAAGAATGAAGTCGACAATGTAAGGGCTGTTTTCCGAAAAGACAAGCCAGTTTGTGCAGCGAAGGACAACGGTCGTAGATACCGTCAGCGTAGAATAGCCGCGTGGATTTATTATTTTTTAGTATAGTTGTACGTTTTTAATAAATATGTAGTTCTTAATCACACATCTGATTCACTGCCGAAACTTCCAATCCCACAATATTGCACGCTCTGTAAGCGTGAACAGAGTATTTTCAGCATAACCACACAGTGACGTAGAACGTCCAGTCCGGCGTTTGAATGGCCACGAGTTCCTCAACAAAATTTGTCAATTTCTTCAATTTCCGGTAGCTGTAATCTCCACTCAAGCCGCAAGGTGCCCCGAAAAACTCGGCAATCCCGTCGGTAACCGTTTCCTCTGCAGCTCCCTCGTTTTGGTTCTCTCGTCGTGCGAAAGTCTCTTTCAGACTCCTCGCCATCCAGTTGCCCGGAAACGGAAAGAAAACACCGAGGATTCCGATGGGATGGATGGAGAACATCCGAAAGGGCGCGGATGAAAGTCCGGATAAACCGCATCCCAACGTCCGCCGCGCCGTAACGACAAATCCCTGTCCCTCGCGTTCACGTCCTTGATTGAATTGCCATAATCGATTCGCGAAAAATCCCGGCCACGTATTCACCTGCCACCCGCATTACCTCCGGCTCCACTGTTCTCTATCTCACTCACCCACTCGCTCTCTACCATTCCCTCGCTTTCTCTCTCTCTTTCTCTCTCATGCTTTCTGCCACTCGAATTTCACCTCGTCGCGTCTACGTCCGCAGTTCGACGGTCCAAGATAATCAACAGCAACCCTCTCGTTCTCTAAAATCGCTCGTCCACCATCCATCTGCTCTCCCGATCGACAATTTTCAACGTGCGTCACAATTATACGCGTCGAACCTCTCGACACTCAACGCGCCTTTTGCGCTTTTCGCCGACGACGCTTCCCATGGTGATTTTTGCGTTTGTGGTTCCCGAAGCACGGAATGCTCGACGAGGCCTACACGAATTTCTTGTAAGCCAGGTGTTCCGTCGTTAAACCCTTTGCGCAGGAACGAGTGCGAGACCGTGTAGGTCGGCTAGACTACCTACTATTTTTAGTGTATGTATGTATATGGGATTTGGTCCCCTCAGGGTTTCAAATCCATTTACCAATCTCCTCTCTTTCCACTCTCTCTATCGCCAAATTTCAGCGTATTTCAGCCTAATTTTCAGCGGGACCTACTTTTTATTATGGTGGGTTCCGAACCACCTTTTTGCCAACAACACGCGACCGGTACCCGGGCAGCCACCGCCTGGTGTAATGTTCTATACCCATGCGGTCACACATCCAAGCACCGGTCACATCCAACGCTGTTTAACTTCGGTGATCGTACAAGAACCGGTTTTTGAAGCGAGGCAATGGTCGTTGACTACTATTTCTAGTGAATCTACCATATTTCGAATATTCGAAAAACCCGAAAGAAACGCGTCCACCTGCGATGGATTGTTAAGGGAGTAGAATCCTTTTTGCAAGGACTGCAAAGGTGCGGGATTCGCGTTTCCATTTCTCAAATACCAAAATGGAGGTTTTCAGTAATCAAAAACGCTAGATAAAAGATTGATTTAGGACGCTTGTTCGGTCGCATAGGAACCATACACGTGGATTTCTTTCGATTGATTTTTATGGTTCGTTCGTGCCTAAAGACCGTCGTAAAGGATTAAACGAACTATGATCATTCGACGACCACTCGAGGCATCTGGCCTAATATTTAGTTTTTCTACATCCTTGAAAATACAAGGTATCATAAATCTAGTCCTTCCGAAGGATCACCCGCGACCGTTGAGGGGGTACCAGACCCATGGAGCTAGTGTATATATCAGTGTAGCCAACCTCCACGCTGAAACACAGTTTGGCAACAGTTTGGCAATAATTATACTAAGTTTCGCTATCAGTACAAGTTTTTTTCTTTTTGTATAAACGAAATATGGGAAGTTGAATGCAATCACAGGAAACCATTGTTTGTAGTTATAGAAGCATGTTACGAGCTGTGTGAGGGCTCATTCTAAAGAGGAAGGTTGATCCCGCTTCGCTCTGGTCATAATTTATGTCAGAAAAATCGTTTTGTATTAGAAAAATACATAGGAACCTGAGGTTGGTCGTCTCGATTGTTTCCCCTACTTTGGACGCTCGATCACGGCGCGATCGATTCCGAGAAAGAAAATAGCATACCCTTTACGATCTATGACATTTAAAAACCCCGTTTTCTGGTCATAGATCGAGAAATAACTGTACAACGCACCGGCCATTGTCTTGTCATTCGTTCAGTACAAGTTTGCATCGCGGTATATCGTTGTCCAGCGATGAGGACAATCATCAAAAACGGGATCGCATCAGATCCCTCGCGTACGGAATCGCGTCTCTCATTAGATCCGTGAGCGTCATATATTGTCTCGATTAAATCCGAATTAGGATTATTCAAATCTGCGCGCGTATAAGGCAGGACCTGCTAGACCAGCCTTACTGATGAGTCCCCTAGCAGGTCCGGGACGAAACGCTTCGTTTAACGTATTTTATTGTATGCGAATCGATTATTGTCTTTTGCGTCTTTATAACATTTGAACTCCTTGCCCAAGATTAATTTGGCAGGCACAGATCCGATACACAAGTCGCGAATCATCACACAGCGACACAACATCACATAACAACGCTATCGCCCTCAAAGTACTATTCTTTCGTTTACGAGGTGTAATTTGCATTATTAGGATGCATAGAACTGTCGAATAATAATAGAATAATACTTTATAGAAGTGAATTCTTATTTCTTCTGTAGTCGAGGCTGCGTGCTGCATCACACTGAAAAATATACAGAGTATTGGCTTCGCGTAGAAGGTTGGAAGAGCTACAATGAAGATGTAGAGGAAAATACTGGCAGACAGTGAACTGAAGATAGGTTTCACTGCTTTCGGAACTGTCCGTGCCAGAATTTACTGTGTGAGTGGCTTTATATGTGCCTGAAACAGTAACGTATGACTTCGGGAAGTAACATTTTAGTATTTCGGTTTGGATTTGGATTCCGAAGAACACCCGGTAGGAATCCCTGGTCACGAGAAGGTTGTACGTCGAAATTCGAGTCTGGCAGGGCACGTTGCACCGCAGGAAAACTCATCTTAGACTTCCGGTGGGAAGAACACGGTGTACGTGCATCGTGCAGATGCAGTTTTTCCGTGTCGGGCAGCACGCCACGCGGTAAATTCGCGAAGGACCGAGGAACGGCGTGCGTGAGTGGACCGTTTAACTTACATCGTTGTACGTGCGCGGTTCCCGCGTCGTAAATCATACTGGGAAACGCAGAGAAACGGGCGAAACGATCGTGGAACAAGCTCGTTGGAGAGAGCCGAGGGTGGAACAAGGCCGAGTGTCTCAGCTGTTCACCGCTACTAGCTCTGATTGAATTGCTTCCGCCGGTTTTCTCGCGTATAACAAACGGAGGACGATACACGCCGTCGTCTTGTGGACCCTCGCAAACTCCCATTCACGTGTGTCGAAGCCGCTACTCCGACGAAATAGTCGCACTGTTTATGGAAGCTGTCGCTATAATTCCCCTTCTGCCTCGATACTCTAGAAACTGTTCTTTTCGCACTGGCAAGAACTGGATCGAAGTCGTCCTCTAAAAGCGACGAAGCGTTCCAGTTTAATATTAAAGGAACACTTTTTTATTCCATTTCATTCGTACACCCAAAGGTCAATTACATTCTTAACGAAAATCCTATAAAATTCTAACTGAATTAGAGATTGAAGTCGATCAATTGATTATGCTTTCACGGTAGGTCTCGTTCGCTGAACGGGACCGAATGACTTTTATTCGACTCATAAATTGTTAATACTGGGACGGGGGTCGGCAGAATTCGACGTACAACAGCTTAACAGTTGGTATTCCCTTTGAGGAGCTATCTCGTAAACCACCAATCACCCGGGGATCTGAATAGCCGCGGGTTTACGAGCCTGAAAATTAGATTTTCCCGCGTCAGGAGTCGATGAGACGGCTCGAGTAACGCGATAACGTTTCGCAGGAGCATCGAGTATTCCGCGTTGAGTATTTCGATGGCGAAAACCACGTCGAAGGGCGACCCTTCGCGATGGTAACGGCAATCAAACTTTTCCGTAATACAAATCAGATTTCCACGGTTTAGAGCGCGGGCGCGAGCGCTCGGATCATCTCGGCGTCGCGCCCCCGGCTTCACCTTTTCCCGATCGTTCTCGTTGTCGCCGCCTCCTCCTTGAATATTTATGGTGGTTCGCGGAAGGGAGCTCCGGGGTCGAGTCGGAGATCGTCTACGTGAGCTGGTTCCTCCAGGAGCCAACGTTAATACGGCGAATAAATCAGGACAATATTCGAAAATTACGCGTGTAACGTGCCATGAAATGAACCGATCGGCCGTCACGCTGTTTCTCCGCGGAGAGGGCCGGGCCCCGTGATTCCACCGACCGACGCGGACGCGTAACTATATTTCACGGTCCTCCCCCGGCGGGATTACTTTTTTCGCGAATCCCTTCTGGTTTTTCCACCCCTTTCCTTTTTCGCCCCGCCGTGCTCCACCCCCGTCTTGTTTCATTTCGTGACTCTCTGGCCCCGACGCGGCTCGACGCTGCGCTCGCTATTTTTTCCCGTCCCGCCATTCCTTTCGGCATGGCCGATAAATACACGGGGGGGTTTTCATTGCACTTGCCGCGAACCACGCCATCGTCTCTGGCCACCCTCCCCGCTAGATGCAACCAGCCCCCCTCACCCCCGGACGCATCCTGCCGTTGATGGACGAGGAGCCGCCTCGCCATCCCCTTTCCATGCATCAATTTGGCGAGTTCGCGTGTATATACGTATATCGGAAGGGGTGATGCTCGCCATCTACCTCTCTCCCTCGCGTCACCCGTCTTCACCCCTTATCCCACCCCCCGCCATTTCGTGTTCCCTCAGCCGGTGCACAGTCCTTTCTGTTTCGTTCTTATCAATTCAAGCGTAATGTGTCTGCAGGATGAAACGCATCGCGTTCCGCAGGATCACAAAGAGACGGTTCGGTGAAGGACCGTCAAGGGGTTCGGTCCATCTGTAGCCCGCAATTTCCGCCTTTGCCGGTGTCCCGTCGCGCGTCTACGCCCCCGCTTTTTCGCTTCATTTTTCTTCAACGCGCGCCGACCCGAGCTCGCGTTGCAGCTGCTGGTGCGAATCTCTCGTTGACGAATTTATCGGCGAACGCGCCCTGGCAAATCACCGACGACAACCACCCGATACCAGGCGATCTTCGCACCGTAACGGGCTGTCGAACCTTCTTCGTGTCAAGGTCGCCGAATCTTGCAGCCACCCGAACGTTGCTTTGTCGGTAAATTCATTGCGAAGAAGTGCCAATTCCCGGCAATCACGCACGGCGAACTCTTCCACGAATTGTCGGACGACCTCGCTCATTATCCCGCGAAATCGATAGCGTCGGTCCCCTTTTCCTTCGTCTTGTTCTACTAGGAGCAGATAATCACCGGGATAACACCTGGATGTCGACGGAATCTTCCGGCAGGTATATGATTTATTTTGACGCATTCCGTGCTCAGACGTGTTCCTGTCACCCGGCTGGCATATTTCAGCGTTATTTGGCGACGGAAACTCGATACGCGCCGACGCGTCGTCGGGACAGCGGAATCGGAACGATCGTCGACCGTCGACGTCGGTTTATCGAAAATTTATTCGTCCCGCCGACATGTGACTGGCTCGCTTTGATGGGGACCGACAGCCACCGGACATCGTCACTGCTGACAAATGAAAGTTACTCGATATTGCTTCAATAAAATTCTATCCACGCAATAAATGCTTCGACGACCGATCTGATCGCGAAGGAATGAGAATCGCCGCCATTTTCTCTTTGCGGACTGCTGTCGAGTTCGCTCGTTTGCACCCAGCATTGGGAATTAACTGCTCGATGCGACGCTGCCTTACGCCATTGACAATTTCAGAAAGCATTCCTCTTGATATTTCTTTCTATTGTTCCGTATTTCTGCTTCGCGCGGGTCTGGTTAGTCCCAGGAGGAGTAAACTCTTATGTATGAACTTGGACCACGTACTTCAGTGCAGAAGGAATTATTTTAGATGGCACCACACGATCGTAGCACATCACGTGATCGAACGTGATTGGACCTGACCGATGTTCCAATCTTTGCGCTACTTCGTGTATTTAACTATAACCTCCAAAATCACTGTCAATTGTCAATCACAGTGTCTGGACCATTGTTGCAGATTACGGTTTTTCAATTTATAGAAGACTTTTTAATATTGTTTTATGTTGTGTCGCAAATTTGATTAACGAGTTTGAAAAAAAATTTGTTCATTGTCAAAACAATTGTAGAAATCATTTTCAAAATTGAGCTACACTACACGAACTTATTTTTCAAACTTTATTTTGTGCATAAATTATAACATTTTTTTAAGTATGTTTTTATTATTATATTATATATTATTATGTACTATTATTATTATGTATTATCATATACATATAATAAAAAATTGTTAGAATGAAATATTTATAAAAAATATGTTATATCCTTTTATAGAATCGTATAGCTATATATACATATATAGGTTTTAGTGGAGAGACATACATGTAAATGACGTTACTGAAGTTTGACACCCTTCTTCCGCCATTGCCTTTTTCTAGAAGTTCATTTCATAAAATTTGACTTGACTCATATCGGTGTTTAATGAAGTTACATTACTTTCTAAATGTTTAGCAATTTTGAAAATGTCGATATTGATGAAATTTAATAAAAATTCCAATAGAACAGTCATATAAAAACAAACATTTCGTGAATATGATTGTCGATCGAAAAAATTACTAAGTTTCTTTTGTAAACCCCGCCACGCCTGTTCAATATTTCCAAAAACATTTCTTGAATTTGAGTGCTGTATTACGAAAATATGATACCGGAGGAGGTAGCAAGAAAATCAGTGGTACAAACACACGACGAGCCAGTCGCTCGAAAATTCAAAAGAAAAACGACAAGCTGTCGGTCGAAAATTTTCGGATACATAGAAAATTGAGTATTGTATTGGGAGAATAAAATATCGAAGTGTGTGACTCAAAAATTCAGTAGTGCAACTCCACGGTAAGCCAGGCAGACGAAACTTCTCGAAAATTCAGTAGTATAAATCAACGACAAGTCGGACGTTCGGGAAAAAGTGATGGTTCGTTTTTATTGCATGGTCTCTATTCATGCATTGTACATTTATACATAAAATGTTTGTGTTTTGCATGTATATGTATAATTTTGTATTCTTAAACATTTCGAACAAAAATATAGACTGCTTCAGGGAGATTCAGCGCAACGTCACACTTGAACTCACTTCCTAGCTTATGTTGTAAGTATTAAGTGTATGTAACTTTTTGTGAATATTTGAAGTATTTAATCATAAATTATAATACTTAAAGACATCTGATAAAATGTATATACATGTTTCGAAAGGGCCTGGTATGATACTTTGTAATCTGAGTAAACACTGTACTACTTGAGACAATTGTAATCTTTGCAACGGCGAAAAAAATTGTACACAAAAAGTTAATAATTTTAGTACATTGAAAATAACAGTATTATTAAATTCTTTTATACCGATTCAATTTTAACATAAATTCGTAAAATTAATAATTTATTCAACGAATACAATATTTATGATAATCGTACCTTTGGTTTATGCTATCAATTTTTCAGAATTTATTCTGCGAACATCAAACACAACATTGGATGAATTAATTTCCTCATAATTCTATTACGATTAAACGCGTATATTGAAAATATGAGATTACAAATGAAATAATAATTGTCAAATGAAAATGTCAAACGAAAACTAGGGAATATAAACAGTGAATTGTTTGTGCAAATATTTCCCAGCACAATAATTTACGTCGTTTCATTTAATCGTCATTTGTACAGGAATATTCGGTTATATTATGTATAATGCGTTCTGAGAGAATCTGATGATCTCATTCTCAAACATTTGCAAGTAAAGGAAATATTCTTATCGATCGAAAAATTGAAATATAAATTATAATTATGATATCGGTGCCAGGTTCGATCATTGTTAGATACAACAAATATGCATATTTGTTAAATTAAATAATATTAATTAAAATAATAATAATAATAATAATATTAATTTCTTTTTCAGACGCAAAAATTTGGGTCTCTTGATAATGATCCGCATTGGGATCGAAACGTTGAGAAATTTAAATATTTAACTTGCATATTTGTTGTATCTAACAATGATCGACCTGGCGCCGATATCATAATTATAATTAATATTTACAAGTAACCCAGTTTTATTAAAACATTTCCCCCATTACTAAATCCACTGCGTATCGTAAAATAAATTAATCGATCGTAATCAGGAATCTTTCGAAATGTTCTTCAAATGCTAAACTTGAGAATGAACGAGACATTTTGAAGAGCCGTCGTAAAATTAGTATAACGTTGTTGATTTACGTTCCCCGTCGGATCATCGAACCGCGGCGTCTCGTCGATTTTTCCTCGATCGACGCTCCGCTCGTTAAATCCGCAGACACTTAATTTACGATCCGGCGAACTTCGTCTGGTTCGCAACGAATTAATGTTTGCCGCAAGATCGACGATTCGACAAACTCGTCGCACGAGTGCGCATCCAGGACGACTATGTAAATACTCCTAGGAGCGAACAGGCGGTCGCAAGTTCGCGGAAACTTGCCGGAAGAATTATTTGCGCGCACGGTCCCGTAGCCATGCGGAGAGAAATATGGACTACCAGCGGGTCGCATGGGCTTGCAGAAACAGCTTTCCGACTAGGAAGACTCGCGTTCCGTTTGCCAGCACCGCCTAAACGAACTTCCCCACTGTCTTCGCGAAATGCTAGCCGCGAGACTCGCGTGTTTCGCGTTCCGCTGCTCGTTATGTCGCGGATAAATCTCACCGTGCTATTTCTTTATCCACTCCAACGGAAATGAAAGCTGATTCGCTGCCGTAACCGGAAATGCTTCCGCTGTTCCATCGGTTACGTTCGCATTACTTCTATCTAATCGGTTACCTTCAGCCACGATTCGAAAATGCAATCGGTAGGTTTGCTGATATCTGAAGCTATCAAGTGGGAAATTCGTTTCATTCGAATATAAATAAATTGATAAATACATTGACTGCGGATATCTATCTAAACACGAGGATTTACATACACGTACTTTATCGCGTGTCATTTTAAGTCCACGTACATGAAATACCTACACGTGAAATACGGATCTCTATATCTATGCAAATATACACGGTCCATAACGCAAATGTCCTGCATATTTTACGTTAAACACAGATAATAGAATTACACTGGTTTCGTAATTCTTTGTGTAATGAAAGTACTGTGGCAAAGTGAAATTGTTTTCACCTTATCAATTAATGTGACCGGAAGAATTGAAAAGGTTTTGTATCACAATGTTCTATTCTTCAGTTTGGGAGTAGCAAAACTGAAATGAGTCTTTACTTTATTTAACATCTTTTTAACATGAAGTCTGATAAGAAAATGTTTTGTATAAAAGTTTCATTATTTTCCTCGTAGCATACGAATCTATACGAAAACGAATACCTTCTTCAATCTTTCATAAACATAATTATTTTATAACATTGCTTTTTGTTTAATTAAAATTTGAATGTCATAATTGTTTTATAACTTTGCTTTTTATTTTAAAAATTTCGAATGTCATAATTGTTTTATGTTTATTATTGTATATTGTTGCATATTCATGTATATTCTTGTAGATTCTTGTATATTCGTGTATATTCTTGTATATGCTTTTATATTCTTGTATTTTCATGTTTATTATTGTATATTGTTGCATATTCTTGTATATTCTTGTATATTCTTGTATATTCGTGTATATTCTTGTATATTCTTGTATATTCTTGCATATTCTTGTATATGCTTGTATATTCTTGTATTTTCATGTTTATTATTGTATATTGTTGCATATTCTTGTATATTCTTGTATATTCTTGTATATTCTTGTATATTCTTGTAGATTCTTGTATATTCGTGTATATTCTTGTATATGCTTTTATATTCTTGTATTTTCATGTTTATTATTGTATATTGTTGCATATTCTTGTATATTCTTGTATATTCTTGTATATTCTTGTATATTCGTGTATATTCTTGTATATTCTTGTATATTCTTGCATATTCTTGTATATGCTTGTATATTCTTGTATTTTCATGTTTATTATTGTATATTGTTGCATATTCTTGTATATTCTTGTATATTCTTGTATATTCTTGTATATTCTTGTATATTCTTGCATATTCTTGTATATACTTGTATATTCTTGTATTTTCATGTTCATTATTTTATATTCTTGTATATTCTTGTATATTCTTGTATATTATTGTATATTCTTGCATATTCTTGTATATGCATGTATATTCTTGTATTTTCATGTTTATTATTGTATATTCTTGCATATTCTTGTATATTCTTGCATATTCTTGTATATTCTTGTATTTTCATGTTTATTATTGTATATTCTTGCGTGCCGTGCGATGGCCGAGCGAAGGAAAACAATGGGTCCCGGGTCCGAAATAACAAATCGAAAACGGCAAAGCCGCTTGCAACTCGATTTTACGTATACTCCAGGCGGGAGTAGGCTCACGAGGACGGAGGGCTGATCCACAGACGCATGATTTTCGTCTACCGCGAACACGTTAACAAGCGAGGGAGGGAAAACCGGCCTCGTAGATCAAGGAAAGCGCCGAAGCCTTGAAATATCGAGGGTCGGAGTCTGGTTAGCATAATGTCAGCCGGGAGCGACGCGGCAAGAAAACGCCACTAAGGGGGGAAAGCACAGGGAGGGGCGGGCGAGTAATATGGGGAGGAATTTCTTAAAAAATGTCACACAGGACTTCGCCGACGCACTCGCGGGGGAGAGAAGTCCCGCATTCTGTAGAAGGCGTCATAATATTTCACGTTATCGACAGTCTGGCGGAGCGATCGCTGCGGATGCGAGCACGGAAATATTCCCGCGGGTAGAACGCGCCGCGTCGTTGCGAAAAGTTTCACGGGGTATCGCTGCGGAGAAATGCCATGCAAATTGTCTAGCAGAGGAGTCGGCGACTCCAAGCGACTCCCAGGATTTCGATAAGCCACGATCCTGGGCGGCAAATTAAAACATCCGCGGATAATCCCTTCGTTTGAGGAAGAGCAACAGTTTAAGCTCTTGGAAAATCGGCGCAGCTTCCAGATTTTTTCGCGGCGTTGACTCGATGGAAATATCTCATTTTTAACTATATTTGTGCAGTAGCACGATATAGTAGCTGCAACGTTCGTTTTTTTTTTGTTCTATTCAAATATGATTCAAAAAGCATTTTTAGTTTTTCCCGAATTTTCCATTTTTCTGAGCCACCTTTCCAATTTTTCTTGCCCTAAAATCTTATTCGGACTATTACGAACATTTAAAAAAATCAGTCAAATCGGTCCAACCGTTCTCAAGTGCTGGGCATACTAACGAACAACATTTCATTTTTATTTATACAGGGTGTTCGACTACAGGTGGGAGAAAATTTAAGGGTTGGTTCTTAACGATGGTATAAAACGAAAATGAAGAATAAAAAAATTGCAATTTCGGCTTCGTTATTTAGCTATTAACGACGCGACAAGTTTCTCTAAAATGCTAAGTAGAATTGCAGAAGTTCTATTTGCTTACATTCAGAAAATGAAAGGCTCCAATAACATCAGGTTTTATTATAATTACTTTTTTCGCAGATTGGATTTTTCATAAATTCAGCAATGGCAAGTCAGATTAAATAAGAACTCCGCTGGCAGATGGAAAATCTTCTTAGGAATCCGTGGGTTTAGGATGATCGTAAAAAGAAAAGCAATTTGGAAAGAACGTAGTATCAAGTTTTTCCGTGATAACCAAGCTATCCGGATTGCCGTATTTAAGAAGTTACAACTTTGTCAAATCTTCGAATTACTTCGTTGGACTTGCTTTAGAAAAAGTTTTTAAAGCCAATCAATGGAAAGTCTGTAAAAAAATATGCTACGTAATATTTCAGATATTTTACACATTTCTGAACACTTCCTCAATTGCATACACACTCTGCAAATTATTCGAGATTTATATGACTCATCTACAGCATTAACCTGCAGCACTCGAGTGGCGCCTCTGAGGCGGCAGTAAAAATTGCAGTACTATTATTTAAAATACTGCTTACATTGTTAAGTATGTCGGTATGAAACCAATTACTAAACATTTAAGTATTTTATAAGGTACTAGCTGACCTGACAGACGTTGTCCTGTCCAACTTTCTACAAAGAAAATCCCGCTCCGATTTTCTTGATTCCTGTCTTAAAATATCGTTTTATGTCTGAAAAAACATTGTGTAAAATTTCAAATATCTACCCCCACGGATAGGGGTGATACTGGCGTAAATTCCCCCGCACTTATTATCATTATTATCATATAGATATCAACATGGGATAAACGGCAAACGAAATATATAGACATACTCTATATTTCAGATTTTTTCAGAATTATTTGCCAATTTGCGAATGAAAAAATGCGCTAAATTGCTTGATAATGTAAATTCATAAATTGAAATAGAAATAAACTAACTAGCGGATGTTGATAATGTCGATAATATAAACAGACATTGATAATGTGAATTCCTATTGAAATATGTATTAAAAGCTGCAACGTTCGTTTTTTGGTTGTATTCAAATATGATTCAGAAAGCATTTTCAGTTTTTCCCGAATTTTCCATTTTTCTGGGCCATCTTTCGAATTATTCTTTCCCTAAAATCTTATTCGGACTATTACGAACATTTAAAAAAAATCAGCCAAATCGGTCCAACCGTTCTCAAGTGATGGGCATACTAACGAACAACATTTCATTTTTATTTATACGGGGTGTTCGACTACAGGTGGGAGAAAATTTAAGGGTTGGTTCTTAACGATGGTATAAGACGAAAATGAAGAATAAAAAGATTGCAATTTCGGCTTCGTTATTTAGCTATTAACAACGCGACAATCACGTATCGAGTGACAAATGCATGCATAACTTGGTTCTCATTTGGGGCCCCAGCGAGGTGAAAATTTTTAACAAATCGTTGGACAACATTGAACTCTTTGACGTACACAAAGTACACTTTTGTTAGACGCGTTGTTGATTTTTAATTGTTAATAGCTAAATGGGAAGCCAAAATCGCAATTTTTTTATTCTTCATTTTCGTCTTATATCATCGTTAAGAATCACCCCTTAAATTTTCTCCCACCTATAGTCGATCATCCTGTATAGATTGTATCAATTACATATCTACCAAATTTAAAAATCACAAAGAATGGAAATATTCTGCGTCAGAAGAAACGTTTGATTTTCGAGTTAAAATAGTTCCGAGTGCAAAGGGTTAAATATAATAAGGCATCTTGCAAACCTGCATAATGCACGTGCTAATGCCATCGGTGCACGAGTATAAGACCACACGATTTGAGTAAAGCATCAAGCGCGTTAGAATCTCGTATACAAAACAGAACCTAGCGTCAAATTCCACTTACAAGTTTACACAGTTCGAGGTTACCATGTTACGTTCCGCCGCGGCAGTGCAAGTCACCTTCATCTGCGGTCGCGGTGCTGCAACACTGCGCCTGCGGCCGGTCTAATGAAGGCGGTTCCAACGGTGGCAAAATGTCGGAACATTTACCGAGAAGGTCACAGTTCAGAGCCGGCAATCGTAGAAACATCTCAGATCAACGGTGATAAAACAGCGCTACAATAAATTCGACCTTACATAAACTTTTATCGCATTTGCAACCCTCTAAATTCCATCAGCAATTTAACCCTTTGCACTCGGATATTCTCTCCGTGCGGGGGGACACAGCAAACCATTCGAATGTCCGTTCTCAGGGGACACGGATAGATTACTAGCGATTAAGCGGGACGAAATTATGCGAGTCCGATTTTCCAAAAATTCGTATTCACTTGAATTTTTCTCATTCACATAGCACGGAGAAGCAAAGGAACAGGTTGATTACAACTGAGCTATATGGAAAGAAAGCCGACACTTCCCTAATGATGATTTTCTGAAATGTGAAAAATAGTTCATTGGAACAGCACATCACAAATTAAAGTCTTAAATAACGATTTCAAATAAAAATATGCACTGATCCCTTGATATTCAATTATATTATTTATTTTCAATTTTAATGGCCAAACACTTGAGCCTAATATAATGAATTTGTTAATTAAAGTTTTAAATGTCAAGGGCGCCAGGTTCGATTTTATAATGAACTAGCAGCCCCCGACACGACTTCGCCCGTGCTAAATGGGAGAAGAATTCTGATTTTTGATCCTAAGTATATTAATAGTAGGATTTAAATTATAAGTAAAGTAACACGTCCGTAACATATTAACATATGATAACCCTGGAAAATATTATTAATTCATTAATAACAATTTATTGTTGGAATAATAGTTAAAATAATGAATGTAGACTTCAAAGATGCAAAGCTCGTTCGTAGGCGTGAGGGAGGGGGGTTTTTCGCGGTATGTAATATGACACATGCATGCTTTTCCTAGGAAGACTTGACGTTAAACGTGTCCGAACGTGTTTCGCAGTATAAAATACCTCGTGCTCAAATACCTATGTATATCAATTTTCATACCGATAGGTTCAACGGTGTAGAAGTTGATATATTGCAGCGCCATCTACAGCAGCAAGTTAAAAAAAATGTGTAGTGTAAAAACCGAGAAAATTGACGAGCGGGTTGCCTTTTGAAGGGGCACCGAAAATTGTATATAGACTTGTCATGCGAACAGAAAGGGTTAAAACTAGAGATCGCGCTGTTTCACGTGTATATAAAAAAGGGAAATAATTTATATCTATTGTATGCCTACATGTCCCCCGATAATACATTACCAAAACGAATATATAATTTCATCTCGGTTTAAAGGAGATTAATAACGTATGTATTTAGTAGACTCTGTTCAAACTCTTCATTACGAGTCTGACACGATATTGTAGAGCAAGGTGTTAATACACGTTGCAAACCATAATCTCTAATAAAAACAATAAGTTGTATGAGAAGAAAATGGAAGAAAAAGTCAAATCAAAGGAACGATGGTCCTACTGGTAAGCGTTCCACGAGATGTCTCCGAGTGCAAAGGGTTAATTTCTACTGAGCATCTTTCCCAAGCCAGTTCCGCGTACAACGCTGTCCCCGGATTATCCCATTTCCGCGAACCCTTCCGTTGCGAGACCCGCGTAAGAACTCAAAATTCCATTTCATAGATCGGTGCGCAAACGGCTCGTTGGCCACGGGGTGGTCTGATGAAATTGTTAACAGGTCTCTTTGTCGAGCAGAGGTAGACCTTCGTCAGCCACCCTGAAAGAAGTTTGTACCGATACGCGGAGAAGGAGGCACGCTCGGTTCCCGGAGGAACGACTTTCATTTGTCTTCGGTAGGGCGGTTGTTCTGCTTCGTCTCGGGAGCGCGATCGTCCGTGGGCCAACGGGGAACGTTGACGTCGAGATCTCGTCACCGGTCGCTGACGGGACCGTTAAATATGACGGAACGTCCCGGTGGCATGTGACATGGCGCACTAAACTCGGGCTCGAGATATCTGGCCAATTGCGACGTTCGAGTTTACGGCCGGCCGCTCCCGTCGCGTCGTACCTAAACGTTCGCCTACTGGCCCGCGAAACGTACCTGCAGAAAGTTACGAATGCGACGAAGAAGAACCTTCAGACGTCCACCTTTATCTCCTCGTAATAAACTCTCCTCGCGCGTCCCGTTATTCTCTCCCGTTTTATCCAAGACCGCGAGTGTCTACGCGAGTGGTGCTTCCCCGTTCTTGTTCCCGCGCACAGCTACTTTTACCTCGCCGTTCCATCAGCTTAATCTTCAACCGGCAAACTCGATAAAACGTCACGAGGACGAGACGACACTGCCATTTTTTCCTCGCCGCGGCGAGAGGAACACGCCCACTTTCCGCGCGCCCGGCAACTTTATCGTTCCTCATATCGTCCCGGCGTTATTGAACGCGAACTAAAACGTATTATCCATAAAAGATACTTTCCCGCACATCCGAGCCGTCCTCCACTCCCGCGGGCCTCACCCGCGCGGCATAAAGCCTGGGAAATTTCGTGTCGTCGCCCATCATCGTGCTCCGCGACTAATATTTACAGTTCCATCGCCTTTATTGGGAAGTGCAGCGAGGTCTGGGCCACCATGCGCGGATTCCGTCGCCGGAATGGAACGACCACGATTAAATTTGTAAAAATGTATTAATTGTAGATACGACTTTTTTTGGTTTCAGGAGATTCCTGGAACCGGGATTATTAGATGTTATAAATAATCCCTCATCTTTCTCTTTTTGGCACATTTTAGCGTACCGAGAACCCGTTTTTCACATACTCAGGGTCGCCCATGTGCCCCTCAGTCCACGGCAGTTCATTCCATTTAATTGTAGATACGATTTTTCTTTCGTAAAAGCAACGATTCGAAACAACCAATATCATCAATTCTATCGTATGTCGCAACATCTGATATGTCCCACAAAGAAAGCCCTATGTGGCAAGTTGTATTAACTGTGACTCGGATGATGATTTGTAAGCCTGATTTGCCAACAAATCATCATATGGTTAACTACCAAATAAAAATTTAAGTAACTTAATTAACTAAAAGTTAATTTAAATCAGCAAACCCCATTAGATACGAACCCCGGTTTTGGGGTTTGAAGACTTATTACTTTCGCTAATCTAAATTTGATTAAAACCACATTTAAGTATCATCAATTCTATCGTACGTTGCAACATCTGGTATGGCCCTCAAAGAAAGCTCTATGTGGTAAGTTGTATTAACTGTGACTCGGATGATGATTTGTAAGCCTGATTTGCCGACAAATCATCACATGGTTAACTACCAAATAAAAATTTTAGTAACTTAATTAACTAAAAGTTAATTTAAATCAGCAAACCCCATTAGATACGAACCCCGGTTTTCATTAAAACCATATTTAAGTTAAGTGAATGTGCAAACTTTTGGCGTACAAGTCAGCAAAATATAGTGGTTAATTGGTAAAAATTAAATATGTTAAAAAGTTAGTCAACTATCCCGGGTCTCCTCTCCCAATCCTGTCAGCCGTCATTCGTAGTGGGATACTTTCGTCTCGTCGCGGTATTCCGTCGGCAGCTGCGGAAATTCCGGCTAGTGAGATTTGCCCCCATCGCGGCCCGCGAAATATAACATGACCCTTAATGCTACGCAGGACCCCGTGTAATATCTCTAATGCTCGGCCGGGGCAGACTGGTACCGCGACGTCCCCGATAATACACTTTTCCGCTCCGCTCCCACCTCCGGGCGCGGCGTTCGTTCTCTTTGCTCGCCAGCTTTCGTGCAATTACCTGCCGAGACGCCGTCCATCTCCCAGGAGATCCTGACTAAGGAGTCGGTCGGACAGACTTTACCGGGATCTACTCCACTCGGTCGGCGCGCCGCACCTACAACGTAACACGACGCCGCAGCCGGCAGTGGTATAGACGTTGTTGCGGTCAGCCGCGGCCGGCTTCTGAGTAGTTGAGGCCAAATGGGAGCCGACAGGTGCTCACTTCACGAACGGACACCGCGGAGACTGCCACGCGAAGCTGAACCGGTTCCGACTGGCTATCGCTCGAATCAACGGCCGGGAACTATTGGTTTCTTTGACGATGGACACACCGACGCATCCAACCCCATAACTCGTCAGCCAGGATCAATCCAGATGGAATTGACTCCGTAACAGAATTGCTTCCTTTGCTGCCACCTGCCCGGCCGTCCTTTGTTCGTCTTATTCGTTAACTCCTGATAGTCACGTAGTCTTCGAACACCAGATGAATCCACAAAACGATATACAGTGACTCCCATTAATATTCGGACGCAAAAACCATTGTGATCATAAACAGAATTCGATCTGGCCACTACAGTCTTAACTTCTCTTTAGCGAAAATCAATGTGGTAAACAACCCTGGCTGTTCATGTGGATATGAGGCATAGGATATTGATCATATATTATGGCAATGTCCTATCTATGATACTCATAGATTAAAATTTATATATAACCTAAGATTACGGGGTTTTTCTCTTCCCATGTCATGTAATGTTTTACTCCACAGACCTACAAACAGTGTATGTAAGATCTTATGTTCCTTTCTGGATAATTGCGGATTATGTATATAATGTCACGTACTGTTAATATGTCATTTACTGTAACGGTTATTGTTATGTAATTATTACTTTAACCACACATTAGTTAATAAGATTTCTCGTAATACTGTGTATGTAATACTGATTGCAGAATAACCTCTTATTTGAGGTTCCTATTGCACAAATAAAAAAAAAAATATATTCGGACGCTTTAAAGAAACGATAACTGGTTTAACTATACGACTTGAATTTTTGTTGGGAAGCTAGAGCAAATAGTTTGCTACAGAATGTGGATAAACATATTTTCTAAAATTGCAACTGATCGGAGTTGTAAGAAAAATACTAAAATTTGCATTTTACAACTTTTTTACGTGGGCCTATATTGAAAATTTAAAAAATACGTTTTGTAGATCTGTGTCAATTATATGCACTGTTGATGAGGGAAAAACGACAGGTATTGAATGATGTGAGAATCTATAGATTCACTGCAGTTATAGCCCGAAAATCGTGAAAATCTGAAATTTTTACCATCGTTAAACGTTTGTAGCTCATTGCAACGTCGAACAATATTGACAAAATTTTCAGAATGTTTAATTGCCACAGATCTACGAAACGTATTTTCTAAATTTTCAATATAGGCCCACATAAAAAAGTTGTAAAATGCAACTTTCAGTATTTTTTCTACAACTCCGATCAATTGCAATTTTTGAAAAAATGTTTTTCCACATTCTGTAGCAAACTATTTGCTCTAGCTTCCCCAAAAAATTCAAGTCGTGTAGTTCAATGTTTAACCAGTTATCGTTTTTTTAGAGCGTCCGAATATTAATGGGAGTCACTGTAGATAAGAGGGTCCAAAATACCCTTGATCTTATTAAATGAAAACTAATAATAATAACATTCAAAAGTGAAAGTCTGTCAAGATGGAGTGGTTCGCTCAGAGCACCTCTCTTCACAAAGCAATCGGGCCTGCACTGCACTTCGTCCATATTCACAGTAAACAGTTATCATATCACACATTTTAATCGTTTACAAATCGTTTAACAGAAGATTCGTGTTGGGAAACATAATCGGTGTGACAAACGTATTCTGCTTTCATATTTTAAATCTTATACGTTCTCTCTGTCTTAGTTCTTGAACGATCTTGAACAATTATAGTCACTGAATATCACTATACAAATCTTGATATCTCTAACAAAAATCGCCCCATTTTACCACTTAAATTGGTCCTCAAGTTGTATGTATCTTTGAAAACAATGCAAATATTTGTGGTGGAGACATTAGGCGACTGATGATATTATCGAATGCTGATTTCGCGTTAAACTTTCAGAGTGACACCGTTTATATTTTTAGAGTATCAGTGTATAGTTGTACGCGAATATGAGCGCGACAAAATGAGCTGTGATTTGAGTATTAAAGCTGGAACAGCTTCTGTCTTCATAAAAATATAGACGCGGGCGCGATCGTACAACAGTTTCGCACCACGGAGCTCCTCGCGGTTCCTTGAACCGCAAAGAGGGGTACATCATATCCGCCCGAGATCCTGCGTGCATTTCGAACACATCGTTGCCGGGCTGCCAATAATTGTGCGTGGAAACCGAGCATAATCAAAGTTACATCTTCGGCAGACCGTAAATGTGCGTTCCTTTATTTCATTGCGTCCGTCTTGCTACTCGCAGCCGGGGCTCTTCCGATCGGTCTGCAGAGAACACACAGAGGGCCACCCTCGTCCGCAGATTGCGGTCGTCGTGGCCTCTCCTTTTGTTCGATCGAATGAAGGAAAACAGAGGAAGAGAGAAAAGAGAGATAAACGATATACCGACAGAGCTTAATATGCCTTTGTCGATTATCCCCGGTATAATACAATTTCTCGATCGTGAGGACTGTTTCGAAATAATATCGTCCTTCCGTGAAAAATCGAATCGATCGATTAGCGTCTTTGATGTCGGCGATACGATAACGCCTTCTTCCGATGTGGCTTCTTGCCTCGACGAAACAAAGAGCTTAGAGCGCCGCACAGTGGTTGAGAAGTGTGAAAAATGGGACAATAAAAGACATTACAAAAGTTGAAAATGGTTGTGTCCAACTCGTAACATAGCCCATGACACAAATACTTCATTCATTTTTTCAAGAAATGTGATGTGAGTAAAAACAGTAAATTTAACAGGAGAGCCATTTTTAAATTATTTTTATTGTATATGACTTAGAGATGTAAAATAATTTGTTGTTATTTAGATACTGGGTTAAGTGTCGCGTACATTAGTTATAAAGCACATTGAATTTATATATCTATTGTTATACTTTCTTTTAGTAATGTATTTTGAGTTGTCACTTTTTCTTATGGATGAACGACTTGTATGAAACTTCTTTGTAATATATATTGAAGTAACCAAGAGTTCTTACAAGAACTTATCGTGATGGATGATAATGCGCAGTGATTATTTGACGGGTATGATACATTTACTTACGAACATGAACAGGTAATATCCCATATTATTATCCGGGAATAAGTTTTCAAGCTACACTGATTTTCTCCTACTTTTTCAAGTCCATATTGAACCAACTCGATAGACCACTTGCCGGCAGCGAGAAACGGTCGAATCAATGGCAGCAGTGCCGCAACATGACTGCCAATTGACCGGATCGCCACGAGACCCGTCCGTTGGTCGGGTACGCCAACGTGGTCTTAATTTACAAACTATTCGCGTACTCGATGCCGTACGTGACGACAACCGGTCGCAGTTGCACGCATCCAACCCCTTACGGCCCACGAACCCTTCCCGAGGCCGGCCGAGTCCACCTGAACACGCAACGTCTGCGTGCCAGCACTGAGAACTATGCGACTTCAAAAGCTATGGCTGAAACCCTTCGACCATCAGCCGTCAGACCGTTTCCATTCGGGTTAATACACGCGAAGCAAGCGCCTCTGCTACCATCGGCTAGCTTCCTTGCTCCCTCCCTCCTGTTCCCGCTAATCAGAATTTTCTACGTACGAGAATACACTGGAGTAGCGAGGTGAGCGTAGCGTAAAGGCGTGGAGAAGAGAGCAGTAACTTGTCCTGGATCCACGAATCACCCTTTTTTTGTTTTTGGCTGTGGGAAATGCTGTTTACGCACACCCTCTCCTCAGATGACGTCTGGAGAGGGTAGTGAGGGACTCGGTCCCCCTGAGATGGAATGTGGGGGAAACGGGGCTACAAGAATGAATTATCTCGTACCCCTGCCCATACCCTCTAAAACCCCACAGCCTAAGGCCCTTGGACCCTTTGCCTCATATATGTTTGCAGCTAGCGAGAATTGCGCGACCTACTGTTCGCATTACAGCGCAACCTCTACCGCAAATCGACACCGCTCCTGTTCTTGGCTAAGAGATCCACGAATCACCCTGTACCTTGTCTCATTGCTTCTTTCCGGGTGGTAGAAAACTCCCGGAAATTGGGATCTCTGATGTTAATCAGCGTCCCTTTTTATTGTATTTTTAGTATATTTGTGGGATTGGAAGTTTCGGCAGTGAATCAGATGTGTGATTAAAAACTATTTATTAAAAACGTCCAACTAGACTTCGCTGCACAAACAACACTGGCCTGTCTTTTCGGAAAACAGCCCTTATATCGTCGACTTCATTCTTTCTCTCTCTCACTCATTCACACCCCCTTAAGTCTGAACTCTCGGTAGAAACAAACCAGATGCAAGCCAAGTATCGTGTTATTTGGCCTTCGCTCAACCTGACCAGAGGCCCTGTCATAAACAGGGACCACTTGGGTCCTACGGCGTGCACTCGCAGTCCCACATATTTTAGCTAGCCGAGGACCCGCTTTTTGCATTCACATGGCAGCCCATATACCCCTCAGGACCACGCCTGTTCTTTCCTATTTGTACCTTACCTCATTGCTATCCTCGATCTTCACCGTTCCACTATATCGGTACCCTCACCTACCGCCAGGTAACTTAGCTTTCTAAAGTGCAATAAACACATCTAAGAGCGAGGATGTATTTTTTGAACCTCCCGAGCAGAATACCCTCGCTAGAATACATCTGATAAGAGGACCGTCCCCAAGGAAAAGCTTGTTTATAGGAAACTCTCCCAAGGCACGAACCGACTGAGGTGTTTGCGTTGCCACGAAATTCTCCTTGGGCAAACCGTGCATCCGGACTAACTTCCTCCGATTCCGATCCCATCGCGAGAGCAAAAGCGAGCCCGAACAAGCCCGTCTAAGCGCGAAGTTCTATCGACTTCGGGAGACGCACGCGGCAGAAGATCGAAGAACGTCCGAGTGTGGTGCAGACATGCAAATAGACAGCCGCGCGACGTCTATATAGAGGGATGAAAGAGAGAGGGGGGCAGGGAGAGAGTGTACAACCCTGCTCCCCGCTGCGCCGAGGGTTGTAGATGGTGCAATAGCGAAAATTGTGGCGAGGAGAAGCGCGCGAGTACAGACAGACTTCGAGCTGTCCATACGCAGCCCGGAACGTCGGAACGGAAACCAATCCCAGCGAGCAACGAGCCTCGACTTCTTGCGGAAGATCCCCTCTGGCTTCCTCTGCCTTCCTCCCGTCTTATCCCTTCCGTCTTTCATCCGACATTCACTTGGTGCAAGAAGTTTCGTGTTCCAGCCAAGTATTCGCCAAGTTTCGAGAAGGCTTACGTACTAGCTTTCGCTCTTCCGCCCCCGCTCTCCCAATCCGGCATCTCCTTCCGGAATCCGTCTGCCTAACGCACATACACACACACACGAGCGCGCGCACGCGTTTCTCTACCGGACAACAAAGATTTTCCTCGCTTGTTGCTCCGAGTAATCTTGCGGGGCGACGTGGAGAAGAGAACGTTCTACGCGGCACGCGCGCTAAGAGGATTGCGTGGCCTCCCTTTGCGTTTGCATCGGTAATTAGACCAATGGCTCGTTCAGCCGGTTGCCTTATTCGCGAAGAACGGAGCAACCGTTCCCATCCTCAAACCCTTTTTGCTTCTTCCCGTTCCTTGCGTTGGTTTCGCAAGGGCCACACGACTACGTGGCCCCCGCGCTCGTTCAGTCGCGATGCGTTCCCTGTGTAGCGTCGCGACGCGCCGCGTCCCGACGTGGCGTGAGACAAGAACGTTTATTACCGACGAGCCTGGCCGTCATTCCCCGACTTCCTGTTTGATGCACGACTGTTTACTTTTTCCGACGAGTCCGTTCAGAACGCGGCAAGAACTGCCTCCCTGCATACGATAATGAAATTTGAAATATTCATCGCTGCTACCGTAATGCTTTACGCGATACGACCATTTGTTGATTTATACTGGATCGTTTATGTGGAACGAGTTGGTTAACGCTAGGTTTCTATGGAAATTTTTTGCCATTTTTAAAATTGTATACACGGTATTAAATGATCTCGGCGCTACGGTTCGATCAATGAAAAAAGCTAAGCAATTTTGCTAATTGATAATTAATTCGACGTTTCGGTTCCAATTTGAACCATCTTCAAGAACAATAATTATAATTGCGTGATTACAGACGCAATTATAATTATTGTTCTTGAAGATGGTTCAAATTGGAACCGAAACGTCGAATTAATTATCAATTAGCAAAATTGCTTAGCTGTTTTCATTGATCGAACCGTAGCGCCGAGATCATTTAATATTTGTTTGAAACAATAATACGATCGAGAAAAAATAGTTTATGTATACAGGGTGTTCCACATAAATGATAACACCTAAATATCTTTCGTATTTACAGTCCTATCAGAAAACTTCAGGGGACAAAGCGACGCTATTGCAGGGGGGCAATATAATAATGAAGAACAAATTTGCTATTTTACGCAAGATCTATGAAATCGTGTTTTGGCCAACTTTTCGAGGCAAATACTGAATTGTGCGCAGGTCGGCTTGCCAATGCCGTGCCAATCGGATCGAAACTTGTTCTCCGAAGTTAGCGTCTGTGTCCATCGTTAGCATTCGTCGTGATCCAAGTCCCGTGTTTCGCGGACCAGCAGGACATATCGTTGCCAAACGATCGAGTCGAGGAAAGTAACGTTCCGCAGCTAATCTTCTTTTCTGCGGGGCGGATCCGACGCGGTGATTTTTGGCAGAGATTCACAGGTAGAGATTGGCCAGACGAAAGAATTCACCTTTGTCAGGGCCTGTTAACAGGCTGGCCGATGACGACTCGGATTATTCCCAATTATTTCGTGTCCGTCGCACAGCTCCGCGACAAATTGCGCGAACGAGTACCCGCACGCGGCCGGCGACAATGAGTCGCGGGTATTACGCAAACGAGTCGAAAGGGGTGCCGGTTGCGGGGGTTGTTACTTTGCAACGAGCCGCGCAAAAAGAGCCCTCGAGAGTCGCGTCCCTTTGAAGCTTCGCCTCGCCATTATCGGCGGCTACTCGGAGGTAGGCCGATCAAAAATAAACGCCGCAATGAGCCAGACTCGCACACTATGATTCTTCGGGATACCCTCGCGGAAGAGAAGCTCCTTCGTCCTTCTTCTTTTTTAGTTAACCGTCTGGATCAGCTGGTGAGACTCGTTCGAAATATACACGCGTATGAATATCAGCTTATAAAGGGTCATGAATGTAAGAGATGGCCGGGATTAAGACAAAGGGAATCAATTAACTTTATTTTAATGTACGTCTTCTTCCGGCGACGGATCTGACGAGACTCGTCGCTGTTCGCTTCGTCAGACGTTCGTTTTATTCATTACATTTGGTTATCGTTAGTAACAAACAGTTGGTATTCGATACATTCAGATATATTCGATGTCAAGAATATACCGGCTGGCTATAACAGCTTACACGAAGTAAGAGCTATACAAGTTTCAATTGAAATCAGAATATAGCAGTTTGTGATACCAATGTAGTTTCTTTATTTTTTGGTATATGGCGTTATATTTTAAAGTTAATTTTATTTAACCGGAAGCTTCTGGATTTGTTCGATACATTTATCTGCAAAACATCTATTTTTAATTTTCCATTTTTAATTTTATTCACAGTGAGCTCGTTCACACACATAAGTGGTCTACAAATCAATGCAGTTCTACTGTATACATTTATTATACAAGTTAAAGTAGCTTAATGAACGTAAAAAAGATGGTAAAGATGTGCCCATGAAGAACTATTCAACAAATTTTTATCTTCGGATATACAGGGTGTCCCACATAAATGATAACACCTAAATATCATTCGTATTTACAGTCCTATCAGAAAACTTCAGAGGACAAAGTGACGCTATTGCAATGTGGTAATATAATAATTAAGAAAAAAATTTTTTATAGCATGATAGACAATAAAAAACTGAATTTAGGAGATACCACCTTTTTGACCTTGAAATGACCTTGAGCAAGAATAATCATGTTGAAGCCGACGTAAACAACGCGCAATCTTTGCTGAAACACGTAAGTGTTAAACTTCCACAATTCATCCGCTTCAACATGATTATTCTTGCTCAAGGTCATTTCAAGGTCAAAAAGGTGGTATCCACTAAATTCAGTTTTTTATTGTCTATCCTGCTATCGCAAAAAAAATATACTATTCCATTTCAAAAAACATCGGTGACATTGCAATTTCATTTCAAAACACGACATAAAAAATTTTTTTCTTCATTATTATATTGTCCTCTGGAGTTTTCTGATAGGACTGTAAGTACGAAAGATATATAGGTGTTATCATTTATGTGGGACACCATGTATACACAGTTTTATTCGTTCTCGCGTGTAGTTAGTTTGTTCTCATTATTCCACATAGGTTGTTTCAGTACTGCTCTGAAATTCCTCTTTCACTGCACAAGAGAAAGTCAATTAGCCCTTAAGAAAAGTGAATTTTGGATTTTGTCCAACACGTTGAAAACTGCGGGTGTTCGGGTAGCTGAAGTCGGTTGCGTGCTTGTCCCTCGAACGGATTGTTTCGAGAGGGAGCATTACTTTTCCTGGCGATCGTTTGGCAGCGGTGATTTGGCAGTGTCAGCCCAGGGTTCCAGATAGCAGCACCACATTAGGGTTTTATTTTCATAGTTTCGTAGCGCGGCGAAACGAAAGAGAAAACGCGCGGCGTACTTCGAACAGTTAAAATATCTTTCGAGGCGTCGCGTGCGTTGCGGACTGCGTGAATTATAGCCCACGGGCGACGAAGCCTTCCGTGGTCTTCAAATTAAAATCGTCGGGCGACGTTTCGCGCGGCGCGTCTGCCCTTGCTCGTAATTCATTTTTCAAAGAGACCGAGCCGCGCCGCCGTGGCTTCGTTAATCGAAGCCGTTTCGACGAGAGTTTTAACCTTTGCGTCGTGAAACACGCGAAATTCCACGCTCGTCTGTCGAATCCTTCGCTTATCATTGTTTCAGCGATGATCACGACCGCATCGAATCATCCTGTTAATTCCCGCAGGATTCCGTTTGATGTTCCCGGTGAGAAATTACGATTACGGTGTAATGACGTCGCCATGAAATATAATAGAGTGAACGACAAGTGAATGAATCGGCGAGGGAAGATTAAAGGGTGCTTGATTGTGAGTGATGAGACTAAGCATGGGAAAAGGGTATTGTCGTCCTTAATAGGATGCAAAAATGCACTTCATACTTGCATACAAAGAAGCTCTAAAAGGTTGAAATACCTTTCCTTTTGAATAGAAAGAAATTTTAGCGAATATTCGTCATCATCCTTTCCATGATTCTGTGGTTTTTATGCAAGTTACACAATTTGCATAATTATTGTATAATGTGGTATAAACACTGTCACGAAGAAGAATGAAATTTCGAAAGCCACGGCTGTCATATTCGTTAGCTCACGCCAGCCTGTCCAGTATCCGTTGTATTTTTACATTCCCAGTACTAAACATGGGTGACACGTCGAAAAAACTCGTTACTACCGTTCTGTTTCAAGTTACAAAAAGAGAGTTACAAATAGTCGAATGCTGTATATAAGTTTCACTAAAAAATGTTCCCTTTAAATGCAAATGCAAGGATGTTGGGGACTGACCACGCTGCATTCACATAACTCCATTGACCTAACTGCAAGATTGTTGTTGTTTACATGACGTGACCTACAGTTTGGTGACCTCTACCACTCACTGCGACGCCCGTTTGACCTTCAGTCGTGTGTACATAACTAGCCTGTCGTGTGTACATAACCTTTAAACGCTTATACGATTCAAATATAAAATCGTGAAATGTTGGAAAAATCAAGACATGATGTGTTGTTTTCAGATGTAAAAATCTATTAGGGGGTGAAATTAATCTTTACTAAACTCTTCCTGCTCCCAATCCATGCTGAAATGTGTGCTTACAACTCTTCAATAGAGCATTTTCGGACATAAAATTTCATGTATATTGAAATAGTTTTGCGATCGAAAAGAATTGATAATAGATAGATGGTTTCGGCGCACAGGTTCGATCAATTATATATATATTTTTTTTAAATCAATTATAATTGATCGAACCTGTGCGCCGAAACCATCTATCTATTATCAATTCCTTTCAATCGCAAAACTATTTCGATATATATTATGGAAGGCGAAACATTCACAAACAGTAACAGTTTTTTTGCGTCAATTTCAAGAAGATTTGGCATGGAAACGGTAGAAATGCTCAAGGACTGGTCTAGAACAAACACTACGATCGCTAAGATAAGTAACAAGAAATTATTTCTTTTACAATGTCGTACACATAATATTTTCCCGAAATTCATCATTAGTAATTTTAACAAAACTTACAAATTTCTAACTAGTTCGTTGTTCACTTGCAACAAATGATATAATTTGCAATGGAGATCCATGAAAAAGTTTCTTAACATAATTATTAAAGATACACATAATACATTATCAGAATTACAAAGAAAAAAAAATATAATTGATCGAACCTGTGCGCCGAAACCATCTATCTATTATAAAATTTCATGTACTTTGTTTACCTGCTTGATCTGACTAACACGTGGTACAGTGCAAGGATAAATTGCTCGGAGTATTAATCTCAAGAACGAGCCTAGTACGTGTGAAAAAATAGGCCGACGACACGAAAGAAATGACTGCGGCTGGAAAATCACGTTTCCACGTATATTCCTGAAAGTGTCGCGGAGCAGCGCGTCATCTTGGAGGTCACGTCAGTGTTGCGTCTGACACCGCAGCCATCCCCAGGGACACGAAGCTAGCCGAGCCGAGGAGGGTCTCCGTTTCGTGTTTCCACGTGCACACCGCTACAGGAAAAAGAGTCCGCGTGTCAGCGACTGTGTGATGGATACGTCGGCTTTGACATAACGTAATACGCATAGACACGATAGTCACCCTCTGCCTCTCTTCTCTTCCCTCCCTTCCACCCTTCACCTTCTCTCCGTTCATCTTTTTTATTCGTCCGCCTACCTTCCGTGCGTTCTTGTCACTCTTTCCACCCCAGCCACGGAATAATATGCCAAGCACGTAGCGCGCCTCGTTTCCCCGTAATTTTCATCTAGATTTTACGACGTATCTCGCGAGAAGCTGGTTTCCCGGTAATTCGATGATCCAGCGTGTAACGTCGTCGTTGCCGCTGTTATCGTCGCAACCAGATCGTGCCGCCGGCGTCCCTTACGCCTAATTGTTAATCAAATATTCCGATTGCAAAGACACTCGCGACCGTGTGACGGTTTAATCATCTGTGCGCACTTTGAGGCAGCGTTTGTCCAACCCCTACCTAGAATTACTCTCTTTCACTTTATTTTCGTTATCCGACCTAAGCATTTCCGAAGCGTGACATTATTTGAAATATGTTATTATACTTTGTTATTACCCCCATGCATGTGATGCAAAATAAAAATTGTTCGTTGTAATTAGAAGACACGGGAACTAAATAGAAATTTAATTAACCTTCCCGAGGTAATGTGTGGTCTCAGAGATCTTAACTTCAGATTTTTGAAGAGAATTTTTATAAGAATGGAATTAAATTCGTTTGTTCATTTTTTGTCCTGTGTTATTCTCAATCCTAAATTTATTAAAAACGGAGCTGTCTAAGAGTCCTCACGTTACTATTCACTTGTGAAGAAAGAATTGCAGGATGTTTGTTCCTTTGTATTAATTGCAATTTTATAGCAATAAATATTTACCTTAATTTAATGAGTTGTATGTCATTAATGTTTATTCGCGAAATCTGCTGACTAATCTTGTCAATGAAGATCGTAAATCTTCACCTGGATAACACCGACGACACGACAAACGCGAATTCCCACGACAGGATACGGGATATTAATTTGCAAACTGTTCTGTAAACGATGAATATATGTATGTATCAGAAACATAACATTGAAAAGGTATAGTAGGATAAGCATGGGCCAGCGGGTCCCGCTCCGATTTTTCTGATTTCTATCTTAAAACATAGCTTTATGTCTATAAAAACATTGCGTAAAATTTCACATATCAACCCCTACCGATAGGGGTGATTTGGGGTAAATTCCCCCGCGCTTAAATGCAATTTGCTCTAAAACGAGAATAGATATAGACATGGGATAAACAGCAAACCAAAGGTATAGATACACTCTACATTTCAGATTTTTTGCTAATTAATTATAGTTGAAAACAATTAATGGATATTTGGGAATTTTTTAACTATCTTCCCCTGGGTTGACAGCTGCCAAAAAATTCTAATATATTGCTACGATGCTAACCTACTTTGTAAAAAAATCTCAGAAGTGTCCATTTGGTGGAACAGTGTCAAGAAAAATAAAGTATGCCGGCGAACGCTTCGTCTGATCAGTAACAGCGTAGCGACCCAATCCCCTTGCGGTGGCTAGTGATGGAGCGAACGGGAAGTCGACGGGTCTACGGAAAAGCTGATACATCTAAAAATGCGATTAATCTTCTAATATATGATTACAGTTGGAAGTCTAAACAATTATATTTTAGGAAATAGCTTACATTGAAGAACAAAAATACGTGTAAAGTTAGTTCGTTGCTGTCAAGTAACAGAAAGAGGAATTATGTATGTTCAAGGTTCTGCTCGATGCTCCGAAGGGCTCGTGTTCGAATCCTCCTTAAACTGTCTTTTCTTGTTTTTATCTTCTTTATATGCATTTATAAAGTAAACGATTTTCATTGTTTTTTGTCCTGACGGTCACAAGAAGTAGAATTGGTTAGCCATGATCAGACGCGCCAGCCGATTCCTATTAATTAGTACGCGTAATCGCCGAATTTTCAAGCTGAATGTTCAAAACATGTTATTCGCATTATTTATGTTTATTTTGCCACGTACAATCACCTCTTGCTCGCTTGTACCCATCACAATGAAGCACCGTGTACAGTGAGATAAATACAATCAGACTGACACATTATTTTCACTCGAAGACAGATCCAAATTGAGAAAGATCATGAGCAGATCTACCCGTCGGAGATCCTACATGAAAAGATCGCTTACACGCATTTCCCAAAGTACCAGCTCGTAAAGATTTCGAATCCACTTGGCTTGGAGAAGACGTTCGAAACTATCCAGCCAGATTCCACCCCATTCGCGAATCTACTTTATCCTACAATCGCGCTGCATATCTTCCCGCTTGTACCCCGACGACATCTAATACCAAGAACGTGTGTTACATGTGGAATTCTGAAAAACGTATTACACTGCGGACTCTCAGACAAAGCCGACTGCAGTTGAGCCGTTTTGCGCGCGGGGGTAGTAATCAGAACGGGTTTTATGCGACCGGTCCCTAGAAATGGAACGATCTGCTGCTTCGCGGAAAATAGGCTGGAAGCAATCGTATCATGAATATCAAGGAGGAGCGGAGCGATTGACGATCAATAAATCAGGGGTGTGTTCGGGGATGTCCCCAGCGTCTAGAAAAAGGAACAAGGATGTCGTGCGTCTTGATGGGTTCCCGGCAAATAAAATACGACCCAATTTCGCGGTGCAAACCGCGAAACAATGGTATTGATCTTATTTCCATATCGGTCCGTCCCCCGCAGCCGGCTGTGTTCCGTGGGGCGAATGACGAAGAAGCAGCTCGGGCTTCTGTCCTAGGGGAACAGGGATGCCAAACCAAAAACCCCGAAGGAATATATCGAGCGACGAATATCGGACGTTCAGTGTGCACGTCACGTAGCGGAGAGTCTCGGCGAGGTGAGACGGAGGAGCCGAAACAGAGACGTCCTCCTAATAGTCGTCGTCGTCGTCGCAGTCGTCGTATTCGTCTTGGTAGTCGTGAACTGCTTGCAGGCCGAGAAGGTCTTACCCTGAGGGCCACGCACTAGCATAATTAAGAAACTTCCGCGTCTTTTCTTCTATCCCATTCGTCCCGTACCGGCAACCCGATTAAGCTGCCCCAAGGCTGGAGTGAAAATGAATTCCCAAGGAAGATTCATGGCCGATTTCGAATCACGGAGAAAGTGATTCAGTGTTCATCGCTCGGGACACGAAAGAGGAACGAACTACCGGAGGAATTTTGCAATTTGATCTTCCCCCACCGTGCCACCGTTACCCGCATCCGGCTACATTCTCCGAGTATATTTACCTTTGCACGAATTAAGGGTTCCTGAAGTACAGGAAGTACATGCTGGATTTTTTGATATGGAAATATTTATGGAAAATTGCTTCTAACTTCAGGCTTTGAAACAGCCCACAGTGCGGCATGTAAATGGATATTGAAGACAAAAATCATAACTTTTAAACTAATCAATTTTTGACTTAAGTACCTAAATAATTTTTTAAAGGGAATACAAAGATGCTTCGATTGATGCACCCAAAAATATAAAGTTCCATTAGTAAAAAGTTGATTTAAATTTTTTTTTAATGAGGAGGTTTTTATGATTAGTTGTTATTGCAATTGGTTGCCAACTGTATACTGCACAACTTTTGTTCGAAATATTTTTTAATTATATGGTTAAATTTAATTATATCTACTGTAATGCATAATTATTTGACCATACGCAACACCGTATTTTTGACTAGCATTAAGTAATTGGTTGCCAACTGTATACTGTACAACTTTTGTTCGAAATATTTTTTAATTATATGGTTAAATTTAATTATATCTACTGTAATGCATAATTATTTTACCATACGCAACACTGTATTTTTGACTAGTATTAAGTAATGGTTAATACAGCCTGCTAGATAAATCCAGAAATAAACTGAACGGCATATTACTCAGGAACCATAATACTTTTAATATAAATATAATATGTACATGTAAATAAAAAGTTTAATTACATAAACAAAAACTGTTAAAAAATTAAATTATTTGCTATTCTTAATATAAATGTAAATAATATATACATGTATATAAAAAGATTGAGTACATAAATGGAAAATATTCAAAAATTAAATTATTCGCTACAGTTTTCAAGCTTCAACCAAATCGCGATTACGACACCAAGTCTTGCAATTTATCGTAGAAAAAAAATTATATAGCAATATACTACAACATCTTGTTGATACAGAACAGCCAAAATTATAGGATGTTTTGAACTGTTTTTTTGCAAATTGCATTTTAAGGAAAAAACGCAATTCCGAAATTGCCAGTTGAAATTATGTATACCTCTGGTCAAATTCTCCATACCTAAGTTGTAACAAACAGTTTAAAACAGAAACGAACCTAGAAGAGCAATTAGGGCACGAGTAATGTAACTTTTTAGTATATATACTACAATAATTATTGATTTTCTTGGATACTACTTTTTACGTACACATTCCTTACCTACCGACTGATGATTTTGTTGGATAATTAGATTAGAATCGAACCATGATTATTTTGATTTTTATCCGTTGCGTGCCGCACTGTGCAGCCCCTAGATTTGTCTAGCACGTAAAGCTACCTTACAGTCATAAATACTATTGTTCGATTGCATCCAATTACAAGTTTCCATTTTCTTATTAGACAGATTGTTATCCACTTTTTCCAACGATTTGTCGACTATCGATCAGATTCAATCACCTAATAAATCAACCCCAACAAAATACTCGATGTGCACATTGGACTGATCCGATTTGTCTCGGTCAGTCGATCCGCGGCGCGTCCAGACCAAGGATTTCGATAAATCAGAGAGCCAGGAAGAAAACGTGATTTGTGTCGGCTCGAGTTTAACCCGAAGATCCTTTTCTATAAGACGCTCTCCCCTGTATCGTTTCCAATATTCTTCTATCTTACGGTTTCGGTCCGCACACTTTATATTTCCCCACCGATTGGCACCCCACGGTCCTGCACGCATCGTCCAGACGTGCGGAGGACACCTGGGAAACGTATACAAATGGACGTACATCGACAGCGGCTTGTAAAACACTATTTCCATCGGCATTTCGTCGCTTTTGTGCACTTTGCGTCGCGTCGTCTAGATACACCGGGAGGCGAAGAAACGTTCCGCAGACACCTTTCTCGTCAGATATCGGTTTTCCAGGGAGTTGAAGGGTATACGTCGGCTGAAAGGCCATTGGCCGTTTCGACGGACTTATCCTCTTCTTCCATCTACGTTTCGATTTGACTTTCATCTATGTTGTTGTGATTACCAAACATAACACAATAAAATGTGATTACCAAATTTGTGGCATTTTTCTAAGAACAATGATACCACGTATGATATAATTCCAATGATATTTACTTTTGTAATAGACAGTCAAAGTTTCCGGCGGGAGACAGGACAGTTGCCGGTAAGCCTTTGAAATATGCTGGCGACTACGACTCTCTGCGTCTCTTTCTTTCCCATACGCTATCCTACGCGCCTGAAACTTTAACTGTCTATTACACAAGTAAATATCATCGGAATTATATCATATGTGGTATCATTGTTCTTAGAAAAATGCCACAAATATGATAATCGTAGTCTCATAAAAAAATAATGAAAAATGAGGAAGTTGGAAATTTTGACGTTATCCGCTGCCTATCGAATCTTTTAAGCTAATCGAGAATCTTTTTAGATTCATCGAGATCGGCGAGCAACGTTCGCCCAATGTTCTTCGTAAAACCCGTGACCAGGTTCTAATCCCGTTTCACGTCGAACCCATCGTTCGAGCCTACGATCCGACCACCATGGGCAATTAGCCGAACCTGAAAACTATTTTTCCCCGCGGCCGGGAAATCACTGATAAGCTCGAATCCTGACGGTAATGCGGACGGACTTTTTTCGGTCGGCGGCAAAAGATAACGTTGATTTAAGGCAGCACTTCGGCCAAGGGGGATTGACAAATTGCCGGGGACTCGAAAACCGACGCGGATAGAAAAGCGGCGAACGGTTCGACCGAAGGTGAAAGGTAATATGTCGCGACAGAAAAGAAAAGCTCTCGAGCGTTTGACGCGTGCTTCGCAGGCTAGCCAGGGATCGAGAGAGGGAGGGAGAGAAGAGGACAATAGGGCCGATAAATAAGTCCGTAATCGGTAGTCCGCGTTTGGGTTTAACCCGAGAATGGGCTCGATCGACTCCCAAAGGTGATTCGACGAGGGTCTCAAGGTCTGCGCCTCAGCCAAGAAAAGCTCTTCCCTTAAGCTCTATCGCCGACACACCTCGGCCCGAAAAGGGCTCCACCTTTCTTCGGCTTTTTCACCGACGTCTTCTTACCGCGCGCTTCGCCACCCCCACGTTCATCTACCGCCTGTTATCCTAACCTTTCGAACCTGCTTCCAAATACGCACTTATACTAGGAACTACCCCCCCCCCCTAAATAAAAGAAGCGACTGTAATTAACAGCGCTGTGTGCGTCTATTTTTTACGACCTGTACGGCTTCTATAGCCACGTTTTTCGTTATTAAAGTCGACTCGACCCCGCGAGAAAAAGAAGGAACACGGCGAGTCACGCGATTCACCTTCTTTATCACAGACGCTCTCGCAGTCGAAGCTAATTTCTCGAACGAAACGGCAAAGTAGTTACGGAAATTGCAGCCGCTGGCTGATTCGACGCCAGAGGAACAGCGTCAAGGCACCGTTCTCGGAACAAGTGGCTATCGCTTCCTGCGGCGCTTGAATGTATTTCTTAATGATAACTGCTTTTTTCCTAAGATGAGCGCCCGTTTACTCCCTGAATTCAGATGAGTCGGAAATACGGAACAATTTCGTTCCGTTGCGTTTGCTATTCAGCTGGCAGACAATTTCTAGTTATTGTGCATCATTTTCGTTCGAATTGCGAGTAATCGGAGCTGGCGGAGTTAGGTGGTCAGAATAGGTCTACCTGTCATAGCTCGGCCAAGCTGGTTTATCTATGGAATCGACTGGCTTCGTTTGGTTAAGTATACGTCTGTTTGATGGAAAGTACATAGAAATTAGAATCTGCTCTGTACGTCTGGTTAAGGGGGTACCAGACCATCTGATCTGGGTATTTATCAATGTAACCAACCCCCACGCTAGAAAACAGTTTGGCAACAGTGATGAACATACATTTGTATCAATCTAACGCTTCAATTTCGCTACCAATACAGGTTTTTTTCTTTTTATCAATATCTTTATTGCTATTAATGGATCCAAATGGCTTCAAGCCCTTTATATTTTTGTTGTTACGAATCTAGGCTGATAGTTCTCCTGTCTAAGCACCATCTCGTTTGAGTAGCTGAACTAAAATTGGTTCTACTTGCCCCTCATTGCCCTTCATGAACGGAATCTAGGGAACAATTGAATGCGATCACGGGAAAACATTGTTTGTCCTCATATTAGCATGTTATGAGCTGTGTGTGGGCTTATTCTAAAGAGGAAGGTTCAGCATAGCCCGCTCTGCTCATAATTTAAGTCGAACAAATAATTTTATATTAGAAAAATACATTAGAATCTGAGGGTGGTCGTCTCGACTTGTTTGCCCTACTTTGGACGCTCATATTATTAAATATAAACATAATCTTGTTAAATCATGAGCAGAGCGGGGTATGATGAACCTTCCTCTTTACAATGAGCCCTCACACAGCTCGTAACATGCTTGTATAAAAACAAGTTTTCACTTGTTTTTTTAGTAATATTCTAGTAATATACTGGTCATATCCATGGGTCTGGTATCCCCTTAAGAATTATTTATTTTTTATGGAGGTAACTTGTTTGTTCGCAAATGAAATTTGCTGTTGAACAATGTTGAAAAGTATTTAACCATGGACTTTTAAAAATCGCTAGATAATCGCCGGTAGGTAATATGATAATAATTAATAGAATTAACTAAAATTGTAGTAATTAAGTAATCATTAGACTGCGGAACTTTGCAGAACTCAAATAAAACATGTTTTCTTGTCTTAATTATCGTATCAAACTGAAACTAATGTACTGATGTCCTTAGTCTTTAAATGCTACCACTGCTTTAAATTGCAAGTACCCATTTTCATCGTAAATGCATAAAATCCGCAGTCTAGTAATTCCGTTTAGGCTTTCAAGTTTAAGAGCACAAAAACATCCAGACACTTATGACTGGCTCTAATTTTTCTGGCTAGGTACTATAAAAGGAGGATCCCGCGATTTCGCAAAGTGTACCACGGGATTGTGGCAATGTCGAATTCCGTGGCGGTTGCCGGAGCACTTGGAAAAGCTGCGGCACGCGGCGAAAGAGGATAATCGCGCGTAACCTCTATTTAAGCCGGCTGAACTGCGCGTCGCGGTGTTCGCCGCGGAAGAATAAAGTCTCTTCCCCGGGACGCCGTGGCGCGGCCCGTTTGAGCACGAACCGACAAACTTTTTCAATCTGGAGTCATTATGCACGGGTTTCGTTCGCCCCCGACGAACTGCGCCCTCGTTTGCCCGCGATGCTCAAACTAATTTTCAAAGAGACGAGCGATGGAGTCGCGCGCCGCCAAGAGTTCCGGCAGCTGGTTTTCCAGGAAGGAAACTTTCACTGCCGCAGAAATGAAAAGTAATTAATTAAACCATATGAACCTGACACACGATCCGACCGTCTGCACTGGCGATTAGCAGCCGCGAACACCTGCCGCTGCAGGGACGAGACGATTTGTGGAGCCAATTGCTAGGACCTTGAATTCTTTCGGTCGTTCCCTTGGACTTGCACTTCACGGAACTTCTGATTAACCTTCGCGTGCTGCAACCCGCGCGCGATAACGCGAGCCAAGTTTTGCTCTGCGATTCAACGTTCCCCTTATCCACGCGCCGTTTGGGCTAGATCTCGCTGGCCGCTTTATACTCGGCCACTGAACGGCGCGGATACACGTAGATCACGCGTGCGGAATAAAATGTGGGATTTTATTGTGGTCCAAAGTGGATAGAGATCTCGTTACTGTTTCTCGAGACCGAATCTACCGAGCGCTACATATTGCTTTAACGAAATGACAACATTTAATTTATTTCGACTTTGCACGGTTCTTATTCTAGGACTTTAACCCTTCACGGATAATATCTGTTCATCGTGCTGACTCCGACGAGTGTAAGTTTGTACTTTGGAAAATGGTGAAATGAAAATGTGCTGGGTTTGCTGTTAACCTCTCGCAATATTTTTTAGCAGTTATGACAATTAGAACTTCTTTACCTGCAACAATTTCATAGTAGATAAAGGAAGTCTATAGTCATTGTTTACAATTACTTTACATCATCGATGCTAACAACTACACAGCGAATTTTATGCATTTATGATAAAAATGAATAGGCGTTACTTAAAACAGCAAAGTATACAAGGTGTCCCAAAATAAGTGTAACTCCCGGAAATGGGAGGTTCCTTGGGTCATTTGAAGTGACAGTTTCCTTTACAAAAATGGCGTCTGCGGCTTTGTTTAGGAATTATTCAGCAGATTGATTCTGGTTCGGGCAATAGCAGCACCACGTTCAGTGAGACCTGTCGCCGAATCGGACTTCGTTTGCTATAGCCAAGCACTGAGTGGTCCGTGTTTTTCGATAATAACTCCTAAACAAAGCCGCGGTCACCATTTTTGTAAAGGAAACTGTCGCTTCAAATGACCCAAGGAACCTCTCAGTTCCGGGAGTTACACTTATTTTGGGGCACGCTGCATATTATTTTCAACTTATTAAACATCTTGCGTATAAAGCTTCACTGTCCACTGATAACAGAAGAATAAAATCTGATTTACATTTGGAATAAATGAATACTATTCAAAATTTCGCTTTGTTTGAAAACTTCATCACCAGTCCGACTCGTTCTTACTACAGTGGAAAGGGGTTAAATGTGTTACTGGAACAAGTTTTGGTAAGTCGAGCTAAACATGTATAAGAACCGCAGTCGACCAACCTGCTTGTTCTACAAGTCTGAGAGTTGAAGTTTCATAATAATATTTTCGAAACTTTTATTTTACCCTGCAGAAAGTAGCAGAACCGTGAATCATTCGATAAAAGCTATGTAAATTTGGGGAATTTTATTAGCTCCACTATTCCGTCGCGCAGGAACAAGACACATGGGTTTCTTTCGAACAATATTTATGGTGCGTTCGTGACTAAAGTCTTCCTCGAAGATTAAGTAAACTAGGGTCATTCAGCGACCAGTCGAGGTATTTCGAAATGCCTAATTCATTGTACGATTTAAGGACGAGGGGCCATAAATATGTCTCTCCGAACGATAACCCTAGATAGTGTCTTATTTCTGGTGTTTTTCTGATTACGACAACACCAAACACGATATAATTTCATCTGTATTTAGTGGTTTAATGGACGATAAAAGTTTTACATACTTACAAGGAAGGACAGCGTGTTTGATCTATGCCGGCGACGGCGACTCTTCGCGGCTCTTTCTTTCACACAAAAAATGGCATACCCTCTACGATCTATGACATTTAAAACCCCCGTTTTCTGGTCATAGATCGAGAAATTACTGTATATCGTTGTCCAGCTAAGAGGACAATCGTCAAAAAAGGGATCGCATCAGTCGAGATCCCTCGCGTACAGAATCGCGTCTTTCATTAGATCCGCGAGCGTCATATATTGTCTCGATTAAATCCGAATTAGGATTATTCATATCTGTGCGCGTATAATGCAGGACCTGCTAGATCAGCCTTACTGATGAGTCCACTAGCAGGTCCGGGACGAAACGCTTTCTTTAACGTATTTTATTGTCTTGCGAACCGATCATTGTCCTTTGCGTATCATTGTAACATTATCTCTTGAACTACTGGCCCAATATTAATTTGGCGGGCACAGATCCGGAATCCGTCGCGCACAGCACATAGCTATACATAAAATATTATAAAAATAATAATTAAAAATATATTTTTATTATTTTTTTCATATTGTTTCGTTGTGCCGAAGCATCGAGAACCTTTTTCGCATAGCGCTCAAAAGATAAGGTAAATTTTAACAAAGCTTTATTTATAAAATGCCAGACAACAAGAAATAGAAACGGTCGAGATCTCGTTCACGAGAGCACCGTAATTCTAAGCGCAGATCTGATGAAAAATTCGCTTCTTTTAACGTATGTAATAAATTACATCCGACCGAATCATTGTCTAATATTCACGCAATCCATTGAACTGGCTACCCAATACTAATTTGACGGGTAGTAACACACGTCGTGCGAGGACATTCGCGAATCTACGCATCCGCAGTTTTACCGGGCTCAAGCCTTACAACCATCCATCCGCGCAACATTCGCGAGTGTCCTCTTAATACACAAACCGACGACGCAACGTCCACCATGACTGGTGAGCTTGATGCAAGTAAAACGACGGAGAACGACAGAAAATTGGAATTATAACAACGCGAGGAGAGAGCCAGCAAGCAGCCGATTTCAGTCTGAAGGTAGAAATCTGGAAATCGGACGCGACCGACTACAGTGAAGAAAATAGTCGCCGATGGAGGCCATTGCGGCAGTTCGGACGGGCTTCATTAGCTCGCTGGCACTCGAAAATAGGCACGAGACACGAGTCCCGGCCGAGCGAACGAGGAGAACGGCGGAAACAGAAGGAATAGGCAAAGGAGGCAGCGGCTGAAAACAAATTACACCGGCCCCGTCTCGTTTCTTCGCGCGTGCGAGCGAAGCGCAATTTTCGCGGCGGGGCCCTCCGACGAGCTTTTCCTCGTCCTTTCAGGCTGACGCTGACGAGACAGTTTCCTTTCTGCTGCCGAAGAATCGTTCGTTAGTCACAAACCGCCCAGTAAAAGACTCGTCGAAATACGTATTATGTGACACGTTACCGGACGGATCTTCGCGGCGGCACGGTGAAAAAAAAAGGAAACGAGAATTCATTCGGGCCGAGCGCGGCGGGAGCTGCGGTCCGCCGGAATTTGGAACAAAAAAGGAGGAACGAACGTGGCGGAAAAGGGAAAAAGAAGCAACCAGACCGCCTCCCCCTGCTCCGAAATGAGATTCAGCGTTTTCTATCCCTATTTGGCGGAGGGCAGCCTTCGGAGCACCGTTCGCAGAAAAATCGAGGCTCCTCCTGCGGGGCAAAGAAGCTCCTGTGTGCGAGCATCAAAGGACGGGCCGGCCAGGAATATAGGATTAATATTAGATTTATTATTTTCCTTTCGCCGTCAGGAACGGCGGCCTGCTTCTCCCGGAGGAAAGGGAGGGAAAATGTATCGGGGGCTGTGCAAACTTGCCCGTACGTACGAAAGAACGGGATCCTTTAAGGAGGGAGTGACGGCGCGCGTAGAACAAACACGAGACGCATCCACAAGGAAAACTTCGCAACGAACCCCGCCAGCTAGACGAGGATAAATAAATAGCGGACAAAGGGTACAAAGCCCACGGCGACACCACGGGTACACGCGTGAAACCACACGTATGACGAGTTTCGCCAATGAAATTCGCCGTTCCCTTTACTCGTTACTGAAATCCTCTTGGTACGCGAGCGTCGTGTACTCCTTTCCTGCCCCGTCCACTTCGGCTACACCACCCTTCCTTTTTCGTCTTTGCTTCCCACGGAACCTTCCTCGCCCTCGTCGAACACAAGTTCCGGAAACTACCGTGAAGAATTGATTTTCGAGCCGAGACGAAACCTGTTACGCGATTGCTGCTCGAGATCGATACGCGTAACTCCCATTTGTCTGGTTCCAATGACGACGCCAGAACACGTGGTCTGTTCAAAACGAGCAGATGTGAAGATATACAGTGGATCCAAGACTAATTTGTTTTATTAATGCAATTTGACTATTTTGTAGTACTGTACTGACGTTTTAGTACATTATGTAGGAAATGTATGATTTGTATGATGTTACTTGTTGTATGAAATTTGTGATTGCGATGCATCTTGTTAAATCAATATTTGTTCTAGAAAATTTATAAACATTAGAAAAAGTAGGATATAAAAGAACGTGTTCATGTAGCGATTCGACTTTTAATCGAGATACGAAACACGTTTGATTTAAATACGATACGATTACGTTAATTTCTGTTCATATATCAGTTGTGTATTTTCTTCTCGGATTAAAACAGTTATACAGTTATTTAATATCTTTTCTCTTATAATTATAACACTTTATGTAATAAAATACAAATTATAAACAATCTGCCTGCTACATAAGCAGTTTTTTTATTGAGCCACTGAAACCTATTGTAGGTATATTTCGGCTTCAACAAAGATACACTAGATTTACAGTTTAAGTGCATTTACAATATGACTAACCACTAGAGATGCAGATCACAATCGTTTAGAAACTGAAAAATATATTCACAGGCTTTGACATTTGGTTCTGCAAAAGAGAGGTCCGCTTTTAGTGGTAAGAAAAACTTAATTTTACGTAAATTATTTGCAAGTTTAATTCTTTGGGATTCGTATAAACAGCACTGCCATAATACATGATCCAAATCCTCAGAAGCTGAGTTACACTTGCAACTGGGATCATCGGTAATATTTACGCGATGAAGAGAGGCAGCTAAGTTGTAATGATTACATAAGCAGCTTAAAGATGTACTCATATCTTAAATCTTAACTCACACTAGACAGTATTTAAATACTGAAGTATTCTGCAAGATGTTCCAAAATTGCTGCATTTTCTTGTAAAAGGTGATTCCTAGGATCATTGAAAAAGTTATTAACGAGAAACAAGGACCATAACATTTTTGAGTCACTCTATGTAATACTAGGTGTATGGAACGCGTCAAAACACTATGAAACGTTTTCTACTAATATGACCTGTTAGTGTCAACGTAATCTTAGCAATCTTATTATTAAATTCCCAGCTTCGTTTGTTTCTCATGATCAAAATGGCGCGATTAGAAAGAAAACAATACAACGGGAAGATAAATCGATAAGCTGTCGTTTTCTTCGAAATAGCATTCGGAAATAATGGAACGGCGCACAATGTGGATCCGAATTCATAATTCATAGTTAATTTATATCACGTCCAACACTGCAAAAATGTTACTTTTTCGAAACAGATGGCTACAGCGAAACGCATTTATTATTCATTAGTTAATTAATACCGCGAATAGCACCGAAAATATTTCCCTTTTCCGGGATACAACATGCGTTTCAATCTAGGAGCCAGTCGAAATTTAACAACTCCCCCCTATGCACGTCAGGCACATTTTATTCAGCACAATAAATTAACAATTTCAATGCACCGACCCGGTATTAAATATACAACATTACTGAAGTTACATTACTGAAATTAATATCGCGAGTTGTTTCGACGACTTTTTGTTTTAGTTATTCCAAATTGAAACCATGCGTTAGCAACTGAAAAGCGAATATCGTAACGAATGGGTTTCAATTATCACGAGCATAGTTAAAAGGTCGAAAGATATATGAAACATGTTTCACAATATTATTTATCGACGCCTCTGGATGTATACGCACTCGGTTTTGATACATAGGATCTGATGATTTACATCTGTGTGATATCCTGTTCCGGTACACAATATATGTATACTATAACATCAGGTCTGACACATGTCCAAGCGTTTTTGACAATACCCATTATCTATCAAGGTAATTAACATTTAAATTCATGATATCCGGAAAATTCTTTGATATACTTAATTTTTTTATCATATTTCAACTGTTAATTTTGTAATCTGGATGGATGGGATTTTATATTATTAAGATCACACTTCACACTTTCGGTTACTCATAATATTATATATATATATTACTTACAATACTATTCTTAAAAAATACTGATAAAGTTATATGTATTCTGTTACCACATTGCAAAACTCGACTCGACTCTAAGACGTACAAATCCAGAAAGAAAAACCGCGCCCCATCATACCAATCTTGCCATGTTCACAGAAACAAAACTAAAGTTAAACATTGCCAACTGTTAAAACTCGAAACGTAACATCAACAGCTGTGGTAGAAGTTACGCATTCAAATCCCTCTTACGATTAATAATACTATTTCATTTTTATGGGTTTTTCTTTAAATTTCTTATTATTACTTGGAGTTTTAGGTCCTCCTTTCTCTATTTCCCTTTTCATTAAAAATTTTTTATTTCTCTTTTCCTTTCTTTCTAATCTCACTATTTATTTATAGGTGCGGTACCAAACAGTGTAACTAGGTATATATTTTATGCAGAAAATGAACAGTGGAGGGTGGAATATACAATACTTCATAGAAACAATTGGAACATCAATATTTTCAGCAGTATGAACATTTTCTAAATACTAATGAACTGTTCTGATATCATTCCGAAAAGCAAACCTGGTTCATGTTGTAAGAAATAGATCTTTCAGATATCAGTGTTGCGTACCAAGAATACTGAAATCAAATACACGAATTCCGGAAAACTTAGGATATGATGAAGAAATGAGGTACGTTTACTTTTGTTCTGGAGTCACCAGAAAATGTTTCGTTAAAATCGACGACCCCACCACTGTTATCTCTTCCTGTAACTGCTCATTAGAGTGGTCCTTATTTTACGACCATGAAATTTTCGACGGGCCCCCCTCCAATATTGTTCCTTTTCATAAAAAAAATGATATATCCATAGTTTTAGAGCAACCGGACATCGGGAAGTCGTGCATCATCGAGCGCGAAGTTTTGAAATAGAGGTAAGAGCGCGCTAAATGTAAAGCGTAAACTGAAAATTGAAGTTAAATATTTTATACAAGTTTCATACAATATTTTATACTTTGTACGAATTAAGATTATTTTACATTAATTAGTCTGTCGAAATTCTATCCGCCACCTTTCCGTTAAAAAGTCCATTTTCGCGAAGCGTAATATCACTGAGAACGATCGGTGCGACGCGTTGAACCGTTGCACCGAGATCCTTTTCGTTTATTTTTATGTTTATTTCTGATAAGATACGTTTTTTAATGATGATGGAGATCAAATTAATGGGATAATCATTTAATTTAAATACATTTTTAATTAATGCGAGATTGTTGGGTCTGAACTCAGGATTGCTCAACAATATCGCACGATCAATCATGCCTTTAATAAGACCAAATTTATGTTGTAATGGATGGAAAGAATGAAAATTCAAATACCTCCCTGAACATATGGATTTATGATACCAATTCAATTTCAACACGTTGCCTGCTCTAACTATGCTAATGTCCAAAAAGTTTAGCCATGAATCCGTTTCAATTTCACGAGTGAATTGAATTCTGTCATGGAAACCATTAAAAGTATCTAATAATGTTATTATGTGATCTGATTTGCAACATGTAAAGATATCATCAACATATCTCTTACAAATCGTTAATTCAAAAGCACTCTAGGAGTACAGTCAATTTGACACGACGCAAGGCAAGAATGAACGAATTGCTCGTACGGTTACAGACTCTCGCGACAGTAAGTACAGTCTAAACGTTAATCAGGCGTTTCTATCTCCCCGAAGTAGAGGGAAATCGAATCCAGGGAATTGCGTTCGACGTCCTCGCGATACGAAGGCTCGAGATGCTGCAGCGGCGCGGCGCAGGGCACGAGGGCGCACAAAGGGCTTGCCAATATATACCGTGCGTTAAAAATAAAGAAGCGCGTATTTTCATTGCCGGTGGCGTGCCAGGAAGGAAGAGGGTTTTCGCCGTCGGCGTCCGAGAGCGAAAGCGGCGCGCAGAAAAGCGCGGAAAAGCTGTGAGAGAGCCCACGACGAAAATGACAAAGCCCTACGGGCATACATCCGACATTTTTCTCTCGTGGCACGTATAGGTAGTGCCACCAGCCTCCGTTGAAAGCGAGTTTCGTAATAACCGGACGAGCAGCAGGGCAGAGCGAGCGAGAAAGCGACATCGTGAGAGTGAGAGAACGGGGAAGAGGAAAAGAAAGAGAGAGGGGGGAGGGAAAAAAGAACGTCGAGGAGAAAAAATAATCGGTTGCCGTGGTTCGTACAATATCCGGAATATTGGAGTCTTCTTGCGCACGGCTCGGGGAGGGGGGAGTGACGCTGAATCGTAATAAGTTGTGACGAAGGAGACAGGGGGTTATAGAGGGTCACAGGTCACCCCCGTCGTCGATGGTAAAATGACGAAGATCGTCGGTGCCTCGCGTGTCGCTCTCTCCTCATGGAAAAGGAAAACTTGTTTGCCCGGTGTTTCACGATCCGGCGAACACCCGAGATTACTCGCGTCTTCGTGTTTAGATTAAATTCCACAGCGGCGCCGGCTTAGATAGTTCCCAGCCGAGCATTCCGCGTTGGGGAACGCCTCACAATATCGCGCGGACCTGCAGATTTTTCGCGATGCTCCTTCCCGTTACCGTTGTCTTTTTCACGTCGAATTGTTCGGCCTCGATTCGTCCACCCGGTCCCCTCTCTGGATCCTCAGCCGCAGGAATGCGGGACCGTACCCTTTTGTTCGGTCCTCGAACAACGTTATTTTCCTCACACTCATTTTCATGCCTAGGTATCATCTGTTCAGCTCCCTCTAACACGATTTGTTCGGGGAACATCACAATTCGATTGACGAAGACGAATACATCGATCACTTTGTCACCAGTAGACTGCGGATCTTTTGCGAAAATGTTCTGCATTGATTGTGGACAGCAGGAGTAATGTAATAATTGATTTCATCCCTTAATCATTTTGTTGCGCTAAAAACAACGTTACGACATTTTTTTTTTAATAGAATATCTCATATGAGATTTATTTAAACATAATTGAAATGCAATACATACAATACAGAATACAAAAACCACAAAACAAAACAGAACACTGAAGAAACAAATATTACGACAAAGACGCATGAATATTAGAAACAGTATATACAAACACTGATACTTTAAGTCCGCAGCTCTTAAAAAATGATATCATGTAACGACAGGCTTTAATATTTGGTTTTATAATATGGAGACATCCATTGGAAGATGAAAGTTAATTGTTCGAAGTTTATCAACTAATTTGAGCCTTTCCTCATTGTACAAATTACACTGCCACAGAACATGGTTCAGCGATTCATCCCCCTCCATACAACTACACTCAGGATTATCAATAAAACCAATGCGAGCCAAAGAAGAAACGTTACGACATTCTTCGATTTATCTAATCTGTTATTGTTTTATATTTGACTTGGCCAATTTCGTCATAAATGCATAAAGATCCGCAGTCTGGTAATCAGGAAACACCCAGGAATACAAGACTTTACTCTTCTGATAAGTCGTCGAACAACGTTATTTGCAACACTCTCATTTTTATACACAGATAGCCATGCTAGTTAGGAAACCGCCCTCTGTTTCCGGGAGAGTATCTATAATCTACCAACTGGATAAGGTTAAGTATTACAAAATGGTGGAGATTACTTCGATACATAATCTAATAAATTTCCTTTATGAAAATTGGGATAGTTCACTTCACCCAGCCCTCGCGAGCAAGGAAACCCTCGCAAGCGGCGATCATGGTCGCAGACTTGATGCAACACATTTAATTTATCACAAAGTCCGCGTAAACCACGGCGACGATGAAACTGCAAGTCCAGCCGCCGCGGCGGAATCGAATTAACATCTCCGGAGCTATGTTTAGGGCACTTGAACGCGTACACGCGGTATGCGCGACGTCTTGCGCTCGGGCAATTATTCCATCCCCTTGACAAATTTATGTGGAAGAAGAGTATTAAGGCGGATGTGTGACCGGGCCGTGAAAATTTCCTTTTACACTTTGGGTAACTGCCGATTACTGCGGTATCACGATCATACTTTATTTTAATATTATTCCTAATTTATCATGAAATAGTAATACGTAAAAGCATTTTATTGGAAGATAGATGTGTCCTGAATACAACAAAAAACAATGGTTGGCCTTCAAAATCTAACACAACATACGAGCTTATAAAAACAAAAATCTAGGCATTAATTTAAATAAATCCTTAGTACGGTAACATATAATTTTTTTATTTATTACGTACCTATTGAATGAACTGTAATATTTATTATATTTAGTTTGAAGCAGTTTTAAATTAAGAACATCATAAATCTAACATTTCACAATTGTATTTAAAATAGTTTATATCGATCGTATTATTGCTTATAACAATTAATAAATGATTTCGGCACTACGGTTCGATCATTAGAATGGTTCTAAGTTAGTAATTTTTAATCTAATTTATTAATCTAATTAATTAAAATTAATCTAATCTATTAATTTTTAACAATTGTATTTAATATGTAAACTCCTTTGTCTTTCTCTGTCACACACATATCAGTCTTCCTCCTTATTTCTTAAAATTTCCATTCTTTCTTGATTCCTCAAGTTTTCAGTTTTACAAGTATATCTTTTCGTGCACTTCACTTCACTATGTTTTCTATTTTTAATACTGATTCTTTCATTACTCTTCGATTCAATTTTTGTCATCTCTTCTTATTTTATGTATAATACTCGTTATCTAGACTCGTATTCTACTCTAGTCGTGTGGTGCTCGAGGTAGAAGAAGAATGATCTTATTTTTACCTTTTATGCAGAATGTTCTCAAATCCTGAGATTGTAAAAATATGAAAATGATTGACAATTTTGCCTCGCCCGCGAGAATACATTCTCATGGAATTGTACAAATTTATTCAGGGCAAGATATTTAATTTACGTGTTTTAATCCCTCATTGGGAAAAGATTCTGCTGTAAAACATACACCCGCAGTAATAGGTGCATTTACCCTATCCCATCCGCGACAGCTCCGGCGACCAGTGCAGACAGCATAAATCCTTGGAACTGTCGCTCGTTGTCATGCCCCGAGTCTAATGGAATTGGCCGACGTTGTTGCAAACAATATTTTCTACGACAGAAAACTCCTATCCAATGGGGTCAATACCAACGATAAAACTCTGGGGAAATGCGAATCAGTTTTGTCGACTGGTGGTCGGTACAGGAGTTACAATTCGTTTTGACTGATAGGAACAATATTTTCTAAATCCATAGAAGTTTAAAAGAAACGATTTGTTTTATAAGGATTTTATCGTGGTCACATATTTATTTCTTAATTCTTAGGATCCTCGTATTATCGAATTTCATTCTGTTTATATTGTACTTATCGAACATCAAGGATTCATTTTATTGAAGTATGAATACTGTTTATATACTATACACAGCATCATGCATGAATCATTAATTAATAGCAAATATGAGCGATGCAGACGAGGTATTATTTCCTAACTAATGAATTTTAGAGTTCATTACGCACCGTTAGTTAAGAGCTTTACGTAATTTCATTATTTATTTTTGCAGGCATTAAAACAGAATATAGCATTATGATTGAATACACATTGCGTTCTAAAATATTTTGTAGACGCCAATAATGTTTGAAAATCTGCGACATTTACAATACGAATCATACTGAATTAGACACAATTATAGCAAAGCCAAATATCAAAGCTTGTACTAGCATCCACTCCTTTTTCCTAAACTGTAACCTACACATTTTGCGTTAACAGACATTGCTGTTATATTCTTTTAATTATTATAGAATTCCTATTGTATTACTCCTGTATTCGATACTACTGTATTTACTAATTATTATTATTATTTATTTAATACTAATCTAATCTAATACTATTAATATACTAATTAATATACTAATTAATCTAATACTATTCATGTAAAGCAAAATAAACCCAGAAGGGTTTCAATGCTTAATAAATAAAAAAAAATCATACTGAATACGTAAAAGCTAAGAATGAGCGAATAAGAAAAGAATTTTTCAATTGTTTTCCTTACTTTTGAAATGAAAATGAAAAAAAAACATTAATGTCACATTTTACGAATATTTGGTATGACCTTAAGCCATCGCAATTTAACCTTCTGATTTTAAACGCCACATTATATTAACTATTCTTCATTTTTTGAAACCAATAATTTTTTCCATTACGATTGTCGCACATACATTCATGGTATTATGAACTCAAATCGCAATAACCGTAAAATAAATTATGCTGCAAGGGGTTAAGTGTCGTAGTTACTTTGACAGGTCAACAGATCCGTTGTGAAACTTCCTCGAAACTCTCCCCATAAATTCGATCGCTTCATAACCGTCGCGGATCTCTCCGCGAAAGAAAGTAATGAACTGTGATACCCTAAATCCTCCTAGAATACAGTGGCGCTTAACATTCACGTTACCCTCGATTACACGCGAATTCCACCCCATCGTATTTAGCCTTCGTGTTCCCGAAGAGAAAAAGAGAGAGCGAGTGAAAGGGCGAGCGGGTCACAGGCGACCCATCGCGAATTCGTTGCACGTCGATAGCGTCCGCGTGTTCCCGCGTCGAAATCGCGAACGATTTATCGCGCGCCGATTCCCGATACGCGGAACGCGCCGCGGCAATTTGCGTATTTTTAATCAGTTATTATGTCGGCCGGCAGACACGCGGGACGGCGCGCATTTCAAGTTTTGTTTGCAATTTCCGGCGGATCCCGCGCCTCTCGGTTCGGCCGGTACACTGCGTGTGCAATGTGCAGTTGCAGCTACACACGGTCGATCGCGAACGCACACGCGTTCCGCTCGTCCGTATTCGAGCACCGTGCCATGCCGTTGCGTTTGCATACGTGCCGTGTCTGTTGCCGCGTACCGGTCCAGCATTTAATTTTGATGCATTTCAGGAAAAATGCATCGGTTGTTGGCCGGGGACCTTGTAAACGCCGTGTAATCCGACGGATTCGTTCGATGTCTCGGTAATTGGACGCGTGGAGGAATCGACTGACCAGAATTTTATTCTTAGCCTGCGGAAAGTCACCAAACGCCGCGCCGTGCGACACAGTGCAGCATTTCACCATAAAAGTAGGGGAAAAATCGATTTTATAATTTGCGTAAGTCGTGCAATTTTTGTTGTCCGACGTAGTTAAGGCGTGGAGAATAAGGTTTCACTTTCGTTCTTTTGGCAGAAGTTTAGTGTAGTGACAATGCCTGCGGTGGTGCGTGTTAGACGCTTATGGTGAGGGGGAGGGTAATACGAAACCGAAAGAATTAGTTTGCGGAAATTAACGGTTGCATAGATATTTACGAAAAACTGCAACTGCTACTGCACCGAGATCCAACGTATGCGTGCACGTCCCTTGCAGCGCGTGTGTCGGAAAATAAAACTAAATAAATATCAATATACAGGGTGTCCCAAAATTCCTTCAGCATCCAGAAATTTCGTCCGCGGCTTTGTTTAGAAGTTATTAACGAAAAATACGGCCCAATCAGAGCGCGGCTACAGCGAACAGAGTCCGATATAAGGACAGGTCCCACTTAGCGCGGTTGCCATTGGTCGAGCCAGAATCAATCGATCCTCGATTGGTCCTGGTTTTTCGTTGATAACTCCTAAACAAAGCTGCGAACACTATTTTTAAAGGAAAATATCGCTTCAAATGATCTCAGGAACCTCCCATTTCCGGATGTTGAAGGAATTTTGGGACACCCTGTATATCAATATAATAAAATAAATATCAGGTTCGGGTTAGGTGTGCGTTATATCTGTTTTTTCATTTTTTAAAAGCACTATATACAGTTTAACGTTTGCGATCTCACCATTGCTATATAACACGCCCGAGACGATACAATTATAAGGAGCGGAGTAAAAATCTGATTGCACAAATCTCAAGTAAGCAATTGTTATTTTCATTCTATTCTCATAATATTTGCATTGCACCTGTCATCCAGAATTTGGAACGGTAATGGAAAAATCGTGTGAATAGAATGAGTTGTGATTATGTCGTGGAGAAGGCGGAGAGGACCACTACGCATACAAATATCCAAAAGTAGTCTTTCTAAATTGAAAGCTTACCCTAGATAGAGTGAGACACTGTTTCCACATTTTTTCTCTCTCATGTCCACAACGGGCTTACAAAACAAAAGTGAACACCCGACATGCCGGAACAGCCTTACGTTGCCACGAAGCGTGCAAGAATACCGAAAATTCAATACAGTATTAGCAATAGTTTTTTGTAAATATCTCGGTAATCGTTCATTTCCACAAAATAATTCTTTCGGTTTCGTATTACCCTCCTCCCCCATCACCATACGCCTAACACCCACCTCCGCAGGCGTTGTTACTATACTAAACTGCCGCCCTTCTTTTATTTGTACACTTGTAAAGTTCTCTACTTCATCGAAAATCAAGAGATTTTATAGCATGCTTTGTGTTCGTAATCAGTCTCCGTATTAAAAAGCAAATATCATTTCGAATTTTTAAAATTGTTAAAATGTATTTTTGATTACATACTGTTATAGCTGACATTAAGACGAATTCAACGAGCTACTATATTGTGACTTTGGGCCCACAAATAACGCTAAAATAATGTTTTCCGACTTTTCGAGCCAAATACCTATACAGCGCGCCCGACTGCTGCTAACTCCTTGTCCTATCGATGATAACGAGTGAGACTCGAAATTTCAAATAAAATCTACCAAATACGTATGTTGTACCTTTCTTTGCAGGGACCTCGACTGCGTTATTTATCTTTGATTCTCAATTCTGAATTTCCGAATAAATTGTTTCAATACCTGCAGCGATTTCAACCGCGAATTAACGAAATACGTCGAATTACATTTGGGCTCGTTATTTGAAGAGCGATTTTTATGCTGCTGCTGTTTGATGCAGTAGAGCCATTGAAAGTAATATTAATAGAATTTCGGTAAATAAAATGTGTTTCGAATAACGTTGTACATCATCCAAGCAGTAATTAGACGTAATTACCAGCCAATGTTACTTTGCGTTAATTAATTAGCAAGAAAATGTACTGCTTTATGAAATCGGACTCTGTACACGTATCAATCTGATAACCATGAACGCGATGACAGTAACCAGTTCGGGTATTTATTATTGTTAATCGAAACTCGCGTAACGAAACCGTCTATCGGAGGCATTTAGCAATGCAGTTACGAGTTTCTATTGTTTAATACTATAACGACCGCTAATGCCGCTATGGCGTCATGTGAATTTCAGCGATTAGGCACTGCTGATGGCACACCGGTATGAATTGTTATAACGCCGCATTGCAACGTTCTGCAATTAGTTCTCCCTTATTAAGTGCTGCCACGTGCTGAATTTATTTGATATTTCTACCTTTTCGCGCAGATTTACAGTTGTAAAATTTCTTTTGATGTTACACATTGAAAAAATCAAGTTTTATACATGTGTACAGCAGGTCTGGCAGAAATTATTATTGTCAGTAGTCGAACGTTATAGTTAACTAAATAAAATAGTTTATATCGATCGTATTATTGCTTATAAGAATTAATAAATGATTTCGGCGCTACGGTTCGATCATTAGAAAAAACAAAGTAAATTAATCAGTAAGCAATTTTGCTAATAAACAAAAAAATAGACGTTTCGGTGCTGATTTGCACCATTTTCAAGATAATTTTTGAAATTGCGTCTGTAAGTCTGCAAATCAGCACCGAAACGTCGATTTTTTTGTTTATTAGCATAATTGCTTACTGATTTACTTTGTTTTTTCTAATGATCGAACCGTAGCGCCGAAATCATTTATTAATCGTTATAGTTAACATACAAGTTATCTAGGTCAACAAAAAACGCGATCATGGTCGTCGTTCGGCTAGTTCTCTTATGTTTTACGCGAGTTAGAGGTTCATAACAGGGTTAGGATCTCGATTGCCTACATTGAACAATTTTGTGCGTGCTCGTATTAGCGTTAGGCAAGCGAGGATGTTGAACTTGTCATATTAAATCTGCTCAATCAAATTCATAATTATCGATGCATTAAAATGTGGCCTGAATAGAACAATCGTCAACATAATCCCTATTGAAATCGAAATGCTTCGTTAATGAATTAGTTTCTTGATTCTATTACGGGAAAATTCAATGGTTTTGATAGTACTTCGGATTTAGATTTCTTACTATCACGCTTTAACCACACATTTGACAATTACTATCGCAAACGTGTTTGCGTTTCCACTGATAAAACTGAAATTATGTTTCCACTGAAACTGAAAGTAGGAGCTTAAAGATCAGTCTCGCAACTTAAGATAACAAACGCATACTAAACCTGCAGAAATAGTATTTCTCGATCAAAACAGACAGACATTTCTTATGCAACAATGCAATACATAAAAGAGAAATGTGCCATTCAACTTGACAAGTCAAGAGACAAGTATTGGAGCACAAATTATAAGCGATTTCATTAAGTGCCTTACAATGCCTCATCAGTTGTAAAATGAGAATCAAAACAAACAACATCGTACTCGAGATAAAAAGGAAATATAATATTTTGTTGAAAAATAATCAGAACAGCAATGGCATTAAATTCTATTGGATTCCTTCCCATAAGGGTATTCAGGGTAATGAACTTGCGGACAGATTAGCTAAATCAGCCACAGAAGCATGCTTTGCCTTAACTTTGCCAATTCCATTTACCGACTTGTATGACAAGTTCAAGAGAAATGCGCATATACAAACCGAAAAGATTATAAAAGAAAAAGGTTTGATGAAAGGGGAAATATTTTTCAATCAATATTATACTGGAAGGTCTAAGCCATGGTTTAAAAATGAACGTCACTCAAGAGAATTTATTGCAACTATCAACCGGTGCAGAGCCGATCATTATAATCTTGCGTCTCTATTTCGTGTAAGAATCATTGGTGACCCGAAACGCGACTGCGGTCACAGTAGTCAGGATATCAATCATATTGTTTGGCAATGTAGCCTGTTTGATTTACAGCGATATGAACTAATTCAGCAGTTGCATAAAATTAAGCTTCAATTGCCCCTAAGTTTGGAAATGTTGATTGCCCGACCATATACTGAGGCTTGTCTTCTTATTTTCAAGTTTTTGAGAAAATGTAAACTACAAATTTGATTTGGTGTAGTATGTACTGGATAAGTGTAAATGTGTAAAATATGTACTGTGTTGTGTTATCATATTTTCATAATAACGTTTTTTGTACTTTCAATTTTCTACAGTGTAAACATTTTTTTCATCAGTTTGTAATTTTCGCATTTTATTCTTCATCATGTTGAAATAAATTTCGTATGAGATTTTCTACAATATAAAAAAAAAATTATAAGCGATACCATTTCTCGGATCGAAGGATACAGCGATACTCCGAGCCAGCACAGGGTACATAAAAATTCAATTCAGACAACCATCACGTTTCAGGACCGAAAATCAGCTAGCACAGCGATCCTGAAAAATCTTCCCGGCTTTGTATCTCCGCGAAGGACAACGCAATATCGTCTCACGAAGATCGAAAATAAAGAACAGCGAGGCGATGAAATTGTATCGGGTATACCTGGGAGATTCCTTGCCCTCCTGCTGTCCAGTCGCCATATCGCTCCGAGCTAGATGATCTCGGCAGCCGGTGACACGGGGTAAACTTCACTATACTCTCACAACACTTTCTCACAGCTCTTGTAGAGCGACTGTCCAACAGGCATAGATCACGAGCGACGTAATAAACCATCGAACAACGGGAAGCGACGATGGAAGCCCGTAGGAGATTGAATCATATCGTTGAATCGCGAGCAAGATCGTCAACGCAGGTGAGCGAGGATCGAAACCGCGTACCGGAGCGACCCGTGAAATCGGAGCCGGTTAGGTGACTTGTCCGCGATCATCGCACGGTTCCGAAGCGACCGATGCGTTGATAAACTTGTAATAAGCCGAGACGATTAAAACGGAGAAGCACGTTCCGCGGGACACGTGCGGCGGAGCCGGGTGGACAGAGCGCACGGACCGGCGATTTATCGCGATTTATTCCGACGCGTGTCCCGCGTGTTCAATCCCGCAGAATCCGACAAAAATCCCGCTGGAAAGGTAGCCGACGTTTATCGTCCTTTGTTTGCCTCCCCGTGGTCGCGCACCGTTTGTCGATGAATTTTCCCAGCGGCTAACCCGTGCTATCACGCTGCGCTTTTCTCGATCCACGCGCGTGCACCTTCACTTCCTGACGAGTGCTACGGACTTGTTCGGGCTCGTGAAAATTTCTCGTTGCCGTCTCTCGTCTTGGTTTTTAATCGGACAGCGCAAGAAGTGACGTGTACACGACGATTTCTAAGGAGAACGTGCGTCGACGCGCACTACATGGGAATCGCACCACGTCTGAGAGAGGAACGTGCGAGTGTGACGGCGCACGCCGCGCTACTGACGACGCCTGCCGTCGCGCCGCCACGCCGTACACCGAGCGTCCGTCGCGCACGCGCCACCGACCCGGTTTGTGGACACTTTTCTGACCGAAGATCGGAAACCACCTCTACACAGATCCAAAAACAACCGTGACAAATATTTGCCGTAATTTGTGCCGATGCTTCGATGCAAATCGCATTCCAAGAGCACGAACCAGTGACGATTGGTTGAGCCGTGCTCGTCGATCACTTATAACCGGCGAGTAGCGATCCTGCAATTTTTAGGGGTGTCCGAAATTTCGGGTTCAAAATTAAATGTATAATACAGGATGAGACACCTAGTAGAGTACATTAAGCTTGAATTAGTGTTCCTTCTCGAGATTTTTTAAAATCGGTTATTTTCTCATTTCTCGAGAAATTACGGTATTTCTCAAGAAATTTAAATCTAGGAAAATTCTCATTTATTTTATAACATACTAGCAGCCCCCGACACGGCGTCGCCCATGCTAAATGTGAGAAGAATTTAGATTTTTTATCTTAAGTATATTAATATTCAGGGTGTCCCAAAACTATCCTAGGAGCCGAAAATGGGAGGTTCCTTGGCTCATTTGAAGCGACATTTTCCTTTACAAAAATGGTGTCCGTGACTTTGTTTAGGAGTTATTAACGAAAAACACGGATCAATCAGAGCGTGGCTACAGCGGATTGATTCTGAGTCGACCAATGGCAACACCACGCCTCGCGGGACCTGTCGCAGAGTCGGACACCGTTCGCTATAGCTGCGGTCTGATTGGTCCGTGTTTTTTGATAATAACTCCTAAACAAAGCCGCGGACACCATTTTTGCAAAGGAAAATTTCGCTTCAAATGACCCAAGGAACCTCCGATTTTCGGCTCCTAGGGTAGTTTTGGGACACCCTGTATATATACAAACATCCATTTATATATATAGATGATAACCCTGGGAAACATTATTAATTCATTAATAACAATTTATCGTTGAAATAATATTTAAAATAATGAATATAGACTTGAAAGATGTTCGTAGGCGTGGGGGAGGGGGGTTTTTCGCGGTATGTAATATGTCACGTGCATGCTTTTCCCAGGAAGACTTGACCTTGAACGTGTCCGAACGTGTTTCGCAGTATAAAATACCTCAAATACCTATGTATACCAATTTTCATAGCGATAGGTTCAACGATATAGAAGTTGATATATTGCAGCGGCATCTACAGCGGCGAGTTACAAAAAAATGTGCAGCGTAAAAACCTTCTCCATGAAAAAATACACATATGTGTATTTATATATATCGATTATATAACATCCATTTTCATATATATATAGATTTTAGGAAATTCTCATTCATTCCTCATCAAGAAATACTCGTTCGTCTCATTGACTCAAATTGGATATTACTTATTGCATAACCCAATCTGCAGCAACTTTTGGATGCTCTGTGTACAATAAAGCCAACATCCACGTAAACTGAATGAAATTTTTCTACGGCTACAGATTACAGACGCAATTTCAATTAATTTCCTTGAAAATGGTTCAAATTAGAACCGAAACGTCGAATTAATTTATAATTAGCAAAATTGCTTAAAGTAGTTTAGTGATCGAACCGTAGCGCCGAGATCATTTTGCAATTGTTTATAATCCAGATTTTCTAGACTCGTGTCTATGTTAAGATCGTCGTACCTGGGTTTCTCCATGGATACGTGAACATATAACTATAATGCCGAACTTCAAATTAATTTGTAAGGTTTCTGCCACGTTTCGGCGATCTGGGACCACTGTGGGTTGGAGTGAAAAAGGTACGCACGGTTATTTGCATTTATAATGACGGGACGTCCTAGAGACGTTCGGGAGGGACACCGGGAGAAACTGAAGAGACAGCTGGTCGCGCCTCGAGCCTTCCGAGTGGAGACATCCGGTCCTGACGAGGCCAAAACTCGTCAAAATACACAAATCTCTCGCACATCCCACCCTCGCCTTGGCGGCTAACGCGTGCTCCCATGGGACGGCTCCTGTCTAACTGCGCCGGAGGGTTTGCTCTCTTTCCGTCGCCGAGATTCTTGGCCAGGAATGGAAATGTTCCTCTCGATCAACATCAACTTCTTCGGAAAAATAACACGGGTAATTAGAGCCGACTCCACCGTCGTCTGTTCTCGGTTCGAGGACCAGTGCGGCGCGGTACGGCTTTCAATTTAACTTGAACGATGGCGCCACAACATTATACAAATACAAGCGACAGGGATGAAGTTATTAGCCCGTAACGAAAGTTCCGACTCGATCGTCCCTTAATTTCGTCCTGGAATTTTACGAGTCCGTCCAACGAAAGCTGATGTAATCTCCTCGCTCGGATCGGACTTCCTTCTGTCTCCCCGCGAATCATCCGGCTGGTTAAATTCATCGACTTTCGGGGGCCAAGATAATTAAATCGGTCGCTGCCATGCGTCACATGCTCGTTACAGCGGGATTCTCGTGGCGGACCGAACCGGTTACCCGGTTTCCCAATAATTATGGACCGTCGCGTCGTTCTGCGTCGCTGTCGTTATCCTTTGAAAATGAAATTTCCTGATCAATCTCGTGATCAGCTCTCTCCCGCCCTCCCTCTCTCTCTTCCGTGCTAATTTAACGGTATCTGGGAATCATACGGATTTTAGAGTTCCTTCTACAGTCTTGCTTTTGTTTTTAACTCGATCGATACAATCGCCACTCGCGTCCGCCATGCATGTCTGTAAGCCTTTATAGTTTCCAATTTTTTATTAATATTGTCACAACGGACAAAATTATTATCGCAGACATATTACGAGTTGTCCAAATACAGTACTATATATAAATTATAATTATGATATCGGCGCCAGGTTCGATCCTTTTTAGATACAACAAATGTGCAAGTTAAATATTTAAATTTCTCAACGTTTCGATCCCCATGCGGATCATTATCAAGAGATCAAAATTTTTGCGTGTGAAAAAGAAATTAATTCTATATGGGTGACTTAGTATGGGTGACTTAGAGAACAGTACTATATGGGTGAATTACAATGTACATGAATTATTCGGGTTGGGACCAGCAAATTTTGGGTACCCGAAGTAAAAATCGGGTCGTAGTAGTCGAGAAACTGAAAATTAATATTGTTCGGAGACCTGAGTTTCAAAGATTTTCGGGCACGATTACGATTTCCGTGGTTCCTCGTTTTGAGGTTATATTTGTGTCCTTGGGGTTATTTCAAGAAAAAATGTATATATAACATGGTGTCAAATCGGCCTAGTTTAACCAGTAAATTTTTTCTTTCCAAAAATGAAAACAAAAAGTTCTTAGGGCCCATAGCTTTTGAATAATAAGCGAAAAACCAAAACAAGGTAATAAAAATCGTGGTTTTTACCCCCTCCCCAAGTTAGCACAGGGTCCTCGAGGTCGAAAACTCAGATACGACACCCCAGAGTACCCCTAAATGACGTGTCAAAATTTCATTGAGTTCGGAATACTTTCCAGGTAAAAGTACCTGGCGACTGGACTAAAAGTAGATTTACTGTTTTTTTATAAACTTTCAAATATTTCGGTAACTATGCGAAATAGATGCTGAAAATGATATTGTGGTATGACAATAAATGGCATTATACGCCAGCCTCCGTTCACAAACTCTGAATACATGGCACGCAAATAATTATTTATTTATTTATTCATTATTATAAATTTTTGCTATTACAAAATCCGGAAAATTTCAAGAACAGCAACAAATCAAAACGTACTTCACACTTTATGTACTATTATTAACGTCTGACTCACGCTTATCAACAATAAGATTAAAATCCCGTCAGATGAAGAGGAAATCATTAGATCTTGAGGCTATGCAGTTACTTAAATCAGGACAGCAAAACTTAATTTACAAATGTAAAAATCGAATGGTAAGATTTTATCATCACTATACATATAATAGATTTTGTTACAGTGTTTAATATTTATTATACAGGGTGTTCGACTACAGGTGGGAGAAAATTTAAGGGGTGATTCTTAACGATGATATAAAACGAAAATGAAGAATAAAAAAATTGCGATTTCGGCTTCGTTATTTAGCTATTAATAATTAAAAATCGACAACGCGTCTAACAAAAGTGTACTTTGTGTACGTCAAAGAGTTCAATGTTGTCCAATGATTTGTTAAACATTTTCACCTCGCTGAGGCCCCAAATGAGAACCAAGTTATGCATGCATCTGACGCGTTGATAATAGCTAAATAACGAAGCCGAAATTGCAATTTTTTTATTCTTCATTTTCGTCTTATATCATCGTTAAGAACCAACCCTTAAATTTTCTCCCACCTGTAGTCGAACACCCTGTATGATACTTTTATGTAATCTATAATCTAATTATTCTTGAAATTTAAATTACCTAAGAGGTTTCACTGGCTCAATAATTTAAAAAAAAATTTTGTACGTTATTAAAAAGATAGAATTTTATTTTAATGGTTCAAAAGTTATACTAAAATGTCACTAAAATCTTCGATTCAGCCCACTGTGTGCCGGTATGACAATATGGCGCTCGGGCGCGCCAGTCTTGAACAACAAATGAAAAGAACAGGAGTGGAATAGGCCCGAAAAAAGACACCCCAGGTGTAATATGGAAAGTAGGTCCCCGGGGGGCCTAGTTCGGGCACTATAAGAAAGTAGAGGGGCAACCCATTGGTTGTCCCGGGAGGTGGATGTTTTAAACTTTACCACCTCCCTTAACAAAAAAAAGTCTTGAACAACAAGTATCACTCATTTTTCCATGGAAACGTGACCCGAGGCTCGGGTACTCGCTCACATCTACTTCGAAGAATATAAATTTTCGGAAAGTTCTACTCGCAACAACCGTGCAAGGAATCTCTCGCGAGATCCATCAAAAGAACATTACCGAGCAGCAACGCACTACTGTGTCATCCAGAAAATCAGTTGCACACTTTCCACCGGCTATAAACCTCCGTCTAGCGGCGCTATCATTACCCATTCAAAACGAAATTCCCTTACGAACATCAATCTCGCGTGAATGAGATTTACGCCGCATTGGTAGAGCTCCGTCGCCATCGTGAGGCAAGCAGGCAGCTTTCGGATTTAGCGTGACGAAACAAAAGGCGACACCTGCGCCGCGATACCGTTCCCCGGGCAACAAAAGACGCCGGTTATTAAGTATCCCCGGATCATTACCGAGAGAAAGCGTATGATTGTTCGCGGGGCGGGCGAAGTGCTCTTTAACTGGGACGGAGAGCGTGTCCGAGCTTTTCTTCCCTTGTTAACGATCTCCGAGCGCCCGGATCCCCGCCGGGCCGATAAAGCAGCGGGCGTAATCGTAGGAATCAATTTGCCGGCGTGTTGCCCGGCTCCGAGCCATTTCCGGGCCGGGTCGGTTCGAGTCGGGCCGAGCCGGACCGCTAGCCCGCAAAACGCAGTTGCATCGCGCGGAAACGCGATCTGCACCGGGCTCCGTTCCAGCAGGTCCTGCCACAAGATTTATGCACGATTCTCCGGGAAAACCGAGCGGGACGCGCCCGATGCACTGCCTCGTGCGACTTCATCGTCGAAATTTCGGCGGGCCGCGCTCGCGGAGAAACGAGCTCCGCGGATATTTACGAGGACGCGGTGGCCGCTGATTTCACGTAATATCGGCTAACGACCCGCGTAAAACTGCGATAACACACGCGGCGATGCGCCTCGTAAACGATGCCGCACCAAGTCCCGTGAAATTGGCTCGATGAGCAAGTAGCCGCGATACAGCGGCGTGGATTGATAAGCGGACCAAAATCATAGGAGGCCTTCCCCGATTTTTATAGCCCGCACAGCCGAGAGTCAAAATGGGCATTATCGTGACCGCCAACGAACCCCCGAATTGCGAGACACTGTTTCAATTCGGGGCTATTCCCACGTTTCGAGATCGTTCGCTCTTTGGTCGAGAGAGCGTGAAAATTGATGGATTCTACTCTTTCGATTTTTATTTAGAATGTCTTCGGAGATTTATGAAATGGGTTCGGTGTCTAGAAGAATGGCCCGTGTCAGGTTTTTGAAGTGAAACTTCTTCGCTGAGGGTAATAATTTTCTGATGTAGCGGAAGTCGATGCAACGGAAGTCGAATGTCGAGTGGCGCGAAAATTTAAACTGAGAATGAACGGTGAAAAATAATTTCTTACCTCGACAGGATTCGAACCCCGGTCTACCGATTGGTAGTCCAACTCCTTAACCGCTTGGACAACCAATGATCTTATAATGACAGCGAAGATTTTGGTAGTATGTACTCTGGTACCCGATTATCTCATGAGATATCCGGATATTTTTTCTCTACCCGCGTGTCTCATGGGTACCGAAGTACCCGGGTATCTCATACTGGGGTAAAGGTTTTAGCTTTAATTACCAGCGATAATAAAATTCTCGAACGTAACGATCGAGGCCTACGGAAAAAGTTTCTAGGCGCAGATTCACCGCAGCATTCCTGTACGTTTACTTTCGTCTGCAGACCGACCATCTCCGTCTATTTCCGGGTGTACGATGTTCGTCAAGTCCGATTCGCCCGTTGATCGTAGCTAACGAGAAAGAATTGAGGTGGCTCAGCGAGCGCGGAGGTATAAAACGTTTTTATATCCGCGCAAGAAGTCAAAAACGCTACAGCTATTCGGTCGGTTATTTCAATAAAGAAAGCCAGACAGTTGCGAAATCCCGTGGCAAACGGTGGGTCCGGTGAACGTCGAGGCGCTGTCAATTAAAAGCTGCTGGTAGCCAAGTAATATATCCGCCGCGGCAGTCTCGCCACAGGTACACGCACATCAAGGAAACTCGTCGCATATATCTATGTATACATACAGGGTGAGTCGCCTAACATTTTCCTCTGTAATATCTTCGTTGTCCTTAAACGGACAAGAAAGTGCGTACACAACACACAACTATACCGCGAAACACGTTCAGACACGTTCGAACACGTTCAGACACGTTCGAACACGTTCGGACACGTTAGTCTATATTCATTATTTGAACTATTATTTGAACAATAAATTGTTATTAATATATATATATATAGATAGATGGAGATATTAGATAGATGATAACCCTGGGGAACATTATTAATTCATTAATAACAATTTATTGTATATATTGTATATAACAATTGTATTATTGTTATATTGTATATGTTGTATATAACAATTTATATATATATATATATATATATATATATATATAAATAAATTGTTATAGATATATATATATATTAATATACTTAAGATCAAAAATCTAAATTCTTCTCACATTTAGCACGGGCGAAGCCGTGTCGGGGGTTGCTATACAATATATAAGAGGGAGTTTTTGAAAAGTGGGGAGACAACTAATCCCCCTTTTACATCGATCTCTTTTGAATAAACTTGTGTTGAATTCCCTCACAGAAAGTTGCCGCAAAATTGTTTTTACCAAAGAAAATTGTGGTTAAAGTTTATTTTTACAACAATACTTGCCACTCTTCGGAAATATAAAACATTTGCAACGAGCCATACGTCGCAAATAAATAATTATGATTATGAGGAGTTGCACATATAGACAAAATTCAATTACTGTATTTCACTTGACCGTATCGATGAGATACAACATAATTGTGTGCGTGCCTCGAGAAGAATAAAACACGTAATGACCGTAATATCTGGTTTTTCTCTTTTTATAATTACATTTTCGGTAATTATTTACTTTAGGGGCTTCTTCACCGATTTTCATGATCTTGAAATATGTTGTCAAGGTCACATCATTCTGAACAACTTTTTCCTATACGTGTTACCGCCGCTCGATTCTAGTTTTCGAGATATTCGCAAAAAGCTATCACTAATACTGCAAAGACTACTCCTGGATTTTCGTATGCGTGGTCAGGCTGGCCTGACGACGACGCTCTCCGCTCCCTCTACGACCTAACCACAACTCATTCTGATCGCATAATTTTTGCATTGCAGCTGTAATCCAGAATTTGAACTACCAAGGGAAAAATCATATGAATAGAATGGGTTGTGGTTAGGTTAGGTTAGGTTTGATTTGAAATTGTCACAACTTGAAACTTTTTGCGAATATCTTGAAAACTAGAATTGAGCGGCGGTAACATGTACAGGAAAACGTTGTTCAGAATGATGACCTTGACAACATATTTCAAGGTCATCAAAATCGATGAAGAAGCCCCTAAAGTAATTAATTACCATATTTTCTTTTACAATAATAAAGTTATTAAGTTTCTGTTGTCCAGTAAAGTTATAGTGTGGGGGGATGAAAACCCGTACTTGTTCTATCGCGTGAACAGTGTATTGGTCGCGCTGATTTTCTGAATGTTGAACAGCAAGATCAGCGATCGGCCACACTGTGCGCCGGGCCGGGAATGTCGCAGGTGAAAACGCCAGATGACTCACCCTGTATAGTGCAGCGTGGGCTAGTGGCGGGAGTTCCGACGAGATACAAATTCACCTTGCGCGTATGGAAATTAGACCTTTCATCGAGCATCGCGCGCGGGGCGCATCGATCGAAGCGCGTCCCTGCCCGGAGGATATAGACGAATGCAGACGAACACGGCTGGGCTCCGGGAATAATATATACGATGGAATATCGACGCAGACAGGACACCGTCGAGAGAGAGAGAGAGAGCTCGGGGTACACACTGCCCCACTTTGTGCGCCGCTCCGTAAAAATTAACAATTCATCCGATCCTGCGGCCGGCACAATAGCCGACCGAAATATTGAAAGACCGACCGTCCCCCTACTCCCCAATCGAGGGGCAACTCAATGCCGAATTGCTTCCTTCTGTGGGATTGCGTTGCGGCTCGAGGAAACCGACGGCGAACTGGACGCGGAGAAGGGAAACGACAGATAACACGGCCACGACTATAGGGAATCCGCCGATATATCGGAAGAGTTATCACCGGTGATTAAAATGTGGCGGACCGAAATTGGAAGCGAGATCTTCGCATGGACCAGCTCTCGCCGAGGCTTTTAATCGACTGCGGTGTTATCCACGAATCGTCGCCCGGCATTCGACCTGCATCCACGATTCTCGGCCACTTTCGCACGAAAGACACAACACTTCCCAGTTAGACGACACTTTTATGCGGTTCCCGCAGGATTGCCTACACTTTTCCTCACTACTTTTCATCCTGTGTTAGTACAAGCTGGCCCGAAAGCCACTGGACCACTTGAAAAACGAGATTAGAATAAATACGAATATAAATCAATTATATCTCGATCAAAAATAAATCTCAATCATATTTCGATCAAAAATAAAGCAAAAACAAAGCAAATTAGCAATATTTAAATGTAACTCAACGTTTCGATCCAGGTTTGGATCATTTTCAAGAGCAATTGCGTCTGAAAATATATATAAACAAAATGTAATGGGTAATTCACAAAATTAATAAAACTGTAAATAATATTTTTAAAGAACATACTTGCTAAGTGTAAAGAAAAGTTAAGTATATAATTAACAATAATTATATACTTCTATTATGTCTACGAAACTATTGAATTTTTTTTTAAAGATCCGTTTCAGAGTTTCCGTCTTCCCAACCCCTTAAAAGAATTCAAATTTACTCGAAATACATGGGATGCAAATTTACCCGAAATCCATCCAACCAAATTTTATTAAGCAGTTTGATAGGCACAATGCAATTTTGATCAGGGTTCAAGGTTAGGGTTGTAGTGTGGATATTCTTTACTCGTACACAGAATTTCCAATTTATTTGATTCCCGAGATTCCCGCTCCTCGCGAGTCTTCAACCGCAAAGTTGTTAACACACAGTCCGAGCGAGCGTAACGTAATCTAACAATAGACGTTCATAGGGGTTGAATTAATCCAAATAAAGAAGGAAGAGAGGAGACGGTTGAACAAATGTTCCACAAGGCAAACCGAACGTTCTCGTGCGTAAGCTTCTTCCGGACAATTAAAGCCCATTGTATATCGGGGACCGGAAGTGGCATTGGAGGCTCATCTCACGACTCATCTGACACACGTATAAAATTCCAACTATAAAGGGCCGTCGGCTCGAGAACCAGCCCTCGAGGTAGCTCCCCTAAACCGACTATTAATAATTACATTTCGCCGGTGGTTAATTAGCCGCGCGGCGTCGAAGAATCGAAGGACAAATTCGCCACCAATTAGCGCGAAAAAATGGGGACAATCGTGTCGGCTGGGATGGTGGCTCGATTTTAATACCCCTCGGCCAGCTCCCACCTCCAGATTCGATTTTCTCTCTTCTCTCTCACTCTCTCTCTCATTAACGATAAATTCTTTTCCCGGCGTTGACAGACGATTCGATCGGTCGAGTCGTTAAATCTCGCTGGGGACCGAGAGTACAGTATCGGGGCGCGAGCTGCTGCGAAAGGTTCGTTGAGCATAATCACCGATTAGAGGGGAGTTTAACACGATTTGACAATCCCCGGTCGCGACGCGCCGTAAAAACGGATACACCGTCGTATATTAGCGAACCAACGCGCGACACTCCAAGATTATTGCAGGGTGCATAATTCAGCTGACACCCTCCCCTCGATTTCCTTCGTTTGGCTACGTTTCCAAGATCCGCGTGGCGTCCATTCAACAAACGGTTTGCTTCGGCACGCCTCGTTTCACCTTGAAGACACTTTTATGCGTGGCAAACTACGGCATCGAATTATGGAAATAGACGCTGCCTAGTGTGACTCCTTGTTTCCTGACACCAGCGAACGCCTACCCTCTTTTTCGATCGAATGCCTTTTAACCTCCGTACGCTCCTCGAAAGTAGTTGCATAAAAGATCTCGGGATGTCTCACCCAGTTTTGCTTTCCCCTTATAATGTTATAGTATAACCCTCCCTAGGTAACTTGGGACATTTATGTTCACGATCAACTTTTTTACTCTTCTATGCTTTCAACAAATTTACAGAAATTCTGGAATACGTATTGAAGTCCCTAGTATATCCTACATGAAATATGTTATGCCGTAGATGCTCATTTGTACTTAAGGTAATTATAAATCTTCAATCTGTGCATATTTGGGACTAATTCCTTTATCGAATGTAATGATACTAGAAAGAGCACTGGATATTACTAATAGTATAACAAAATCGTCAGTGAAGTTATATAATCGTAAACGAACTTACAGAATGAGTGATTCTGCTCAAATATTGATAACTGTACTAATTTAGATGATAACGAAATGTAATCTGTGCGAAAGTGCTCTGCATACCTACTTGAAGAGCTTCTAATGTTAGAATTTACTCATTTTACAACATTTGAAAATCGAGAACGAATAATCGCTGGCTAAGAGACTTTTTAACCCTTGGACAACGAACGATTTTGAAAGCTACATAATTGGCAATGCTTAGGACCGTTCACAGCTCTAATTATTTTATATTAAAAATTTACGATCGAGAAACACGTAACTATTATCTAATTAATAATTTTTGAAAATTTACTTTTGACGATATCTCTTGTACACATATTAGTCTTTCCGATATGCTCAACGAAACAGCTATTCAGTTAGTTAGCAACATGTAAGATCTATTAAAAATTTTATTTCTTTTTCGTTAGTTTTCTTCATGTTAATTTTTGCCAATTCTCATTTTGATATATCACTTAAAATTGATTTTGAGTTAGAAGCATGTACTAATTGCACATTTGTTGTTTTTTTTTATTAGGAAATCTCATATGAGATTTATTTCAACATAATTGTAATGCAATACATAGAAAACAATACATACAGCACAAAATACAAAAACCACAAAACAGAACAGGATACAGAAGAAACATAAATAATATAACAAAGACACGAGAATAATAGTAACGGTATAACCAAACACTTATACTTTAAGTCCGCAGCTCTTAAAAAATGAAAGTATATAACGACAGGCCTTGATATTAGGATTAGCTATTAATACGGAGACATCCATTGGAAGCTGGAAGTTAATTAATCGGAGTTTATTTATTAATTTTAGCCTTTCCTCATAATACAAGTTGCATTGCCACAAAACATGTGTCAGTGATTCGGCCTCCTCCATGCAACTACACTTAGGATCGTCAATAAAGCCAATGTAGACCAGAGAAGGAAGTCGATTTTCACTAAAGAATTTCTGAAAATAGAATTTACCCTTGAAAAGGCCATCGGCTTTTATAGAGGCTAGAGTATTGTCAAACATAATTTTACGAAAAGACTCAAAGCAATCGGTGAAAGGAATGCAGGAAATACAAGGACTGCTAAAGGATGAAGCCTCTTTAGCTAAGAGATCACACATTTGTTGTTTGTTCTAAAAATGATCGAACCTGGCGTCGACATCGTTTAAAACTTTAATAATTCAATTAGTGGAATTGCCAAAAGTTGAGTACTTAGATAATAACTTAATCGTTCGCGGTAAAAAATTACTCCGGCACGATACTTGGAGGATTAAGAACGCAAAGCGTGCTATGAAATCTTTTGACTTCCGATTAAGTAGAGAACTTCACTGGTATACAAATAAAAGAACGATAGTGAAACCTAATTCTTCAAACCGTTAACTATGTCGGGGACCAAAAGTTGTACGATTTACGCAAAATTCGGGAATCGATTTATCTCCGGCTTTTCGGATGAAATATCTCACCGCGCGACAGCCATCCCGGAAGGGTTTGTTTGCGCCGAAACAATTGACGTCGGTGTATTTAAAGGGAAGACAGGATTTCTTGTTCATTGAAAAAGCTCGTTTCTTCTCACAAGGGTGCTCCATCAGGACAGCCGGCCATCGAACGGTCAGGTTTCCGAGTGTTTCGTCGAGGGACCGTTTTCCTTGAGACGACCTCAGAAGAGATTTTCGGGCCCTCCGAACACGCCGGGTGGCCTCGTAATGAAGGATTGCGAGGTGGCCTCCTCGAGATTCCAGCTCTCGCAAGACAAGGGAAAAAGATTCCCGCGAATCGATTCCTCGAACATCTCCGGACGGACTTTCGCGCAGCGAAATTCGATCGTCATCGGCGAAGGCATTTCCTCGAGGACTCTCCGGTAGACGGACAGAAGGGGAACCTGTGCTAACGAAGCCACTCCCTCGTCTCTTCAGTGACCCTTGTTTCGCTCCACTTTACACTGGAAACTCCTCTTCGTCATGGAAATTACTTCCGCGCGTGGTTCTCATGAATGTCCATTTTTTTCCTCGAGGTCGGGAGATCGTCGAGAGTCGACGATCAGAGCTGTTCGTTGGCCAATGGCGTTGTCGATCGTCCCTGCATGGGTCATCTTTGTCTCACTGATTGTTCTAACGATAGTGCTTTCATCAACACGGTTTCACCGATACCAAACTCCCTGGATATCAAATTTCACCGACGTCAATCCTCGTACGTGTTGCTTCACAACGTAATGTCCACATGCGAGCAAAGCATCCATAAAATATTCATTTTAATTCTTTCTTTTAGTGTGAGATTGGTGTTGGTTTGAGTGTCAGCAGTGTTCCTTTGAATACATAAAAATGTGATCATTAGGCTGCGGATTTTTAAGCAAAATAAAAACTTCTCAAGTCAAACGTCGGAGACGTTTCTTTTTTCTCTTAATCATCGGAATAAGTCGCGAACAGTGTGACAATACCCAGAAATTATTCTAATGTACAGAGTGTAAAGAAATGTTTGGTCCTGGCTACCATGGACGTATTCTACATCTTCGGATCGGTGAAGATCTGTGACAAAAAGTTACCGCAAAACTATCCTTGACCTTGAATTTCAAGAGTAAATTGTTGTGTTATTGCATTGTATTCTACGCATCATGGGGACAAATCCGGGGTGTAGAGGGGAGTAAACCATTAAATCACCTGCTGCGCCATGTTTACATTCATAAATCGCGTCAGCTGACTCTCCCGATCAAACCGCATTCGAAATTTTGCATACGAGTCCGCAAAGAAGTGAGACATTTTATGTCTTTACTTTGCTCCCTCCCACCCCCTCCCGCTCCCGCTTTTCTTCCTTTGCTGTCCTATATGATTTGGTCAAGTGTTTAGGTCAATTGAGAACATACGTCTTACGTCATACGTCTTACGTCATGTGGAAAGATTTATTTAAAACAAAAGTAACCTATCAAACTCTCACTCTCTCTCTGTCTCTCTCTCTGGAAGGTTTTAGATCAAACCGCATTCGAAATTTTCGTGACACTTTTTCGTGACACTTTTCGGTAACGCTTTTCGGTAACGCTTTTTTCTGCTATGTGCCAAAGTAAAGACATAAAATGTCAAAAGTGTTAAGGGAACCATGAGTCAAAACTCAACTCGTATATAACACAACAATTTACCCTTGAAATTCAAGGTCAAGGACAATTTTGCGGCAATTTCTTTTCACAGATCTTCACCGATCCGAAGATGTAAATCGGATCGGAAATTTTCTTCCAGCAATACTATTAATATGAATCTTTTTTCCGTGTAACATTTTGTTTATTTTCTCGTTTTTTTGTTATAATAAATGGATGCTAATGTTAGTTTGTTGTTTTTAATTCTTTAATACGCCACTTTTAACTTGCCATCAATCTGTTAACTCCATAAAATAATATTTAATTCTTCTAAAACATGAATTATTTCTGTAATACTCGTATCAATGCCTACGATCGGAAACTTCATGCGACGCGTTATAATCCTCGTAGATCATTCATCGAACAATCTTTTATTTTTCTGTGAACAAATGAAAAAACTCGCAATGCGTAGAGCGTGTACATACTATACATAGAACGCTAACTCTAAACATTAATTACCTAAACAGAATTTAGCGCCGCTAAAGCGAGTGTCGATGGAAACATTCTCGGCAATTTCAACTTGTCGATGGAGGAACAGTGTCGCCGAACACGGTGTCGGTGAAACTGTTGTTGGCGAAGTGATTGACACTAGAACCAACTTCCAGGTCAACAGTTCGAACTTATTATGTAATTACTTTATCATAACCTGAAACAAGTGGTTGTATTCACAGCAGAGGTAGCTCGAGCCACATCTGACCATGAAGTACGTCTTTCGCGCGTACCTCGCTGTCCGATATTCTTTGCCACTGATTTGTACTTAAGACATTAAATTTGTAAAAGCTACAATGGTATATATTTAATTCCATGTAAGGGATGTAACCAGGTCTACATTGGACAGACTTCAAGACTACTGGAAACAAGAATCAAAGAACATAAACGAAATATTTTTCAAAATCCAACACAGTGCTTTGACAAAACATTTAATTGAATTTGACCATCGTTTCGATTTTGAAAACACTAAAATAATTGACTGAGAGAACAACTTAAATAATAGGATATTATTAGAAACGATTCATACGATTAAACATCCTGGCGTAAATCTTAGGTATGAAACTCCTACGATTCACGACTATTACACAACATTACTGAACTAGTATTATGATGAATCACTTTCTAACATTATTGTTATCCTAGGATTGTCAATTATAAAACAACTGAAACATTTGTTTCTTCATGACTTAGTAGGTTTTCATCATTTCAATAAACCATCAAACCACCTGTTTCTTGTGCCTCGTTGTCTGTACCTCGGTAACCTGTGAAAAAACGTATGCAGAACACGTGTCACCAAACAAAATATCCATGTTAAAGTTTCTATGAAGCAAGTGAGTAACAGCATATAATAATTAATTTTAAATAGATGTTGTAATTTTCCAATATCATAACCGTTTCTCTGGGGTATATTTTCAGACGCAGTTTTTTCCGCTTTCGTGAAAATGATCCAAATTAGGATCGAAACGTAGAAAGTGTAAATTTATTTGTAAAATTGCTTTATTTGTTTATTTGGTCGAACCTTTGCGCCGAAATCACTTTTCCTTTATCTGTTTTAACAATCTTACGATCGATAACTTTAACAACATTTAAGACATTAAAATAATATTATTATTATTATTATTATTATTATTATTATTATTATTATTATTATTTATACGGAGCGAAATCCTTTTATACAAATGTATGACAGAAAACAAAAAAAAACAAAAAACACAGTAGAAAATCTTAATCCTAAGTCTTAATCTAAAATTACCCAAATCTGGACAGAACAAAACAGCAAATAAGGGTAATATTATCTAATAGTACAGCTCAATTTAGTTTTAAAAGACTGTAACGAGCCATTAAAGAAATCAATACTATTATATAATTTATTGCAGATATTAATAATGCGATTTACCGGATTAATTGCACCATATGAAGATTTGGATTTGGTTACTTGAAATCTTGATCTCGTTCTATATTATGTCAGAGGTCCAGAGTAGAACGAATCGTTCACACATCGTGGACTCTGCTGTCAAAGCTAAATTGAAACTACTTCGTGCAAGCTAACATTTGTCCAAGTCAATTGTAAGAATCAGAAGTTACGCAAAAACGTTTTTCTTCTTCAAACAATTCGAACAAGTCGAAAATAGCATCGTTCGATTCTTCGAACGTTTACGCAGTTCACTCGACCAATCCATTTTCGTCATAAAAGCGGAGAAGCCGAAGTGTACCAATGGCACAAGTATTGAAAGTTCGAAGTTGAACAAGCCTAAGCAGCAAACAGCTGCGCCAATTCGAAGCCGCAAATAGGGAAGCACTTGGAGCGGCATCTTCGTCGTTTCGCTCGCGAAACGTAGTCCAGCAATCTGAATAGATCCGGCCGGGGGTGGAAGTATTCCCGGGTACGATCTCGAGGAGATAAGCCTAAAGACAATAGGGTGCCAGTAGGAAATGACAGTGCACGGAACGCCGGGAGATCCAAGGCAGATTAAGGGTCGTGAAATCTTTCCCTGTTTCGCAAGCCCCACCGCCATACATCCCTCTCCCTGCCGCGCGCTATTTTATAAACTTGCCGAATCCCCGCTCGCGAAAGTACCTCCTTGAGTTCTTGCTCGACACACTTGCCGAGCCACTAGGGTACCGAAGGAGATAAAAAAAAGGAAGAAGCTGCAAGTAGAGACTTCTCTACCCTCCTTCCGACGAGGCAAATCCCTCGAAAGCGGCGCGGGCACGTTGCTGATTCCGAAAAAAGGCAAGCACTCTTCTGGACCGCTTATTGCCGCAACGGTGGTGGATCGTTGTTAAATTACATACTGGACGCCGTTCTGGCGAAAACGTTCCATACAATAGTACAGGTCAGGCAGATTCTTTCTAGAAACTGATCAGGGGTGGTTCTGGACAGGGTAACGAGTCGCGTAAGTCCCCGCCGAGCTGTAACTCACTGGTGTAACTATTGTTAATCACTAACTGCAGTCAAACGACGCGTTAATCCGCGAAGCAAAGCCGATCTCGAATCTATGCAAATACAATTACCCTCCTCTTTGGCATCGAGCTTCGGTCCACAGCCCTTGGCACGGAGATCGGTCGGTCCTTATCAGCTCGTTCTTTAGAGTATCCTGCAAACGAGGCGGGATCATCCCGGGGACTATGTTAATGCAATGGGGAGAGCCTTATCCCACGGGATTAGCTGGGTTCGCGGCCCGTTCGTTTCTCCGTCTTCCGCTTTCTTTTTTTCCTCCTTTTTTTTTGTTTCTCTTCGCTTTTTTTATCCGGAGTACGCTGAACGAGGATCGATCGGCGAGCGTCTGAGGCCGCTTCGAATAATTTCCTGACGGTTTACCGCGACGATACCTGGGTCGTAACGCCGCTTTATATTTTCACGAGGTGCGACCCCACGGCTGCCTAAATTGCACGGAGACTGCTATCGGATTTTCTGAATCGATCCTTCTCTCGTCTAAGACTCGAAATATCATCCGCGATAAGGGAACCGTCCACCCCGTCTGATTTCTTATAGAAATCGCGAGAATAAATCTGCCGGAATTTTGTACGATCTTTTGAGAGTCGTGAAACCGTACACTCCGGGAGAAAAAAATTGCACATCTATTTCTTCTCATTTCGTACATAATTGAATTGAAGTGAATAAATATTTTTATACGTTAACATCTTCTGACATGCCTGTATGTAGAATGATACTGAATATCATCAACAGTATTTATTTCTAACTGCAGAACGTAATTAACAAAGCGTGTACTATCTTCCTCTGTGCTTATTTAATCAACAAACATAGTAAAGTATTAAGGATGGGTCGTGGAAAGAATCACACTGAATGTGAAATGTTAAGAACGGCGCACTGAAAATGGAATGGAGAAGTTATCCTATTCAACGAAGCAGAAGATACCAAGCAGACAATAAAACTTAATAAAACTATCAATGTACTCGTTTTAGCTAATTAATAAATGTAATAACATTAGAGAAAAAATTATTGGCTCCTAGTACAATTTATAAAGACAATTTTTTTCATAAAGATCCGCGGTCTAGTTATGAATAAGTTAACCCTTAGCAGTTGAGTGGCGATTCTGAGAAAGAGGCACCTCTAGAAAATGCTGTACCATTATTCAAAATATTGTTTACATTATTAAACATTCTGTTGTCTAACCAATTACTAAACCTTTAAGTACTGTATGAGGTATTATATCAATTTTATATCCACGAAATCAAAAAAATCGTATAGAATGGAATTGTTCTAGCTAGGAAGACATGTTTACTTTTCGAGTTCAAATAACTCCGACTGCAAAGGGTTAATACTGCCACCAACGGGAATATAATTGAACTGTATAAATTCCAAAATTGTATAAACTGTATAAAAGCAAAATCTGCTACATCTGCTACTGTAGTGGACATCTTCCAAGTACCTTTCACTGATCTTACCTGTCAATTCAAGCTAAAAGGTAACTTCAACACTCGCTCTACAATCACTGAGCAAGGCACCCTCAAGGCCATTCATTATTTTCAAAAAATCTTTAACCCTAGGCAATCTCCCTGGTTTACTCAAGATGTCTTCTTAAAAAGATGCTTTATATCCACTGTTAATCGTATCAGGGCCAATCATTACAACCTAGCTGCCTCTCTTCATCGTGTAAATATTATTGATGATCCCAGTTGTAAGTGTAACTCAGCTTCTGAGGATTTGGATCATGTGTTATGGCAGTGCTGTTTATATGAATCCCAAAGAATTAAACTTGTAAATAATTTAAATTAAGTTTTTCGTACCACTAAAAGCGGACCTCTTTTTTGCAGAACCAAATATCGAAGCCTGCGAATATATTTTTCAGTTTCTAAATGATTGTGATCTGCATCTCTAGTCATATTGTAAATGTACTTAAACTGTAGAACTACTGTATCTTTGTTAAAGGACGGTTCGCAACCATTCTATTACAAAATCAAAGAAGTTTCGATAGGCATGAGATACAGCGACGATTTTTTAAAAATTAAAGCTGAAACTTTGCAGACTATGGGAAAAATAGAGAGATTATGGTACAAACGTTTTTTAACCTCGAAAAAATTCGTCAAACTTGTGCAATTTCAAGTAGATTGTGGTTTGTTCAATACCACGCGCGGAAAATTTTTTTTGACATGTTATACATCATTTCCATGTTTCATTTTTTGAACATGATATTCTTTTTTTCACGCTGAATTCGAATCTGTGATTTTTGTGAACATAACTAACGAAATCATCTTTTCGATTAAATGAATAACCCACTAGTTTGAAAGTATATTGTATTCTCATATATAAAACCCATTAAAAATATGCATAATAAAATATTTGATGTATCGCAGCGATTGTCGCAGGCACTCCTTTGTAGACTGTGTATGACTGTTGTCATGCAATTCAAACTAGATACCTATTGTCGATAATTATATTATCATTTACACAGGAAGTAAGGTAGGTATTTCATCTTTTTAACTTACTTCTCATCAACGATGTTTTTAACTTCTGGTGATCAAATAAGAATAAAGTACCACCAGAAGTTACAAAATTCGTTGATGAGAAATAAGTTAAAAAGGATGAAATACCTACCTTACTCCTGGTATCTAATTTATATCTAATTTGAATTACATGACAATAGTCATGTACAGCCTACAAGTAGTGCCTGCGACAATCGCAGCGATACGTCAAATGATCGTTCGTCAATTGAAATTCGTCAAGTAAACGTTGAAATACTTTGTTAAGTATATTTTTAATGTGTTTTATATAAAAAGTCATCGCTGTATCCCATTTCTATCAAAAGTTCTTCGGTTTTTACACAGATTTCATGCTTGTGATCTGCATCTCTATTGGTTAGTCATATTGTAAATGTACTCAAACTGTAAAACTAGTGTATCAATTGTTAAAGCTGAAAAAAGTAAACCTACAATAGGTTTCAGTAGCTCAATAAAAAAGAAATAATGACAGTAACTTCCCTATGAATCGGGAAGTTAAAAAATAAAAGAGAGGGAACTTGTTGGGCCGCAGAGGGTTAAACGGCTCAAAAAAAGGAAAATTAAGAGAAAGACTATACAACTTTTGAACAGACGTAAGATTCGCGTTGAGGATCCGCGTCGAGTCGATGCGGAACGCTCTGGGTCGGCGCATGTTTAAAGTGGCCGCTAAAAACTCGCGCGCCGCGCCGTGTTTCCGCGAAAGCAGGATGTTTTCGCAAAGCCGGTAGCCTCTTACGCCAAAAATAATCGCGGCGACTCTGCCCGTGGACAACGGGGTTGAAGTTTCGCTCGTAAAAACAAAGTTATACTCGCCAGAACTCCTCCCTTATCTCGCTTGTTGGTTGGGTTATAGCTGGCCCGTAGATAACGCGGCTGTGGCTGCAACGCACCGGACGCTCGATGCGCTAGCGAACTCTCGAGGACACGCTATCAACGACGCGCCGTTCGCTATGAGATTCTAATCGACGGAAATCTTAGACCGTCTTCGGATAAGATGCTGTACAGGGTGTCCCAAAACTAGTGTAGGAGCGGAAAATGGGAAGTTCCTGGTACATAATTGGGTGATTTGAAGTAGGGCTGTAACTTTTCCGAAGCTTCGAAGCTTCGAAGCTTCGAAGTCTTCGAAGGAACGAAGGGAGCTTCGACGTTTCGAAGTTTCGAAGTTTCGAAGTCTTCGAAGTCTTCGAAATTTCGCAATCTTGTACCGTGTCACGATTTTTGATAAATAAAAATATTAACTGTCAGTCATCGGTGACTGAAATTGAACTTTCCGTTTGAACTTTTCGTAATTAAATTATATTTAAACTAGCTGGTTATTGTTGCTCGCTCGATTCGCGAGCTCGCGGATGGGGGTGTTGTAGCTCGCTTTGTGAGTTCGCGAGAGGGTTAGTAGTACGGATGTTATTTGGTGTGTGACTCTCCACGAGCCACACAAAGAACGAAAATTTTTTTTTTTTTAAATTATAAAAAAATTTTTTTAAAAATAAAATTATATATAATTGTTACGTTTGTTTCTGCGGTGGAAAATTTCCGTCCTCTCGTATAATTTTTTGCATTGTTGAATGAACTTCTTTCTCGAAAAAAACTAAAAAAACTAAAAAACTACTTAACCAATATGGACCAAAATCTAATCAGCTCTAAGTTCCAGCGGGGCGCATCGATTGCATCATTCATTATTTTGATCGCATTGTTATTTTTTCAGGAAACGTTAACGAAAAATTTGATACCATACAAACGGACATACGCACACACACACACACACATACAAACATTTTGATAAAAATAGTCTAAAATGACTCCAATGATCATGAAACGTGAAGATCTGCTAAAAAATCGATTTTCGATTTTCGGGGTAATTACAATAACTTCCCTATGAATCGGGAAGTTAAAAATTGCATTGTATTAATTTTCGGGATCATATCACGAATGTACTTAAAAAATAATACTTTGCAAACAAACTTTTAATTAGTTTTATTAAATTCGTTGAAATCGGATATCGCGGACTATCCGGATAATCCGAATTTAGGTAGAAACCCCTAAACCGATGACGTATCTACCGTGGCCGTCATAATAATTTACTACGGAGAGAGGTTCGAAATTAGAAACTTTGATTCTCCATCGCCTTCGAATTTACAGAAAGCGAACCTTTGAAATTTCGAAGTTTCGAAGCTTCGAAGGTTCTGCAATCGAAGCTTCGACATTCGAAGCTTCGGAGCTTCGAAATCTTCGACCTTCGAAGGAAAGTTACAGCCCTAATTTGAAGCGACATTTTCCTTTACAAAAATGGCTGCCGCAGCTTTGTTTAAGAGTTATTAACGAAAAACACGGACCAATCAGAGCGCGATCTGGACATGCGATGACACGTTCGGCCAATTGACAGTTGGCGCGTCGGGCCGACTGTGCTAACTTGCATCTAGGTCGCGCTCTGATTGGTCCGTGTTTTTCGTTAATAACTCCTAAACAAAGCCACGAACGCCATTTTTGTAAAGGAAAATGTCGCTTCAAATGACCCAAGGAACCTCCCATTTCCGGGAGTTACACTTATTTTGGGACACCCTGTATAGCCACTTGCGCTGGGACGCTGTTGAAACTGATCGTCAGATGGAATCGTTCTGACTGCATCCTCGTTGTTCTCACTTTGGTTCCAGTCGCAGTAAAGATCGAACGAGAGTGAAACCGGGCAGACGTAGTTCCAGCGTATCGCGAATTCGATGTACAGTGACTCCCACTAATATTCGGACACTCATAAAAAGACTTTAATTGTTTTGATATTGTACTATACGATTTGTGAACTTTTATGGAAACCTAGAGCAAGTAGTTTGCTACAGGATGTGAAAAAAGTTTTGTCAAAAATTGCAATTGATCGGAATTGTAGAAAAAATACTAAACGTTGCATTTTACAACGTGTATTAAAAATTTAAAAAGTACGTATAATAGATCTGTATCAATTAAACATATTCTGAAAATTTCGTCAAAATTGTTCGACGTTGCAGTGAGCTATAATCGTTTAACGATGGTAAAAATTTTAGATTTTCATGATTTTCGGGCTATAACGTCAGTAAATCTATAGATTCTCACATCTTTCTTTGATTTCGATGAAACTTTCGTAGTGCATGTAATTGACACAGATCTACAAAACGTATTTTTAAAATTTTCAATACAGGCCCACATAAAAAAGTTGTAAAATGCAACTTTTAGTATTTTTTCTACAACTCCGATCAATTGCAATTTTTGGAAAAATGTATTTGCACATCCTGTAGCAAACTATTTGCTCTAGCTTCCCAACAAAACTTCAAGACATATAGTTCGATGTTAAACCAGTTATCGTTTTTTTAGAGCGTCCGAATATTAATGAGAGTCATAACAATTGACTTCCAATTGATCGAATCAGGGCGCCGATAACATTAATATATTGTTATGAACAAGTGACGATCGAGATACAGAGAACTATTAATGGGAGTCACTGTAGATTGGGTGTATGATCGATCTGCAAAATAAAACTTACAACACGATGCACGGATATTTTTAACCGTCTTGGATATCTTCTAAAGCAAGTGACCGAACAAAAATGGCGACCTGAGTCATTCCAAAGGACGCTGCAAGTTCATGTTGTGTCTGAGCCGTGTTTTAATGCCGTGGATCCCGTCAGAGCCGTCTAAACTTGACCGAGGCAACTTAATTATACATCTAATACACACGCATCAATTTTTTGTTGGTCGAACAGTCGTAGCAGCGAATCAACCCCCTCAGTTTTTCGGTACGTAAACGAAATCGTAGCTTGACACACACGGGACCCGCGCGTATATTTAGTCCCGCGAGCGAGCAACCGGGGTTTCAAAATGGCGCAATTCTTTCCCGGCGAAGAGGACGGAACAAGTGGAGAACGGTTTAAAATAACGGAGGCAACCACCGGCCCGGTGGTGATGTTCTCGCAGGGAAATTTTTACGACGGCCAAATGTGTTCGTTGGTCCTCTCCGCTATTCACGACTTAACGGTGCCAGACGATACTCTCCGCCGCTCTTTTCATTTGTCTCGCCGACCGAGGCGTGTACAAGTTTAGCGATAGGCGTAAAATCGGTTTTTTTCGCCAGCTTTAAGCGTCCGGGGGCGGACGCTTTCGATAATTGTTGGGGACTGACGCGGCTTCGCATCCGTTTGAACAGTTGCTCATCAATTTTCTCAAACGAGATTATGGCAATCATTAGACTGCGAATCTTTGTGCAAACTAAAAATGATTAGTGTCGATTACAAAAATTAGAATCGAAATTGAATGTTTCTTTCTTTTAATAATTTTAGTAGATGAGAAATCATATATTGACATTCTAAATTTTTTAACCCTTTGCAGGAGCTATTTTAACTCGAAAATTAAACATTCCTTCGACTTAGAATATTTCTATTCTCCATGATTTTTTAAATTTCATGGGTAGGAAATTGATGTAATAACTCGTACAATATTTAAATATTTAGTAACTGATTAGATACCGACATATTTAAGAATGCAAACTGTGGATTTGGTTTTAGTATGTTGTGAACGCGGCGTAATGATGCTTGTGGAGGATGGTCTAGGTTATGTAAGATTTTGCAAATATCTCGAAAACTGAAAGCGACCCCCCTACATTAGAAAAGGAAAAAGTTATTCAAAATGTCGAAATCTATAACATGTTTAAATTTCATCAAAATCGGAGTACAGCGACCCTTTCGCAATACATAATTACCGAACCTTCTTCTCAGAAACACTGAGTGGGTGTGTGCGGATTATCGTAATATGAATTCACACTTCATCATCGTACGTTTTAAAAAGTTCTCGCGGTATATAGACCGTTCAACGAACGTAGTAATATATCTGTAGAAACAATTAACGAGCGGTCACATCATGGTGACGCACACGCACAGCACAGGCGTGCACGAATACACAAAATTCAATGTGTAGTAACTGCAGTTTTTCACGAATATCTCGAAAACTATTCATTTCAGCCAAAAATGGCGCATACATTTTCTGTTCAGCATGTCACAACGAATAGAATGACGTATGTCACATGTCGAAAGGAAGGGGGGGATTTTCTAAAGTTCAGCCGAGGGGAGAACTAAACTGCTATAATTCAATTAAATTGATACTAGATTCCTGGACATACATTAATTCGCTACTGAACTCTGTTATTTAATTTTACTTTTGTAGCGATGGAACGCGAATCTGTCTAAAATTCGGCATCCTGATCATTACTTAGGAAGTTATTAGAGCGGTTCCATCCGCGCAGCTCTTGGTGCATATTAATAGCCCCATTTGATCGCGAAATCCTGGCGCGTCCCGCCCCTCAGAAATCCCCCCTCGCCGGGACGATCCGGGGCGCAATCAATCGAACTTCGGAATTAACAAAAATTAATTAAGAAGAGTACGAGTCAATTCTGGATGAGGTTTCGCAGGGCCTCGCCAGCCACTCTCGGTTATTTCGGTGCAAAGTAGTCGCGGAGATTTATCGACGAGCCTCCCTCGCCCTGCGCCGCTCGCGCACCCCCTGATTTACAGCCGATAATTAAACCACCGTAAACTGGGGCGAGGCAGGAACTAGGTATAAACGGCTTCTGGCTTGGTACAGGCGGGAACAGGGCGGGGAGGGGGTGTAGAGAACCAAGGGAGGTGTTTCCGTGAGTCTCTCCAAAAACTTTGTTTTCGCGCCGGCTCGTATTGCCGGTGGCCGAAAACTTTGCGCCGTAAGTCAGTCGGGGGCCTAACGGTTTCCGTCGAGTTATTAGAGGAGAAGAGGGGCGCATTGTGCGGGACGACGATCCGCGGCCGCGTGAAATACGCGACTTTAAGGGAGCCGCCGCGCTGCTGCGATGCAACCGGCGATCGGTGACGGTTCGTGTCGGTGGTTGCGGGTCATAAACGCGAAACAGAGAAGGAAAATATAATTTATCGAGCGCACGCCCGTCGAACGGGATATGAGCGGAACGTTTACAACCCTGTCGGACGATCGCAGGTCGCATGTACCGTTGTCCGTCGCGAGCGACATGAACTTGGGTGCGGAGCGTACGGAGCGGAACACGATCGACTTGGTAAAAAATGAGTCAAAATAAGTTGGAGTTCAATTTTTGTCATAGACATATAGAGATAGACTGCGCCGCATGTACAAAGCGCTGAAGCACACAATGGCGGCGCGGAGTACAAAGAGTAAGAGAGAGCCGGGGTGCATACCGTTCTCTTTCTAATTTTTTTTTTTTTATTGAAAGCTTAATTGTGTAGGGAGAAGTCGTCTACACATAATCAGCGAGAGTTTCATCGAATCTCGCGTCGATAGTAACTGTAACGACGCGACGATTCGATGTTTGTTACTTATTGATTTATTTTCGTTCTTCTTGTTTTATAATGTGTGTTGTTTGGTTCAGATTCGTTTGACGTGTGAAAAAGAAAGACGTGTTTTGATATTGTATCTGATATTTTAAAAATTAAATCTTAAATTGTTACTATTTTATGGACGTGTTACTTAACTTATAATTTAAATCCTACAATTGGAACTCCCCATAGGGGGTTATAAAGCTATACATTAGTAATATACATCTTACATTTAATCATTAGTAATGTAGGTACAGTAGAACACATTAAGTATACAGGGTGTTCGACTACAGATGGGAGAAAATTTAAGGGTTGGTTCTTAACAATGATATAAGACGAAAACGAAGAATAAAAATATTGCGATTTCGGCTTCGTTATACCTTGGTTCTCATTTGGAGCCCCAGCGAGGTGAAAATGTTTAATAAATCGTTGGACAGCGTTGAACTCTTTGACATACACAACGTACACTTTTGTTAGACGCGTTGTTGATTTTTAATTGTTAATAGCTAAATAACGAAGACGAAATCGCAATTTATTTATTCTTCATTTTCGTCTTATATCATCGTTAAGAAACACCCCTTAAATTTTCTCCCACCTGTAGTCGAACACCTTGTATAATGCATTAAGTACATAACTTTAAATCTTTAAATTACATTGCTTGAAAAACTTGAAAAGAAGATAACATGCCTCAATATTCGGTTCAAAAAGCAACGATCTCACATTCTCCTTCTAATTCATGACAATTAAAAAGAGAACGCTATACAACCCGGCGCCATTGTGTGCTTCAATTCGCTCGTAATACGGCGCGGTCTATCTTTATATGTCTATGATTTTTGTATGCAAAACTCCGAATCCTAGGAAGATGAGCTTAAGTTCGTCTCGCTAGCAAAAGAAAAATGTTCATAAAAAGATACTCGTCAGTACCAAAGGTCGCAAAATGTACCAATTGTCAGCAGTTGGTCAAATTAAAGTCTAAGATAATAATTTGATGTACCTATTTACATAAAATAGGATATGATGAAAATTCAGTTGACCGAGTGAAAAATGTAAAAGAACTATTTTATTTGTTCGCTTCAAATATAATATGACAAAGAAGCCGCAAATGGATGAATTGGATTATAAAAATCAGTAATGACTTTATTCAGGGATATTCTGCGGAACTATTTTTCAGCAGCGTGTCGGAGTCGAACAGAAAATAGACAGGAGAATCATAAATCATAAATGTCAGTGGCGATCGCGCGGCTGCAATTACCACGTTAAAAGTACTATCAATTTTTCGATGGAACATCGGCGGGCGAGCTTGACCCCGCGCCACCCCTATACGAATTAAGTAGCGGTCTTTTTTCCGTCGGAGAAATATATTGCAAATAAGATTACTGAGAACGGTGGGTTTTGCGTCCGCCCATTCCACCGAGACGGTCACCCTTCAGGAAATACGTCCCTGAGACAATCCGTAGGAAATAGCGAAAATTTCGTCGCCGACACCCTCCCCCGTCGGTACCGAACGCTTTCGCGTTAACCGAGACCCATTACGTTACCCACTTAGCCCCTTGCTGCTACCGATTCTTCTTTCCGCTTTATTTTCATTCCCTCCTCCACCTCGACGCCGATTCCGCCTGTTACCGAAATACTGTGCTAACTGTACTCTCATTCGACAGCGCGTTTTTCCTATCTCGTTCTCAGATTCGAGCTGGACGTGGTCAAGAAAGATTTTTCACTATTCTAAACAATGACAGTGCAGCATTTACCCCGAAAAGTTGACCACAACTTTTTTCCATTATTCTAAACCTTCGTACGGACCTAAACGGTTTGGCGAACCATTTGCCAAACCGTTTGACGAACCGCGCATTTCGTCAAACATTGCGCCGCGCCGAACATCGCGTATAAAGGGCGCGCATCGGCTAACAGCAAACGGAACAGGTTTGTGCTATTTCCAGAATTTCGTGCGAACGATTATGGAAACTGCAGCGGCACATATACACAAAGAAATACAGAAAATGTAGGCAGATTCTTGAATGCATTAAAGTTTAAGTAAAGCGCAATTTCGAGAAAATTTTTTGGAACATGCTCTACATCATTTCACGTAGATTTTTTCACGCTGATTTCAAATATGATCTCAAAATTTTTCTACGACCTCAGAATTTTCCAAAATGTCGAATTATTGTTGAACAGTTAAATTTTTATTTTTTTAAGGTTAAAAAACATTCGTATCATAATCTCCCTATTTTTCCCACATTCTGTGAAGTTTCAGCTTTAATTTTAAAAAATTTTATTGCTCTATCTCATTTCTATCGAAAGTTATTCCTTTTTGAATCGAGCCGTACTGGCACATCTTCGTAGCTGCTTCTTTTTCATTCTCAACAGAAACCTTTACAGTATGCAATGACGGAAAAAGAACATTGAAACTCACTTGGAAGCCCAAACATTTAATTCTTGAAAATTCTGCAAATGTGAAATACCGCAGTAAGTAATCGGTCATCTTCAAACTCGAATCATTTTAAGCAGGAAATCAATAATGAAGAGAAAATTGCTTAAAACTGCAATGCATACGAAAGTGTATCGAAAGAAAAAATTAACACAACATCTTCCTCACATATAAACGATCCTAACAGCCGATCGATATTTCACAAAACAGTTGAAGAGAAAAATGTGTACTACGAAAGTGTACTTTCAATGCATAATAACGCTACAGGAGTAGATAAATAAAAAAAATGAAACTGGTACATTGTTGTTCATATATTCCATAGCTCAGGCAACCAAAATTTTTCATCCGACGCAAGATTTGAAAAATCGTATTTTGACCAACTTTTCGGGGCAAATACTCCATTGTTCGACGATCCTTTATGAACTAGATATTGTTGCTCCGAAACAAAAAGCTTATTGTTGTAGTTCTGGCCACGTACTTGGCGACCAGTGACCGGTAGTCGGGCAAAATGTTAACATAATTACCACGTTGGTTTCGATTCTGAACACTGGACGCATTGTCGTGTCGTTTACCTGAAACAGAAATGAGAAAACACCAATTAGGACGGAAAGCCGTAAACGCAAATCGTCGCGAGGAATTTCGACAATAAATTATATCCGAGGCACGCGTTCTGCCCGCGGCTTAATTTATTCCACGCGACTGCTACCAGCTCGCAACTAATTGTTGCGCGGGCGTTAATTACAGTGTAAATGATAAAAGCTGCCCTCCATTCGAGCCCCGCGTCGTGATAATCGTAGAAACATCGTGGAAATTGAATGGTCGCGGGGCCACGGTCACGAAACAGAAACCCCGAAGTCGTATTAACGTTTCGCGGTGCGGTGTGGTACACTCGAAATGTTCGGAATAACGCGCGGTGTTAATTGAATGCTAATTGACTGTTAGTTGAACCGACCTTGGGCATCCTGTCTCTCATTGGTCGCCACGGAAAAAATCTAATCCAGCAAGCCATCGGGAGAGGGTTAGAGGAGCAAAAATGTCGGAGCTACCTATCTGTCGAGTTGGTAATTAGCTAATGGAAATTCCTGATGGCCGTGAAAGGTTGGGGGTTGGTGAGGGTGAGGTCCAAGGGTAAAAGGAAGCGACGAAGGAAGGGGTAATGGCGGGAAATTCAAATGTATCGCTCGAATTATCCACTGTTCGTAAGGGCACAAAGGTTCGAGAGAAAGAAGAAGAAGAAGAAGAAGAGAGGGGTGGCGAGACGACGCACCCTCCGATCGTAACTCACCCTTGTTTTTGTCCGATACAACTAGACTTTCACCGCGAATTTCGTCCCGTTCCCAACCATTTTCCCTCTTCTCCTTACTTTTCCCGTTAAAACCTTTTCATCCCTTAAGTGGTGTCGCTCTTTCGAATCGAAACGGAAATAGAACAGAAAGGAGAACGGACCGGAGAGAGGGTGAGTGAGAAAAAGAGAGAACGAGAGGGTAGAAGGGAGCATCGCGATCGAAGGGCATCGTTCCCAGCAAGCTTTCGCGTTTCTAATCGCCGATAAGAGTCGCAACCCCCGTCGTAAATCTCACGCGACCTGCTCGCCCTCCGACGTGCTATCGCATATCTATGAGTTTGTTTATTAATTATCGCGCCGCGAGCGCGCACCGCTCCCACAGCCAGCTCTGAAATTCGATCTTAATCTCGAGATCGAGATCGCCGGCCGATGCACGAACCTGGCGGAATACGCACGACAGCGTCGTTTGTAAAACTTGTATCCCCGACGCGTTTCTTTATCGCTCCGGGGCTTAAGACGCTAAGAAAAATCGCCCAGCTGATACAGGATCTCGCAACGAGCTACGAAATCCTGCGACGGCCTCGAAGGGTCGATCGGTTGCAACGACGATCCGTCGTCCCTTAATCACGCGAGAGATTATCCGGACGAATGACTGTTACGTATCGAGGCGTTACTGTACAGGGTGTAAAGGAATGTTTGGTCCTGACTGCCATAGGCGCATTCTACATCTTCGGAAAGATCTGTGGAACAAAGTTGTCGCAAAATTGTCCTTGCCCTTGAATTTCAAGGGCAAATTTTGGTGTTATTGCATTGTATTAAGGGTTAAGTGTTAAGGGAACCATGGGCGAGTTGAGTTTTGATTCATGGTTCCCTTAACACTTAACCCTTAATACAATGCAATAACACCAAAATTTGCCCTTGAAATTCAAGGTCAAGGACAATTTTGCGGCAACTTTTTTCCACAGATCTTCACCGATCCGAAGATGTAGAATGCGCCTATGGCAGTCAGGACCAAACATTTTTTTACACCCTGTACAATTACTGAAGGGACACTCAGCACGAATCATGGAGCACTTTGGCTCGAACACGTTGGGTTTCGTTATACAAAATTTTCCATAATCATGTTCTTCTTAAAGTAGTGTAATAAAATTATTAGTGTCTCAGTATGACAACCATGTTTCGCAGTTCATATGTTGATGTACTGCGGATTTTGTGGATCTAGAATAATAGAAATATGGAAAACATTTTTCAGACTTTCAATATTAACCCTTAACACGCGAGAGACTCCACTGAGACGTCACTAAAAATCGCTGTACTATTATTTAAAATATTGTTCATATTAAATAGATATATGTTCTCGGCGCATCGTTTCGATCAATAATAAACAAAACACAGCAAAGTTGCAATAATTAAATTAACTCCACGTTTCGATCCGGTTTTGGATCATCTTCAAGAGCAATTGTGTCTGAAAAATTGACAAATGTAATGGGCATTTCACAAGAAGAACAAAATTGTAACTAATATTTTAGAAGAAGAAACCATACTTGCTATGTATAAAGAAAGGTTTTAAGAAATTGAAAAATGACTGAGTTCCATGCTGGTCCAAATAGAACTGAAGTAAAACCGTTAAGAGAGCGTAAACACCGAAACATTGGAACGACGCATATAGGCGTTTCACCAATCAGAGTCTAGGATCTATAGGTTTTCAATCGATGTTAGGCGGTAAATTCAAATTGGAAATACTTGCCAAAACCAATAAACAGCACAACCGCTTGAATACCATGATTTAATTATGATAAAAAAAAATTGACATTCAAGTATTTTTGACCGAAGATGTCTTAAAAACACAAAGTGTTTAATGGTGGAACAAAGAACATGTTAATACTCCATGTATAAATAGAAACCTATTTATGTATAGCAAAGCGTTTAGAATCTCATGGTTTTCGATGAAGTAGAGTATTTCACGGGTGTAGAACGAAAAAAAACAATGCTGAATTGTTATTTGTCAGACCTTTAACTACGACGGGCAGCAAAAATTTTACACCATACAGAAAATTTAGAAATCGACTTTCTCCCTACTTTTAGATGCAAATACCCCAGTGTGCGTCGCGACGAATGAAGTCTAGTGAAACCATCGTGGAGCAACTTGTTGACAAGAGACGAGCGATCCGAATCGTCTACGGGATGCTTTCATTAATCTCCGCCGCCCTTGCCAAATCACCGAGCTCGCTAATTCCCATAATTCAGTTAGACGCGCCTCGATCCGAGCGAAGCGCGTGGGGATAGCGATAAAGACCGAGTCAACGAGAGCTTATTTACCGACCACGTTGGACAATTAAGACGAATACACCCTGCGCCCCCTTGGACGCGCCTTTCTGTCGCTCGATTACGATCCTACGGGATATTTACCCTCGAGTGGTGTTCGCGCGACGTCAAAGCACCAACCCCCTCGAATGCGAGCCACCCCCGCGCAATTCTCTCCGGTCCTTCTTCGAGACGGCCTCGTTCAAGAAAGCGGAAACGTTTTATAATTCTCTAACGATTTTCTCCTTCTCTCTCTCTCGTGTTCGCGGAAAGTTACCGCGGCTCGTAAAATCTCGCCGAGTCGTAACGTTACTCATTCATGTTTCAGGCGCGGAGGCGAACATGCGCGCTCGATGCCACAATAAACGCGCCGCCGCTAGCCGACTGTCGGTGATAAATATTAGTTTAGGAATAATTGAACGATATGTTTCAACGGCGGATTGCATTGTGACAGTGACACGGACGGGAGGACGCGCGGACGCGAGTGGGCATGAAAATGTGCCGCAAATGGGCGCTCATGCGAGCAACGTTACATACCGGGTGCGCCATTTCAATCCTAATAACCGACCATTTTATTCCGTCGATTTGAACCGTTCGTTATCCCTTAATATCGATTCTGATCACTGCGATTGCCCTTCCACGCTTTTGAGAAATTTTGCAGTGAAACGGGTTCTACTGTCACGACCGGCCATCTTTATACCTGTTGCAAAATTGTTCATCACAAAGTCTGTTGCACTGATTAAAATGTCCATCGACTAGGGATCTTGAACTCAAAGATATGCATTTATCAGAGGAATATACGAAGCTTTAAATATATAATAGTCTTGGGCTCGTCAATTATTTAAGAAAGTTACAGACGTCTTGAAGTTTTAATTGATAAAAAGTATATATATTGATAAACATGATTAGTGAGAGAAAGAGACGACATTTATAGATCGTGGCGTCTTCTATCTATAAAGCATTAAATTACTAATGAGCATTTAGCCAATAAACGAAATCTATTGCATGTAATAATAAACATGATAAATATATTATATAATAATAAACATTGCATATAATAAACTGCGGATTTTTATGCAAAATGAAAAATGTTTGCATTGATTGCAAAACACTGGAGCAAAATTAAGACTTCTTTCTTCTTTCAATCATTTTATCAACGTGAAACTTATACATACACTAGTTGTTCTAAATCATTTTTATAGGTTCAGTGTTTTAAATTGTACATACTCATTTTTGTCATAAATGCATGGAATCCGCAGTCTACATATAAATTACTAATAAAATGGAAGAGATTCGGTGCGATATAATCAAATTTCAAATTGGTCTCCTATTTTCTTACATGTACATTGTGCTGATTTATAAATATAGAAATTTATAAAGAGTCTCGGTTCAATAACATTTTCGTGTAACGTCCAAAGTTCCAGAACAAAATACGTCACATTACACATCTCGACGTGTCACATCCGCAATTCTCCAGCCGGAAATAAAACGAAACTAGTAGATACTCTTCTCATAAATCCAGCTAATCGATTAGTACGATTCTGTGAGGGAGAAAATAGCTGGCCTTAAGTGGCAAGTTGATCCGATCCACCCCGTATGGAAACGCGCGACACGAGCCCGGCTTGTGTCACAAGCGCAATCAGTAAAAGCACTCATCCATTCGCTTAATTAAGCGCTTATTATTAATTAACCGTGGCCGGCGCAGCGGGCGCCGGAAACGGATAAAACGTCAAAGTGGCGCGGGCATTAATTATATTCGAATATTTTCCGTCGATTCCGCGCGGCTTATCCGCGCTAATTTTACGGTGCGAATAAAGCGTGTGGCGCCGCTACTTCGACTTTATTAAATAATTAGTAATTATTGCGGAGACGATGCGGCTGCGGTACTTCCACTGAATCACTGCAAAAGTCAGCGCCCGATTAACAAAGATGGCGACAACCTTTTCGCAACTTTTACATAGAAGATTTTTCTGCTGTCATGTGACGTTCCAATCGTAAGATAGTAACTTCCATCTAAATAAATTTATAATTAGAATTTTTCGCGGCGCCTAGGTTCGATCATTATTACTTTTTGTACTTAGTCTACTTATAGCAATTATGTAAGAATTATCGTACGCGTGCTATTCAAATAGTAGAGGAAAAAGGAAAGGTGGTAGAGTTGAGGACGGAGTCGGAACTAAATGGTTTTCTCAATTTATAAATTTTTCGCCAATGGTAAATAATAGTTTATAATTTTTCTCGATCGTCATATATTTTTATAATTAGAATTTATTCGCTAGGTTCGATCATTATTACTTTTTAATAGATAGATGGTTTCGGCGCACTGGTTCGATCAAGTATAAACTAAAAATTCCTTGTTTTATAACAAATTTGCAAATTGAAATTCCGACGTTTCGATCCTGATGAGGATCATTATCAAGAGATTTTTGCGTCTGAAACAAAATGTAACATTACAAAAATAACTGTCTTTTACAAAGAAAAAGGAAAAACAAAATTTCTAAAAAATTTTTGATTCTATATATTATATTCACTATAATTTCGATTCTGATTTATTTACGTTTAAATTTCAAATGTAGTTGAATGTTAATTTTCTTTCTGTTACCACAACAATGTTGAGGTATTATACTGTGTTGCCGTGTGATTGAGACAGAATTATATTGAGTTTTGAATTTGCCGCCTATTATGGATTGTAGCAAACATAGATCGTCTACTTCTTATTGGTCAAATCCCAATTCTTTGTCTTACTGTATGCACTGTTTACATTGTAACCTTCAACAAGGATTCAGTCCATGATCTACCAGCATGGAAGTAATACATTTTTCATAAAGTTAAAATTCTATCCTGTATAACATATGAGAAAAATAAGTTTATTTTCCAGTTTAAAACATTATTTTTCCTTTTTCTTTTAAAACACGGTTATTTTTGTAATGTTACAAAAATAATTTGCAAATTTGTTATGAAACAAGGTATTTTTAGTTTATACTTGATCGAACCTGTGCACGAAACCATCTATCTATTAAAAAGTAATAATGATCGAACCTAGGTGCCGCGAAAAATTCTAATTATTCAATATTGCGATCGAGAGAAATTATAAACAATTAAATAAATTTATGAGTGACGGGAGCTTCTTAATATGGAGAAAAATTACATTTTCGTCATGTTCTACATAGAATACCAGTTTCGAAATGGCGTGACTGTTGGAATCGTAACAAAAGAACGTTGGCGATGTTTCTGTTTGGACCATCTTCCTGATTTCCGAACAATTAAAAATTGGCAGATTTCGTAATTCAAGGATTATAATAAGGAGATCATGGAGAGGGTGAAAATTGCCTGATTCAATTGCATTTTGCCATTTAAAGACCCTCGAAATTAATTCCGATAATATTTGATTTTTCCAGCAAGCCCACGAGACGCGTCGAGTCTTAATCCAATCGGGCGGGCTGGGAGCATCGGTTGGACATTCGGCGATAAAACGTCCGGAGATATCTTCTTGTCCGACGGTGACCGTTTGGTTAAGTCCTCGTAATCCTAGGCGTACTCCCACGCTTCCGTTTCCTCCGTCTCGCTTATCTCCCTCTTTTCTCGTCCGTCTGCTACAACCCCCACGACGCTCGAATAAATCGTCGCGGTCAGAAGCTTTGAGAGGATTAATGCGTGGCCCAATTAAGGAAGAAAGCGCTCCCTTAGAGGTCATTGCCTCCATTGGGGCTGGAAGATGATGTGACGAGTATGAAGGCTCTGACCTGTCCAGAGTTCTTCAGGAATTCTCTTATGATGTTCCCTTCTGATGACTTTGGAAATCGGCAGCACGAAAACCGATGTACAGTAATGTCGCGATAGTTGCCGCAAGAGCTGTACACGATAGTTGCCGCAGTGCCTACCCATTCCACCAGCTATCAATGCTGCGTCGGGCCGCAAGGCGGCGATGTTTGATGTCGGCTCGTGTATATCGGTGTAAATACCACTACATTGACACCATGAATCGAATTTTCAAACTGCTTAATTTTCATGATTTTTTATGAGATTTTACTGGCTTATTCCTAGCAAAATTCTGATTAAAACAAGACCAAACACGGTATAATTTGGCCCATCAGTAATGTCTTGAACAGGCAGTGAAGATGAGAGAGAAATCATGGTCTCATTCTGGTCATACATATATAGGGCGAGCTTTCAATTTTGAAACACTACTCCTGGATTTTCGTATGTGTGGTCCTCTCCGCACCTCCATAACCTAACCACGACTCATTCTGATCGGATAACTTTTGCATTGAATCTATAACATATAGACTAGATCTATAACAAAACGTAGAAGTCTATAACTTATTTAAATTTTATCAAAATCTGAGAGAAAGCCCAACTTCTAAATAATTACCGCCACAATTTCTTCCTCCGCACGCCAAGTGCAAGACTATCTTTCATTATGCATAATTATTGTTAGAAAAAATAGAAAATCCTGAAATACCTATCCCCTATTTTGGATCAAAGATCACAGACCCAAATTTACATTAAGATTAACAACAATAAATACGAGAAACTGCAAAAAGATATCAAATTTATAATATAATGTTGAAACAAAACACGTCTGTTAAAATTTTCTTGCACAACTACATTATCCATTGAAAAACACACGATTTAAAAAAAATCGAATTTTTTCGACCACTGATTTCCGAGATATCTCAAAAAATATGGTTTTGACTCCCAAATTTAAAGGCTGTTTTCACCCCTTCAGAGTGGATGGTTGCCGATAAAAAAACACGTGTCTAATATTTTTCCAAGTACTACATATTGTTACAAAGAAAAGATTTATGACTCGTGAATCTGTTTGACGTTGCTGAAAAATCTCTATTAGCTTATAACAATAGCAAGTTAAGCTCGCTTAAACACTTCCAAAACAGATAAAAATATTTTTACAATGACTTAGGCTTAGAGTGCCAATCATTGTACAGTTTACCCTACATACGTAAAGTTGGTTTCTGCGTAGAGTACGTTCTCGTGAAACAGACTGTACATCCAAAGTGAAAAAGTGTCAATCATACTTCCGAGGTCGTGTCATGATACGCAGCAGCGTCGAGCGGAAAGTTTAGAGCGGGAAGTAGCAGGTTGCTCGATACGGAGCGGAGCAATCGCAAGTTTCGCAAGATCTGCGGTAAGTCGGAAAGCCACGATGAACGGGCAAAAAGACAACGAGTATGGCGATAAAAGAACGGTGCACTGTGCTGCCTAAGCCCGCGATGCTAGTCGCGGTTTTCGCAGTTTCGCCGAAAAGTTCGCGGCGCCTCGCGAAAGACATCCGAACACGATACTTCACTTCGGGAATCGGCTGGATCTACCGATCCGGGATTTCCGTTTTAGATCGCCTACAAAGATCGCGGGAAAGTCGAAGGCCGCAAACCCCTAAGCGAAGTGAAATGCAATCCGCAGCGGTATAGCTATCGTTTCGCGACGTCGAGCCGCGAAGATCCTCACTGGGTTTCTTCAATGCCACCGCTTTACGATTTAATAGAATTCCGAAAATAGAGTAGCTATAACACGCATTAAAATTTCCCTTTCATTATATGTAGTAGAGAGGTTGTGATGATGGGTATGACCAGAGCGAAGCACGATCAACCTTCCTCTTTAGAATGAGCCCTCACACAGCTCGCAACATGCTTGTATAAGGACAAAAAGTCGTTTCCCGCAAACACTGTTTTTACTTGTTAACTTCCCGATTCATAGGGAAGTTACTGTAATTACTCCGAAAATCAAAAATTGAGTTTTTAGCAGATCTTCACGTTTCATTGTCATTGGAATCATTTTAGACTATTTTTATCAAAATGTTTGTGTGTGTGTGTGTGTGTGCCTATGTCTGTTTCTATGGTATCAAATTTTTCGTTAACATTTTCTGAAAATTAACAATGAATAATGAATAATGAATTATGCAATCGATGTGCCCCGTTGTAACTTAGAGCTGATTAGATTTTGGTCCATATTGGTCAAATAGTTTTTTAGTTTTTTTAGTTTTTTTCGAAAGAAGTTCATTCAACAATGCAAATTATTCGAGAGGACGGAAATTTTCCACCGAGAAACAAACGTAACAATCATATATAATTTTTTAAAATTTAAATTATGCAACTAATGCTAATGTTACCGCTCACAATCATCGAAAATTATCCCAATGCAAGAGTGAGTTAATCATCTCTACTGTCGAGAATACATTTTCAAAGAATATCGATGAAAGTACCAAAAAAAAATTATATTACAATCTTTGAAAAAACAATCAGTCAAAAAGAATTCTTAACTGAGATTAATATTATTATCATTATTTAGTGTACGTTTTAAGAAGATTATACGTTCTCAGGGAAGTTCAATAGTTTTCTACTTATCAAAATGTTTGCTATATGTATGTTTGCTTGTAGCATAGTAAAGTTGCAAAATAAATCGTATAAATATTAATTCTGGATACAATCAAATTGTATATATACAGGGTGTCCCAAAATTCCTTCAACATTCGGAAATGGGAGGTTCCTGACATCATTTGAAAATTTTTTTTTAATTAAAAAAAATTTTTTTTAAAAGTTAAAAAAAATAAATATGAAATATATATAATTACGTTTGTTTATTCGGTGGAAAATTTCCATCCCCTCGTATAAATTGCGAGGTTACGAAAATAAGATCATAACTGATATGATTTCATCAACAGATCAGTGTGTGCGGGAAAACATTTTTTGTCCTCATATGAGCATATTTTGAGCTGCATAAATGTTCTTTTGACAGAGGAAGGTCGATCGCAGGTCGGTCAGCTCATGATTCAAGTAGAAAAAACCATTTTGTATTAGAAAAATACATTAGAATTTGCTGAATTTTTCTTCATTTGTTTTCCCTACTTTGGACACTCATATTATTAGATATAAACATAATCTAACAAAATCATGAGCTGAGCGACCTGCGATCAACTTTCCTCTTTAGAATCAGCCTTCACACAGCTCGTAACATGCTTGTATAAAAACAAAAAATGGTTTCCCGTAAACACGGTTTTCACTTGTTTCGCTAGTAATATGCTAGTCATATCCATGGGTACGGTACCCCCTTAATAAAGCATTTGCATGGTGCAGTAATAATAATAATGATTTTCAAGGATGGGAGGGTCGATCGGGACGTTGAAAATCCCTGGAGTGGAGTTTCGAAAGGCGAGCATCCCTAAAATTACGTTCACTCTCGCGATTACTCCGTTCGCCCGTTGTTTATTTATTTCGGATCATTAGCTGGAAACGTCGGTCGGCGGCAGGAAGGTTCACGAAAAATCGCGCGGTAAAATGGAAACGTGAGGCGCAATTACGCAAATGCGCCCCGAGGCATATCGATGTATCGCGGGTATTACACAACGACACACGGATCCATAATATCGCGAGCAAGGGCGGGAACAGAATAAAGATCTAAAAGCACGAGACCCGAATCGGCCATAAATCCAGCTACAGCGGCCAAGCTACGGCCTAGATACCCTTGCAGATTAAGTCACGAGCTCCGTGGCACACGGTTATGGTGCCCGCGTGTATTTATGGGTACCTCCAAGTGCTCCACCGTGGAAACCCCCTTCTTCCTCCCACGTATGGCTGATCTATGGGAATTCGCGGCGATGACAAATGAATGTTTTCGCGGTCATGATAACGAAAGTCTGCTAATCCATTAGTACACCCGATATTTCGACTTCTTCGGCCATTTGTTAAGTGGATAGTTTAATGGAAGGTTGAAAAAGATGGACCTCTTTTTCATTTTCTGATAGAATACAGCGCCAGAAATTATACATCTGCAAAATTCTATACAAAAATTCCTAAAATTAACGAAGATCATTTTTTTGTATTGGGATTGTCGATAACTGATTACTGATTAACTTATGTTTGAAACATTTTTTGTTATACTATCATTTTTTAAGAGCTGCGGACTTTTACTTTAAGTGTTTGTTTATAACGTTTCTAACATTCTTGTGTCTTTGTTATATTATTTATGTTTCTTCTGTGACTTGTTATGTTTTGTGGTTTTTGTATTTTGCGCTGTATGTATTGTATTCTATGTATATACTGTATGCTATGTATTGCATTACAATTATGTTGAAATAAATCTCATATGAGATTTTCTAATAAAAAAAAAACACATTTTTTGTAAACTGAACGAAAAATCGTGGTAACTGTTGGCGAAAAGGAGGCGAAAGGGGGCGAAAATCTAGCACAAAGCCCTGATCGCAGTACAAAAAGTAATGTAAAAGCCGTATTGGCAAATCTTAGCAGCCAATCCGTTTTGCATTGTCAACAGAAACCTTTATAGTTTCTAATGTTTCAAAAAACAACATTGGGACTCACTTGGAAACCTAAAAACGTTCTTGAAAATTCTACAAACCCGAAATATCGCAGCAAGTAATGGATCATCTTGAAACTTGAATAATTTTAAACAGGCAAACATTAAAGATGTGAAGGTTGCTGAAAACTACAATATATAAGAATAAATTAACACAACATCTTCGTCACATATAAACGATCCTAATAGCTAACCGATATTACAAAAACGGGCGAAGAGAAAAATGAGTTACAGAATTCTGTACTTTCAATGGATAACAACGCTACATGAGCAGATTAGACAACCAAAATTGTTCATCTTCCCCAATATTTGAAAAAACCTATTTAGGCGAACTTTTCAAGCAAACACTCCACTGTGCGATGCTGGATAAAAGTTGCGAAGTGAAATATAATTATTATTATTATTTATTATAACCGGACTGACGTCCTTTTACAAAACTGTTTACAATAACAAAGGAGAATAAGAAAAAAAACAAAAGAAATATAAGATATATAAGAATACTCGTTTAACAACAAATTAGTAGTTAATTCAGTGTTAATACGCAGCTATCGCATAGAGTACAAAGCGTTCGTGAAAACTAGCATAATATCGTATTTTTCTGGCGAAACACAGTTTTAGTTATATTTTGTTACGCTCGCTGTTCGTACAGCATTTCAATAAAATTTTGTAGAAAGTATTGTCACGGTAATCGCAGATGTCACATGGCCATTAATTACTTAATGGATCTCATGGTGGCGCGCTAGAAACATATCGATAAGTCGCGTAATGGTCTCGTTTGCAATATAACCGCGTGTCCATGATGAAGTGAACCTTGTTAGCTAACATCGAAATCGACGAAACAAAGGTAATTCGAGAATAATGTTCGCTGTTTGCGATCATTTCGGAATAACGTTAGGTATTTTGTGATACAATGAGGTGGGAAGAATAAAGCTTCAGTAAGTTATAATGACAGACAAAATATTTTACCATTGAAAAGCAAATTTGGTTGAAATAACATCATCAGCTTTTTAACACTTATTTAGGTACACCATTCAAATTTTCATATCGACAATTTATACAGTAATCAATAAATTTCGGATTTGTATGCATTTATGAAGAAATTGTAAAAGATCGGAAAAATCGAAGAATATCATTATGATGTGTTCAATATAAAAGATCTATTAAGGCACGAAATTCATTTCTATTTACCTATTATTGTCTACAATCATTCAGGATAGCATTCAGGACACGGCGGATTTGATGCACTTCTGACAAAAATGTGTCTATATGCGTCCCGTATTTTGAAATTATTCCGCTCAATTGTTATTCTGCATAAAAATCCGTGGTCTCGTAATCAGCATGCAACACGCAACCAGAACAGTGAAAATTGTCATCAAAGCGCAACAAACGCGAAACGATTCGTGTGGCAGTGACATATTAACGAGCGGCTAAAGACAGAACTTATGAATTTTATGAGAATGAATCTCTGTCCGTTCCTTCGTAATCCAGTGACGCTTATTAATGAACATCCCCTACCAAAACCTTACCTCTGTCACCCGACTGTCAACTAGGTTCCTAGCGTTCTGTCATTCTCACCTAAGCGTTTCACCGTTATCACGACTCGCAAATACCAATTAACCTTCAGCCCCCTACCATGAGTGTTTCATCCCAGCACGCTATAAACTGTAAGCTCCAAACAATCGAGGGTCGCGTAAAAAATAATATAATATTTTATAATCATGAGTAGACTCTAAAAATTTTCTTAGAATGCTGAAATATAAAATTCCATTGAATTGAATACGATTTTGATTCATTTCAGATCTATCAGGTTGTTGCAATTGAAATAACCGTTTCTCACTTTTGAAACTTCCCGCCTTTGCAGTTTGGTTTTGTCATAACAAATGGCGATTAAGTTGCACAATTTGAAAAGTGCATACCTCGCACATGGAGACAAAAGCCTACTACGACGTGTGGACTGTAGTAAGCTTTCGTCTAGACGTATAATTCCATTCCAATCAAATTTTGCAAAAACTTCGACAGCTTATAGCTCGATAACTTTCGAAAAAGAATTCTTCTTCTCGATGAGTAAAGAGCATTGATGCAAAAAAAACTTTAACAACAATTTTCTGTATTGTAAACAATTTTGCGGAAAGTTTCTCTTATCAATGTCCACCGATCCAGAGGTGTAGATTCACCCCTAGGACGGATGACCATTACTTTCGTTACACCCTGTACTTCGAAAGGCACTAACAGGTGTCACAAACAACCGAGGGTCCAAATGTGACGTGGTTCGAGGAATCGCGTGATAAAAGGGCGTCGATGGCATATGGTGAAATTAAGAGTCCTGCGGTTCGTCTGTGCGGGCTGGTCGACTAGACGGATAGAATTCAATGCCAGTCGCACCATCGAACGAGCAGTTTTCGTTCGAGCCCCATATTGTTCCCATGAGACGTCACCAAACCAGGGACGCCAGTCGGAATTAGTCTATATCCGGCAAGCGAGATGCTCGAGGGTGCCGAACCGCGTTCCCAAACAGGGCCAGTTTGTTTTCGTCGAAGCGATGTCTCCCGACGAGCGAAGAAGACGTATGCCCTTCGATCGGTATCATCGGGGAGAAGAAGAGCCCTTCCTGTCGATTAGACCTCGAGCAAACCTCTCTGGGAGACGCGTTGGTCCAACACTGACGTTTCAACGGTACACACGAATCTATTACCGCCACAAATACGCCTAATGGATTTAGAAGACCGCTATTCCGGTTCGATGCTAATCACTGGACCATGGATTTTATGCGTTTACTGATTCTCTGGAGTAGTTGCGGAGACATGCTTTCGTAATATAGAACTACAGTAATGTCGCGATAGTTGCCGCAGGAGCTGTACACGATAGTTGCCGCAGTGCCTACCCATTCAACCACCTGTCAACGCTGCGCCGGGCCGCAGGGCGACGATGTTTGATGTCGGCTCGGTCGAAAAATACGGACCAATCAGAGCGCGACCTAGACGCGAGTTAGCACAGTCTACCCGACGCGTCTACGCGTTTTTTCGTTAATAACTGCTAAACAAAGCCGCGGACACCATTTTTGTAAACGGAAATGTCGCTTCAAATGACCCAAGGAACCTCTCATTTCCGGGAGTTACACTTATTTTGGGACACCCTGTATAGTCCCCAATATCTGCCTAGACAAGAGTGGGGTCTATTGATAAAACAGGGTTCCCGGAAACGATGCAGTTTGATGCATCGTCTCTAAGCCTCCCAAAATCTTAATGAGTACCCTAATCTGAATAGACTCTTTATTTCGATGCGCAGCTCCAGAAGGGCCAAAGGTTACCAACGGTCGCTGCCGCATACGTAACAGCGTCTTCATTTCGGAATACTTATAACGCTCAATGATCTTGAATTCCAGTCAACGCCTTCCACGTCTCTCATTGAATACAATCATACTATCCCGGGATAAGATGGCTAGAGTAAACCTCGAAAACGTTTGGCTCCAGAGGAACCAATTATTCCAATCATCCTGTTTGCTATAACTCGGCAGAGCACCACTTCGAATTATGATTCGAGTGATCGTAAGACCTCATTCAACGGCGTCTGAGCCCAACAAACAGGTTTGCACGGCATGGACGAACATAACGCAACATACTGCGTAATGATGCTAGAGGATATCGAGGATGATCGCGGAAGACGTTGTTGTTGTTGTATTGTGCGCGAGTAGGAAGAACCGTTGGACGTTATCAATTATCCGTGTAGGTTCGAGTAATCCGGGAAAAGGCTGCGCCAGCCACCGAGCCTGGCAGCCGGGTTTAATCGATTTAATAACGTAATACAGATTAGGGACAATCACGGTGGCGCTCTTTCGATACAATGTACTGATAAGCCGCAAGACAAGGCGGTTTCCTTATTAGAGCGCCGTGATATCGCACGTAGATGGTAGGAAACACACGGCGAAGGAGGCCTAGCCTCCTCGGAACGTGATGAGGGAATCCCATCGACCAGGCCGCTCAATTTCCGTCCCGCATTAGTTTCATCGTTAACGATGTGCCTCGAACGTATCCTCGTGGCCTATGTACGCGGTTTAATCGTTACGTAAGTGCATCATGAAATGCTGGTCGCTATCTCTTTGACTGGGGAGATAGTCGTCCCAATTAAGCTGCTTTCCCACGATTCGAATCGTGCCGGCTTGTACACGCTGCCAACGAAATCAATATCAATAACAGCCACGCCATACATTGCCATCCCGCCTCGCCCCACCGATGAATCGCGGACCACGCGCCGCGCCGTCCTGTTCGGTCCCACTGTTTTGAGCGCGAAGCATCGTTATTAAATAATTTCGAGCCTTTCGAGACGACCGTAATCAGTCTGTAAAATTTTAACTTATAATCCCCGGCGAACCGGATCACGCCGACAATCGAAATTGCAACCAGTTATTCGGTTCGGCTGGCCGATTGCCGCTCATCGACCAGACAGTCGGGAATAAAGTTCACGCCCGCATGAAATATTAATTCCAGAGCCAGCCGAGCGCGACCAACAAACGCCCTTTCCCTCTCGAACAAGCCCGACACGACACCGTCGACTATATTTGATTGCGGCTGAGCTCAGGTGCTAATGGACCACGCCGCGCCGAGCGCAACAGGAGGAACATCAGTCGCGGAATATTGAAAGACTCTGATTTAGGGGTGCACGGGTATCCGGAACGTCGGGTTACGTCCTGGGTCTTAGGTCGGATTAGAGCCTCGGGATCCCGGAATGTTGTCATGAATAATGATGTTCCGGGAGCAAGGTTACATTGGTTCAATTTTGCTTCTCGCTGTAGTTCGCGAATCATTATACCGTAAAACGATACGTGATATGCAGTGGAAACAGTTTTAACCACATTCACCGATCCCGCCGACAATGCGATCGATACCTGGAACCAAGCTTACGGTATACAGTAATCTCTTGACTTTTGTCCCAGGTTCGACGACTCGATTCATGTCCAGGCCTACTCACTCCACTGCCTGTCAACGCTGTCCCGCGCCGCACAGTGGGGAAAGTTGACCTAACACGATTCAAAAAAGAATAACTTTCAATAGAGGTGAGATAGAGCGATGAATTTTTTTTTAATGAAAGCTGAATCTTTGCAGAATATGGGAAAGTTAAGGTGATTACGGTGTGAAGGGTTTTTAACCTTGAGAAAATTCGTTAAACTCTCACAATTTCAAGAAAATGTGGTTTCTGCGTTACCACAGGCACTGCGCACTGTCAGCATTTATTTTATCAAAATACTGCCAAGCATTACTTTTAAATCGTTTTGCCCGCACAACACTTGCATCTGGGCTACTCAATGTCGTTACACTATCGTTATTATCAGACATTATTTAGACTTAGTCTTATTAGTTGTCAAACTCACGCTAGCACACTGTTGTGGCTTACACAAAACTCAGCTGGAGGTCTCCGCGAGACCTCCTTATATAGCATTCATTCTTTAGCTTCAAACATGCCAAATCTCAAACACACCACCACCATTCAAACACACCGCCGGCTCCTTGATTTTACCGCTTTGAGTTTACCGCTCGGTCACTTGCAACGTGGTCGCTTCTGCTCATCTGCAAGTATGTAGCTTCAAACATACCGAATCTCAGTCGTACCGCGTCTCAATCGCACCGCATCTCAGTAATACCGCGATCAAGCTACCCGATGCGATCAAGCTACCCGAACATTCAGATGTCTCGAGTACTCGCCCGAGCCCGCCCGATTTTTTCTTACCCAACTCGAACCTGGAAATGCGGGAACCCGCACACCCCTAGAGAACACGTGGGCCTTTAAACTGTGCTGGTGCGCCACACTCTGCGCGTAGCCGTCGCTGGCACCGTTGAACCCAGCCATAAATCAGAAAAACAAGTCTACATCGCGATTATTGTCCGCTCCACGAACAGCCCTTGGAACAAAAATCAAGGGATTACTGCATTTCGCAGCAATCTTCTGCCTTGCTAAAGAAAAAGCAGCAAATGTGCAACGGCACCGAACATCGCGCGCAGCCCGTCCTTATTAATCTCCGGCGCGAGACGTTGCCTATCTCGATCGTCTTCTCGCATCAGCATTCCGCGGCAACATTAATATCGAGAAACTGTAGGATAGAGACAGGTATATGTGTGTGACTGCCTGTCTGTATGCAAGTGACTGTTTGTTCCGCAAACGTCCGTTGGCGAAATGACCATCGACGAACTCACCGAAACAATGTCTATGTGCGTGTCTGTGTGCATGTCCGTTAAATAAAATAAGATCGCTGCTTGTAAAAAGACGATCGGCCGAGGATTCGTGGGCGACGTCGTACGAAGAGCTGGCAGTCTTCTGTATGACGATCTGTCGAAGGGGCGAATAAAATATTGTTTAATCCTCCGTGAGCATTTTCCCTCTCTTACAAAACCAAGTTCGCCAATGCGATGGCAGTAAGATGGATCGCCAAGCGGAAGAGGTGTGCAACAACCGCTTCGGAGAGCCAGGGGGTTAGTGGCGTAGGGAAAACGAGACAGGCAAAATAGTCGTCGCGTACACGCGGCGCAGTCACGGTCTAAATATAAGCGACTGACGAACGATCTTGCTGAATTCGACGCCTTATCCTTCGATTTATTTTCGCGCGCGCGCGTGTCCGACGCCGAGTCGACCGTTTAAGGGCCGATTCATACATATCCGGCCGGCGTTATTCGGTATCCATGCATTTCCGGCCGATTTTTGAGGCAACTTGAGTACGAATGTTTCTCATTACCATGAAGTTGTAAAGGAGAGCTACCGATAGTTCACCTGAGGAGGGATAGAAACCTTTTATTTGTTAGTTATGGCCTGTTCGACTCGAAGGAAAAGTATCGGAGGAAAATCGGACTCAGTTTTCCGGTTGTGGACGGTCTCATTTAAACCTGGTTGAGAATATTTTGTCGGACTTCGATATCGGAGATGTATGAATCGACCCTAACGCGTGGCCAGGAGGGCTGTATCGCCGAGCGTGTCTGACCTGTTCCGCGCGCACGGTTTCCCGGAGATGCGTCTCTTTTTCTTCCCCGGATTAGGTGTTCGAGTCTTTCGTCGACGCATTTAGATTCGGCCGTGGGATCGAGTCTAATCGCCGGGCTTGTTGCTCGAAATAGTTCGGTGTTCCGGCCTGAAAAGAAGCTCGGGTGTTCACAGGCTAGTTGAAAAGTCGCTCCTCTCGTCAGCGGTGTCGATGACAAGAAAGATGAACGACCGCTTTGCAGCCGCAATACGAGAGAGGCGTCGGGCAAACACCGTTGGCGGAGGTTGGCGACAGGGGAGACGCCTTTGGGATAGCCGCGAGTAAATTAACAGCGTTCAATTAGTTAACGAGGGAACGCGTCGCGGATATTCGCGTCGGCAGCTTTCTCCACGAAGGTCGCCGACGCGACGGTCCCCGAAACGACGATAGAGGAAGGTGGTTCTCTATTTGCTAAGCTAATGACTAGTCTCCAGGGTGTTCGGTAATCAAGCGAACAAAGAACCTCCGGTCACGTCGAGTGTCCGTCGAAGGGCCGCTAGTTTCGTAGTCGCCCGTAACTACGACGTCTCCGTCTCCGGTTATGCAAACGCGACCGTGTCCCTCCACTACGCTCTCGTTATTCGCGAATCGACCGACCATATTCATACACACGGTGTCGGGTCGAACCGTTGCCGTTGTCGTTGCCCTTGTTCGAATGGCTGAATGAGTTTCCAATACCGGGACTATTACGCGACGCTAAAACGGCCGCGAAACTCCCGGCGCATCCGCGTGTCCTACCATCACTGCGGGGCATACATAATTAATTCCGCTCCCGGAGACATCCGGCTGTAAAGCGTGCCGTAGAGCAGGGACGTCGAATACCGCCGAGCAATTTTTATATTCCGCTGAAACGCGGTCGATACAACGGACTCTCGCTGCTCCCGCGAGATGAACCGCTCTGGGGATGCGCGAAACACTTCAGAAAATGGAGACATCGAGTGGAGCGGTCGTTGCGGAATTTTTTAATGCGGCACACGGCGAACGTGACAATGTCGGTGGAAAGTATTTACATACGCGTATGTACTTTAGCGCGTGCACTATTTCACGCGTATTTAAATACAGGTGCATCAATGCATCCGCATTTTAATTTTTACAATTTGTAAAGGGTGTCTCAAAATAACCTGACTTTTTAAATTGCGCGCCATCTTTAGACGAACATAGAGTACTAATTTTTGTCAACTGGCACCAGAAAGTATTGCTCTGCAAAATTTTCACCATTTTTCTAGTGAAGTTTCATACAATTTTTATGGGTTGTTCGATCGTGTGATTATCTATGACTAAACCGTAATATTTTCTGATGCCAGTTGCCAAAAATTAGTACTCCATTGTTGAAAACTTTTCATATGATTAAAATCTTAGGTACGAAACACCTATGATACATGAATATTACGCAACATTACTGAAAAATAAAAATATACTTTCCTTTATTTTTTTTACTAGTTAACCAAAGTAAATAACACATACAACGTTTTGTATGAAATTTGATTTCAGTTATAATTGAAGGTCAATAAATTGTGATTTACCATTATGGTATTTTCACTGGGTGAGTTTGAAGACACATTACGATTTTTTAATTTACCACCGTGTATCGATTTATATAACTTAGATCTCTGTTAAGACGATCAGTGTCGTGAAATCAGACATGGTGAAAAATTTGTTTTTTCCCTTACATTTAAACGTTTAATAGTTACTACTTTTGAAAATTGTATATCATTATGTTAAAATTGTTTATTATTCTTACAAACGCAATTTAATTTAATCTTGAAAATGGTCCAAATCAGTGACCGAACGTCGATTATTCGAAAATTAGCAAAATTGCTTAGTTAATTTTAATTTTTTGTATTTAACGATCGAACCGTAGCGCCGCACAGTGGTCCGGATGGAGATATTCAATGACATTTTGTTATAACTTTCGAACAATGAGAGATATAGCAATGAAATTTTCACTAAAAATATTTAAAAAATAGTCATTTTTAACTATATGTAATTAAATATTTTTTGCATTTGTTAAACAATATTTTTTAATTAATTTTCATAGATATCTTTTTATTAAAAATAAGATAGTTTAAATATAAGTTAACGAACTATTTTTTCTAATAATTTATAATAATAACAATTTTTTAGCAGTCCGAATCAATAAATTTAGTGACATTTTTGCATAACTTTTGTAAAAGTTATAGGGAATAAATGTTTACTGAAAAATATGAAAAAATAATCACTTGTTAATGATAAATAATTTAATATGTTTAGTGTTCGTTTAATTATTTTTATTAACATTTTACTTACTTTATTGAGCGATTTAGTTAAACCTATGATACGCTTTAAACACTAAGAAGTTGCGTGGAGGGACGATGTGGGAAGTAAATCGTGCATAACTATACAGAGGAAAGTGTACTGAAAATAGTACAATTTGTAATAATGCGGTACTCTTTAGAACTCTAAAGATATTCCTTATCAAAGATAAGGAATTTTGATAACTTCTGTGCCTACACTGTGCATTATTTTTTAAATACAATATTTAAACAAATTTTTAATTGTCAGTGTAAATTCTTATCATGAAGGAATGCTCTTCATTTTAAAAGAAGAACAGAGAAAAAATATTAAACAGCTTAGTCAGGGCATCCAGATGAAGATAATCATCGTTCTTCTGCGAAACAAACTATTTTTAAAACGCCCAAGTTTAAGTGTTCGTTACGATTACAATTTTTGTTTTATTGTATTCATTTCTTTATTTTCAAGTTATGTGGATATTTAACGGACCACTGTGCGCCGATAGCATTTAGCAATTGTTATTAACAATAATAAGATCGATATAAATAAGTTTAAACTAGCTGGTTATTGTTGCTCGCTCGCTTCGCGAGCTCGCGGGTGGGGTTGTTATTGCGAAAGGGTTAGTGGTACGCATTGCTAGTGGGGCATACAGCTCTTAATGGTTTTTTTATTTATTTTGTGTATGACTCTCCACGAGCCACACAAAGAACTTCCCGATTCGTTAGTTGTAAGCGGTAACATTAGCATTAGTTGCATAATTAAAAAAAAATTTTTTTTTAAATTAAAAAAAATTTTTTTTTTTAATTAAAAATAATTTTTTTTTAAATAAAAATGAAATATATATAATTACGTTTGTTTATTCGGTGGAAATTTTCCATCCTCTCGTATAAATTGCATTCTTGAATGAACCTCTTTCGAAAAAAACTAAAAAATCTAAAAAACTACTTGACCAATATGGACCAAAATCTAATCAGCTCTAAGTTACGACGGGGCACATCGATTGCATCATTCATCATTCTGATCGCATTGTTACTTTTTCAGAAAACGTTAACAAAAAATTTGATAACATAAAAACGGCCATACGCGCACACACACACACACACACACACACACACGCACGCACGCACGCACACACACACACACACACACACTAACAATTTGATAAAAATAGGCTAAAATGACTTCAATAACCATGAAACGTGAAGATCTGCTAAAAAATCGATTTTCGATTTTCGGGGTAATTACAGTAATTTCCCTATGAATCGGGAAGTTAATAAGTTTAATTAGTACTCCATGTTCGCCACAAAAAAAATGGCGTGTAGTCTATCGAGTAGTGTGATTCGCGAATACGCAATTCTGTCGACTCGACGAAACGCAGTACAAAGAACCATTAAATCGACAACCGAGCGTACGAAGATTACGAACCTTGAAGTAGTCTTCCAAGAAAAATAATTTGCAAAACAAATGTTAAATCTCGCCACCACAGGAAACCACAAATGCAGAAGGAGTTATAAACGTCCGTGCAGAAAACGCTAAAATCATTTGCGGCGTGGTTCGATCGCCTCCTGATTAAAGCCAAAACAGCAGTAGAATAATCGAGAATTATTTTAATGAAGTGCGTAACGTTATCGATCACCTGTCACGATCGCCCTAATGAACATAGGTAATTACCACGATGAACTGGGAGGAGGATCACGGGAACGGGTCGAGCGTGTCTCTCTCGTCACGTTTGTGCCGATCAAACTACAACGCGCAACATTCGATTCGCCGGCGTATGAACAATCGATGATTCGGTTTGCGGATTTCGCGCCGCGCGTCGTGTACCCTCTGACAACAGCTCATAAACCGTGGCGCGCAATCACCGCGCTACATTTTACGGAGCTATTCTGTTTTTTCCAATTTAGATAAAGACCGGCCGCGAAAATGAACCGACTGGAACCAGCGGCTCCCCGGACACCAGTTTACGATATCGAGTATCTTCGTTCCGTTCGCGAATCCCGAGCTGATGCCCGTGCGAAAAAAACGCTCGACCGCCTGACAACGGCGACGATTCCGCGAACTAGCTCGTTAACACGGAAACACGAGAAAACTACGCATAATCTATGGTGCAGTTGAGAATTTAATTTTTTCCGTCGCTAATGGCCGCGGCTTTACGGCAAAGATAACACATGCGCGAGGTCCGGTTAGTTTCGCAAAAGCGGTTTTTCTCTCGCGTATAAAGACCGGCTCGCGACACACGATCGGCAACCGTTCCCCGAGGCGTAGCTTTCAAAGATGAGCCGGCTGTTTCTCGTTCTGCTGTTCGTGTGCGCCGTTTCGGCCACCAGGTGCATCATTAAGGACGACAAGGTACGGAGATACGAGCTAGCCATACCGAACAAACGCGTTGTTCAGTCGTTTCTTGTAAATCGCGATCACGTTCTAATCGTCCTTGGTCCTCCATCCACAGGACGACCCAGAGGTCCACGTAATCCGCTTAGGGGATCGCAGTGGAGATTCAGTGAGTACCAGAACCGACTTGATTCTTTGCTAGGAGATATGGCCGCGCTCTCCCGAAGCATTAATCGCGCTTGAAACCGACCCGGATGTAACTTAGGGACGGCAAACTTGTGCCGCTCTGTAGATCTGTTGGCGACTCGGAAATCATTAGCTCCCCTGCTACAGCAAAAGTTAGGCTCCCGGTGACCATTTTCGTTTGCCTCTGACGTGCTAGGACTTCTAATATTCTTTATGCTATTTAAGGATCAGAAACTCCATGGGGGAAGTCCTTTTGTCAGCATGTGAACACACGTGCTCTTTTTGAAAAATTTTGTAATTGTTTAGCCATTCGATTTTCACCTTTTTGTCGCTTTCTGTTGTCTTTTTTAAAAAATAAAAAGGCAGAAAGAGGGGCCAGAATTTTTTCCGATATTGCTTCAGTGTGAACATAGCGTAAGAGTATTAGTTACAAGTTGGGCAACCATTTTGATTATTTAGATTTTACGTCGTTGCATAGAAGCTTCGATCTGTTTGAATAAAAATAAAGGCGAAACTTCCGTTTATAGCAAAAATCAGAATTCGATGAAATTTTGAAAATAGGTTCTTTTTTGACTAAAATGACGATTGCCAGAAGGATTTTTGGCGTTTCGAAACAAAATTTTTTATCATTTGCATTTTTATCATTTCTTGCTGTGCGCATGCGTCATATATACAGGGTGTCCCAAAATTCCTCCGACACCCGAAAATGGCAGGTTCCTTGGGTCATTTGAAGCGACATTTTCCTTTACAAAAATGGCGTCCGCGGCTTTGTTTAGCAGTTATTAACAAAAAACACGGACCAATCAGAGCGCGATCTAAACATGCGATGACACGTTTGGCCAACTGACAGTTGGCGCGTCGGGCCGACTGTGCTAACTCGCGTCTAGGTCGCGCTCTGATTGGTCCGTGTTTTTCTTTAATAACTCTTAAACAAAGCCGAGGACGCCATTTTTGTAAAGGAAAATGTTGCTTGGAATGACCCAAGGAACCTCTCATTTTCGGGTGTCGGAGGAATTTTGGGACACCCTGTATATTCTGGAAATTAATGTAAAATGTATAGAAAATTTCAATTGTTAAACCAAGTGAACCAATATTTACAATGGGGAGATTATGCGATGAGTATTAATTTGGATTAGGTTAACCCGAAAAGTTTATTTATTATTTAGTTATATTATTATTTATGTGATTAGAATGGGTTGTGGTTAGGTCGCGGTGGGGGCAGAGAAACCACACACACGACAATCCAGGAGTAGTCTTAAAAAATTTCAAGTTTACCTTATATATGTATTACTTTAAACTAAAGAGGATTCGTTTATAGATGATATGTGTGAATATTTATGGCGCTGTGAGGTGAACTAGGCTGGTGATGATCTCTTTTTACAACTAATTGAAGATATTGTATATAAAATGAAAAGTCTATAAGTCGGCAAGGTAGAGCGCGACATTGAAATGATAAACTTTATTTTCGACGCGCCAAAAATCCTTCTGGCAATCGTCATTTTAGTAAAAAAAGAACCTATTTTCAAAATTTCATCGAATTCTGATTTTTGCTATAAACGGAAGAACAGCTAAAATAAATCAGGAATCACCGAAAATAATATTTGTATGGATTGTTCTGAAGTCCACTGTACAATAATCTAAGGACTGATAAAACCATACCAATAATGTTCGTATAAGATTAATAATCCTATGTCAATCTTTGATCACGATTACTCCACAATATTAAACATAGCCAACCTGGAAACATTGTCTGCTCGCAGAATAGTATCCGACCAAAGCTTCATTTTTAATATAATTAATAACCATATAGATTGTCCCTCTCTCCTTATGCAAATCAACTTTTACGCACCTGAACGTGCTTTACGATCTCGAACAGGTTTCCAAACCCTTAAAGCCAGATCCACCTACATTGGATTAATCAATCCAATAAATCGTATTATTGTTGACTCGAGCACTCTGTATAATCGTATTGATTTTTTCATTGACTCTTTGCACATGTTTAAAAATCAATTACGCAGAATTATACGATAATTTCGTATAGTCAGTACCATTAGTTTTTGTGCATGTCCCTTCTAAGTTATTATAAAAGTAGCCCTTTAAAATTTTTTCTTTTTTTTCTCTCTATTGTAAACATTATGCAAGGCTTCGGTCCATTCATAATCAATAAATAAATAATAGTAACTGTTTAAAAAAAGGATCATTTTCGTCAAAAAGTAACCTTCACATATTTTGTATAATTTTCATGTAGACCGATCTAGCCGTCAAACTGTTAGAAATTCATACTTTCTCAATATCTGAATTGGGTGGTGCTTCGAGCAACAAACGGCGCGACATTCATCCTCCGATCGGACGCAACGTCCCCTATTTCTTGCTTTACCTCGGAAACAGCAATAGATCTACCCTCGCCCTGGAATTAAATTGTCTAATGGTGGATAATTTTCTTGAAACTGTAGGACGAGTCCGAGGTCGTAACCTTGAACATTCCAGACAGCAGACGCAAACGGGAAGCGGATAAATCCTGCAAGAAGGACAGCGATTGCTCTACGGGCAAGGTGTGCGTTCCGTTTCTAGGATGCGGTGAGTATCGTAAAATCTGAGCCCTTCCGGTAAACCCCGGCATTCTTATATCCGCTTCTTGTTCGCAGTTAAGGGCCACCGGAAGCATCTCCTTCTGCGGAAGCCACCATCTCCGTCAACCGTTCATTCTACAATGTTCTCGAACTAGCGAAGAAAAAACGCACTCGTAGTAAAAACATGTATGCACCGTTCGTACCGATAAACTGTAGACCATGCTGAAATAGAAATTCAAAGAATCACTGCTTTTTTAAAATCGTTTCCTATCGATCCCTCAATAAATACACGTAAGCTGTTGGAACTTTTTCACACTTTTAACGAAAAACACTGTTCGAAGCGTTTAAATGAACACACGTTTTTGTTGCACGAAACTATGAACACACGAATCGAAGTTTTCATAACATCGAACAAAACTATGTTACTTCTTGTACGAAGTCTTGAATATCTCTAGATCCACTCTGTGAGAAATAGTATCCGGTTGAACTTGGTAAGCTTACATACAGTAAGGTAAAAGTACTAGTAGTTGACCAGTTAAGAGAAGTTTTCCACGCGAACAATAGTAACCATTTACTCTGTCATCAAATAGTGAGAGTCGATGTCTAAAGACACTCTTTAAGTCGTCTAAGTCATGTACCAAGGCCACTTTTTTAAAAAAGTTTACTTATACAAATTTAAGAAACATATTTAGAAATTCAGTAATTGCTTCAGAAGTTGACCACTCATGAAAATGAAAAATCTAGTAATTGACCTCCTATTCGTTAGTAGTTGACCACTTATACTAGAAAGAGGGTTAAAGCAAATATGTTGGGAATCATTTTACTATCATTTAGTTTCAACAATTTCCAGCACAAATTACAATTAAAGAATAAAATAAGAAATAAAACAAATCAATTCCATAAAAAGTTTAATTGAGGAACAAAGTAGACGTTGCAAGTTAATAGAGAATAGTATTAAAGAAATTTAACCAACAGATGGTATGACATCCGAGGTTCACTTTTATCAAAAGTGTACAGCTTATAAAAATCTCATTTTTTATGTTTTTCTATAAAATGGTCAACTACTCGTTCATGGTCAACTACTGGTACCTTTACCTTAACTTCCATTAATATTCGGACGCTCTAAAAAAACGATAATTGTTTTAACATTGAACTATACTACTTGAATTTTTTTGGGAAGCTAGACCAAATAGTTTGCTACAGGATGTGGAAAAAATTTTTTCAAAACTTTTAATTGATGGGAATTGCAGAAAAAATACTACAAGTTGCATTTTATAACATTTTCATGTCGACCTACGTGTGTCAATTATATACACTGTGAAAGTTTCATCGGTTGATGCGGAAAAAAACGACATGCATTGCAAGATGTAAGAATGGGTTTACTGCAGTTACAATCCTAAAATCGTGAAAATCTGCCATTTTACCATCTTCAAACGTTTGAAGCTCATTGCAACGTCGACCGATTTAGACGAAATTTTCAGAATATGTATAATTCATACAGATCTACGAAACGTATTTTTTAAATTTCCAATATAGGCCCGCATAAAAAAGTTGTAAAATGCAACTTTTATTATTTTTTCTACAATTCCAATCAATTGCAATTTCTGAACAAATTTTTTCACATCTAGTAGCAAACTAATTGTTCTAGCTTCCTAAAAATGTTTAACTCGTATAGTACACTACTAAAAAAGTTATCGTCTTTTTAAGAGTGATCGAATATTAAGTAGTGGGAGTCGTTGTATAAAATTCTTCAAGATATCGCTCATGCATAAGAAAAACGTGATAAATATAAAAATACGAAACAGGAGAACGCTTCAGAGTCTTTTGATAGTTTATATCATATAATATTATATAATATTATAATATAATAATACTATATAATATTAAAAATAACTATATATTAATATAAAAATGAATTTATTAATACCCTGGCGAATTTATTAACGCAACAAAAACGAAAACTGACAAATTTTGAGTTGTGACGTTTTTCTAGTGCAAGAGCGACATAAAAACTCTGTATCATTTCAACAGGGAAATTTCACGAAAGAAAGCGACACCTCCGAGTCGTTCGAAACAATGCGAAATTTCGCGATCTCTCAGACACTACGGGACCCGATAAAAATACGATACGATTGATAGAAAATTGAAGAGATACGAAAAGAAAAGAATTCTTTTGAAAAGAATTCTTCCCGGAGCATCTCGGAACGGACTCGTTTCTCCGGCTAATGAGCGAAAAACGATTTTTATTGGCTGGGAGAGAAGCCATGGGGAAAAGGAGGCAAAAGGTTTTGAAGAAGCGAGATGCACAGGGGGGAAACAGATGACGCGGTACGATCGAGAGTCAGCAATGCGAGGAGAACAGAGAAGAACGAGCGCAAGAAAAGGGAGTGTAGTCATCGTAAATTTATCGAGAACAACTGGCTGCTTGGCAGAAGTCCCCAGCCCTGTCTTAACCGCAATCCCATGAAACCGGCCAGGACGGAAGAATCGGGCTCATAGATTTACAGTTAAAATCAATTAGCTCCTAATTGGCTTCGAAAGGTTTATCGCGGGGTATCGTTTTATTGGGCGACGGCTGGCCGCGGAAGCTGCTGGTCCCAAGTAAGATGGATCGTCTCCAGCTTCGGCAGTTGAACTGAATATTAATAATTATAATAGTAACGCATAGCTCTCATACATATCTCCGAGCACGGTGTTAATGAGGTGTGAAGTGTAAATTGCGTTAGCGGAAGAATGCCGTATAATAAGGGACGTCGTTAATCCGATAAACGTGATATAAGGCAAAAACGGGCTGAGGCTAATTAGACGATCGGTAGACACGAAAACCAGAAAGAAACGGATAAACGCTATTAACAGGCTGGCCTCGCTATTAACATCTTTCTTCGTGGCTAGACGGACTCAGTTTATACGAAAGTGAGAAGGTGAAGTATGAATAAGTAAAAGCATTCTTAGAATGCAAAAATATTCCTGTCTGTTGCAACTAGAAACGTAGTGGTTCGCATACAAATCCGCAGTGTGCTAGTTACCTAATATAGTGTTCGCCTTTCAATGATATAAATAAAATAGTCGCAAAATCCAATCTTCATCTCGTACGAGATTACAGCCACAAGATGAAGAAACCAGTTTTCTGAACTTCCACGGAAATTTCTGAAGTTGTTGTTATTATTGTTCCATTTCACAGAAATTTTTTGTATGCTTACCACACAAATGATTAAGCACTTGAAAATTAAATTCTTTGTGTTTGTTCGATGTTACGAGACGGTGTTAATAATTTGTATAATAAAGAGTGCGGGAAGTTAGGTTGACTGCAATGTCTGAAATTCCTGAGAAATTGTACGATGTAACATCAATCGTTCCAATAAAATTGGATTTTGGATTTCGACATTTAGAAAACAGAATCAGAGAACACAAACGAAACATCTTTTTATCTCCAACACAACATACTGCTTTGACGAGACATTCACTAGAGTTTGATCATGCTTTTGATTTTGAGAATATGAAAATAATTGATAAAGAATCTAATTTACAACGTAGAATACGATTGGAAACGATTCACATGATTAAACACCAAAGAATTAATCTTAGGTACGAAACACCTTTGATACACGAATACTACGCAACATTATTGAACCAGTAATGTTTTATGATGAATCACTTTCCAAATTAAAGTATTTTTGTTTTTTCTCAGCATAAAGCAATTTGAATGTCGATTATTATTACGTTACCATTCTCATATTGGTATTTAAACAAATGCAGTTCAGTTGTAGCAAGGTTATAAAAGGATTCATATTTGCCGCCATCTATTGATTGGCCAATACATAGATCTATGTTCGTTGATTCGTTCTCGTTTCAAATCTACAAGATTTGCTCAGTCCACATGTCACCGGCATGGCACCAACAAGTTGTTCCGTATTCTCTAAAAATGTAAATTAATACTTTTATAAGCATGTAAGTTTTTGTACACTTGTTTTCTGAATTCAAGTTCCTGCTTATATAAATCTTTGATTAAATCTTACAGACGCAATACTGAAATGTTCTATTCTTGAAGATGGTCTGAACTGAGACCGAAACGTCGAATTTAATTTCATGTAATATTTTTGCAAACTTGCTTATTGTTCTAATTGATCGAACCAGTGCGCCGATAACATTAAATTTAGTTATGAAGTCATTAGCTTTCGTGAAAAACATTTGTCATCCGCCTGTCGTTGGACGTCGATAGGCGTGGAATATAAAACAGTGTCGTTTCGAATATTGTCGGTGCTGTAATGTAATCTGTCTTGCGAAAGCTCCATGGTCTAACTGGAGGATGGCAAAATAACGGCAGGACGCGGGATGGTCCCCTTATCGGTCGGAGAAAACTCTACGCGTAAACGAGACTGCAAGCCGGGACTTGTAAACCCCTGGAGAAGCAAGTCGGGGTCGCGGCGGAAGATTTACGATTCCAGCAGGAAAAACGTAACAATCGTAATATCCTTTCCCTGCGAGGAGTCAGACGGTGATTTTTCATATGCGCCGCGTCACCGTCCCTCTGTTTAATTCTCCTTTAATGCGGCAGAAATGAAGCGCGTCCGGTAACGAGAAAGATGAAAGCCGTCAGAACGGGATTGCATTATTTTGTGCACCTCGTAACGAGGGATGAGATCAGGTTCAACGCGCAGATTAGGTGTATCGTTTGTGGTCGAAAACGTATGTCCTATCATTCACTTGTGGACTGCTATGTTTACGTCCTTCTTCATAAAAAAATGTGGGAAAAGGCAGAAAGTAGAATAAATGCACTGTTTGGGATTGGCTGAGTGTTTTGGCAGCGTGAACGCGCCGATTTACTGCGCCGCAGAGTGTGTCGTCCAATGGAAAAAAGTCCGGAAATCAAAGTGTAAGACCAAAAAATTTATGTATGCTAAAATGTTCGTAACAAAACGTAGTTTCTGAAACTGCATTAAATTTTAACTGAATAAATCAATTTAATATTAAAATTGAGGCTGAAACTTTACTGTCAAATTCCGTGCATTATTTTAAACATGCGTCCCTCGCAAGCTATTTGGTTTTTTAATTTGATTTTTAGAGGGTGTGTTTAGCATTATAAGACCTTCAATCTCCCTCAAAATTTTTTTAAAATAATCGCAATTTGTCCTAATTTTTTATGTTTAACATTTATCAACTTTGATTAGAGTTTAAAAAAAAAGTACAGAAAAGTACATCCGTAAATTTTTTTACAGTAATTGGTGGCATATTAAACTTTAATTTCGCGTTGGTTTAAATCTGCTCACATTTGCTCAAGGGGAGAAAATAATAAAAAACCATATAAAGACGCTCGCGCTTGACGGCTTTCTGCGTAGTCTTTCGAATAAAATTTGTTGCAATTATTTTTAAACGCATGCCATTTGATAAGTAGTTACATATGTGGTCAATTTTATTCTTATAAATTACATATTTAGTTTTAAAATTGTTTAAATATTTACAATCTTCCAATTCAGTATTACAGAAAGTACCAAACGGTTCCTTTGAGATTTTGTATTATATTAATGTAAAGCACATTAGACTTCTTTCTAGGTAAACAAACGGAATTCTTAAGGACTCCTAAGTTTTAATTCCTCGTTGTGAAGATTTACAATTAGATAAACAATGTATATAGTATAGTACTTTTTAAAAAAATTTTCGTTAAAATTGTAAACCACTTTTTATTCAATAAAAAGTCATAAAAAACAAGATCATCGCAACTAAAAAATAAAATTTTTGTTTAAATAATTAAAAAAAAATTTTTTTTTACATCATTCGATTCGGTTTTGCATTTTATTTCAAAGAGTATTAAGGTACTTTACTCGAAAATTGCATAGTTTAAGAGTTACGACTTTTTTCCCGAATTCCCATATACTCGACACACTGTGCGCCGCCCCGCTATTGGCGGATTCGCACGTAACAGCGAGATCGAGAGTCGATAATCAACTCGCAGTATGTTAGACCAGCACCGTCGCGCCTCGATTACGATCGATTATCGACCCCAAAAAGGGGATTACTATTTACCAATCACTAGTTCGACGATTACGGTAAACTGCCAGCTGTTCGACTCCGATCTCAACGTTCATCAATCGTTCTAGCTCGTTCTATCCGAAAACGTCGCGCGTCTCTTGACCGGTTTTCGCGAGTAATAAAACGATTCGCATCTTGGGATTCACGGATTCTCTACACGTGAATTTATTTACAACCAAAGTGAAACTCATTTTGTTACCAACTCACACTCTTTATTAGAAGTTTCTAGCCAAAACGAGCTTGTGTTTTAGCTGGTTACAAAATCTATCTGTACCTAGTTTCCGTTACAATTTGAACGAACCCTAGTTGGGGAAATAAAGTTTATTTCTAAGTGAAGTGACTTGTTTTATCCCCTTCTAATCCGTAACATGCACCCTCATTGGGTGATTGGGTGAGTCACCAGTTTTTAGTTTGGCAATCCTAAACGACTCTCAACTGTTTTTCGGTGTTACTTACATCGTTGTAACCTATGCAAATAACCTCATCTCGAAGAACACGTGTACATATTACATTATTTTCACTTACAAATCCTTCCAATTGGCTTTTCCGCGTAACTAACAAGGGATCATATTCAGGTGAAACAAACCAATCTTGATGAAACTTATGCGAGATGTAGTTCTTCGAAAAATATTTGACACGTATTTTCTTTTATTGGCAACCATCCACTTTGAAGGGTTGAAAACAGCCCTCAAAGTTCGCTGTCAGATCCATATTTTTTGAGATATTTTGGAAACCAGAGATCGAAAAATTTGATTTTTTTAAAAATTGTGTTTTTCTTTTAATGGGGAATGTAGTAGTGCAAAAAATTTTAACAAAATATGTTTGTTCAAACAATACATTAAAAATTTCATGTTTTCTTTCGGATTCTCTTATACAATATCGTTAGTTAATTTTAATGTACACTATGTGTGATCTTTCATCCAAAATAGGGGATACATGTTCTAGGATTTTCTTCTTTATTCTATTTAACAATATTTATGTATAATGAAATATGAGCTTGCACCTGGTGTGCGGAGGAAGGGATTCTGTCTTGTTTTACAGAAATATAAGCGTTTATTTTTAACATATTGTTTAAACAAATGTCTTTTGTTAAAATTTTTTCCACAACTACCTTGGTTTCAGAGATATCTCAGAAAATATGACTTTGGCCAAGAATTTTGAGGGCTGTTTTCACCCCTTCGAAGTGGATGGTTGCTGATAAAAACAAACACGTGTCAAATATTTTTCGAAGAACTATATCCGACATAAGTTTCATCAAAATCAGTGTGTCTCATCTGAATAGGTTCCCTTGTCAGCGTTTCCATCGTCTTTCTGTTGACACTTTCACTACGGAACGGTCACCGTAATTTAGTCATTGCAATTAAAACCGTTGAGTACTCTTCGTTGTTGGAATCAATTTTTAAGATTCAACTATTTAAACATATAATAAATGTTGAATTTTATCGGCGCTACGGTTCGAAGTACTGACTGTTAATAAGAAATTTTGCTGATTATCAAAAAATCGACGTTTGGATCCTAGTTTGGATCATTTTCAAGATTAATTTGAATCGCGTCTGTAAACGTAAATGTGTTATAACAATTTTCAAAAAACTGTTAAATAATTGAATGTAAGGAAATATTGTTCATAAATAAATTGCGGATTTTATGCATTTATGACAAAAATGGCTACGTACAATTTAAAGCAGTGATGTTAAAAATATTTAAGGACATCAATGTATTAGCTTCAGTTTAATAGAGTAATTAGAAGATGTATCAAATTTTTACTTGACTCCAGCATCCTGCAATCAATGCAAACCTCTTCTATTTTGCATAAATATCCGCAGTCTATTCATAAAACTCACTCACTTGTGTGTTCACCATGCTTGTTGTCAAGACACTGATCGTATTGGAAACGATCTAGGTTATACCAATCGACACAAGGCGGCAAATTCGAATAATCATAATATGCCTTTTAGTCCAATTTATGAATATGCCTTGGTGATAAATCAATGTTTAACATTCAACTTTCGCTGGAATCAATTTCATGCAATTAATTGTATGTGACACGAGGCTAGTTCAGAATTCGAGAACATAAAGAACAGTTTCTTAAATTGAAAAGAAAAACATATAATCGTGATAAACCAAGATTTCCATAAACGAAGTGAGAAAGATACAAGGGAAAAAGCTCCAGCTTTCGAACTTTCAGAAAATGTTTAAACATTTCCGAGATCGCAGGCACGTTAATTACAAGCGTGATTACGTTCGCAACTTCCCATACGACCAGGGACGACCCGGTCAACTACAAATCGATTCGTTCAATTGCAGTCTAACCTTTGACCGTATGCACGGCGACGCTTCCAAAGAATTCGTTCACCGTCCAAAAGAAAAAGACAAAGACAATAACGTCGCCCGAACGGCACGCCGATTTGCGCGGAGCTTTATTTTCGTCTGCGTCGCTTCAGCGACACTGACTCGCCCCGTAATGCGATGGATTTATGCTTCGAGGACAAAGTAGATTATTATTATCTTACAACAACACAGATTTACAATATCAGAAGGGAATGAACAATTTCTTGCCTAAGGTGTTCTACCGAGATCATAAATACTAAGGGTGAGTAGGTACCCGAAAATTTCAAGCTTCGGGTCAGGTTTGGATATGATCGTTGGTAGATACTGCGTTCATCATGACGAGCGACACGACTAAACGTGCACAGCAAAGTTCTAAACAAAGCACTAAGCTTTCTTGATTAATAACGGACTGCGACAGCTTCAAGTAATCCGCAAACAAGAAAAATCAACAGGCAGTAACAACAACTAAACACACGCCACCAATGGAAGTTGGCTCGTCAGACTCGTTCGAAGAAGGAGCCACACTAGGTAGTTGCTGTCAGAGATTAAGTTCGACGTTAGAACAATCTGGTGTTAAGACAACTGCGTTCCACATGTTTCCTACGTTGAACTCGCGCCTCACGGCCGAGATTAGAGGAACCAGATGCGACAGCGTGTTTGTCGATGCTGCCGCTCGAAATCCGTCGGACGACATCACCGAAAAATACGGCAAAAAATTCCGAATGTGTGTCTCGCCGTAATTCGCGCGTGAAGCCCTCGCAGGCCGGCTCGTAGACAGAGTTTAAATTGACCGAAGAAAAATGTCAGGCCTGCCGGGAACCGAGACGGATATTAGCCGGAGCGACGAGCTTTTAACGCTGGAATTTTCACGCTCCAGCTATCAACCCCTCCGACCGACCATAGCCGCGCGGAACGAAACATTCTCACGCTTCTCGACGCGGCCGCGCTCTCCTCTTCTGCGACTAATTAATAAAACTCTGTATCCCTTTTTCCATTTTTTTCAGGCCGTGATTCCTGCTCGCAAACGGTCTCCCCCTATATACGGTCGCGGGCTTTTGCTCGCGGAACTCGCGCGTATGGCCGAGAGTGCTGAATAATGTTTTCGGACATCATTATGCCGCTTGTCAAGGGGAGGGCCGCCGTTTGATGAAATCCGGCACGAGGCAACGCGAACCTTGGTCGAAATAAGTAAATCGTTTATTTTCCGGGTAAAACTTTATAATCCCCTCCCCCTTCCTTTCGACATGTGACATACGTCATTCTATTCGTTTTGACATGCTGAACACAAATTGTACGTGTCATTTTTGGCTGAAATGAATACTTACTTTTTATTTATTTAACGTTGCTTCAACATCTAACAGGGGAACATATTCAGGTGAAACAAACCAATCTTGATGAAACTTATGCGAGATTTAGTTCTTCGAAAAATATTTGACACGTATTTTCTTTTATTGGCAACCATCCACTTTGAAGGGGTGAAAACAGCCGTCAAAATTCGCTGTCAGATCTATATTTTTTGAGATATTTTGGAAACCAGAGATCGAAAAATTTGATTTTTTTGAAAATTGTGTTTTTCTTTTACTTTTACAGACGCGATTCACATTAATCTTGAAAATGATACAAACTAGGATCGAAACGTCGATTTTTTGATAATCAGCAAAATTTCTTATTAACAGTCAGTACTTCGAATCGTAGCGCCGATAAAATTCAACATTAATTATATGTTTAAATAGTTGAATCTTCAAAATTGATTCCAACAACGAAGAGTACTCAACGGTTTTAATTGCGATGACTAAATTACGTTCATGGGATTTTTAGCGGTGACGGTTCGGTACTGAAACTGTCAACAGAAAGACGTCGGAAACGCTGACAAGGGAACCTATTCAGATGAGACACACTGATTTTGATGAAACTTATTCAGATAAGGTTCTTCGAAAAATATTTGACACGTGTTTGTTTTTATCGGCAACCATCCACTTTGAAGAGGTGAAAACAGCCCTCAAAATTCGCTGTCAGATCTGTATTTTGTGAGATATTTTGGAAACCAGAGATCGAAAAATTTGATTTTTTAAAAAATTGTGTTTTTCTTTTAATGGAGAATGTAGGAGTGCAAAAAATTTTAACAAAATATGTTTGTTCAAACGATACATTAAGAATTTTATGACAAGGGAACTTATTCAGATGAGACACACTGATTTTGATGAAACTTATGTCAGATATAGTTCTTCGAAAAATATTTGACAAGTATTTTCTTTTATTGGCAACCATCCACTTTGAAGGGGTGAAAACAGCCCTCAAAATTCTTGGCCAAAGTCATATTTTCTGAGATATCTCAGAAACCAAGGTAGTTGTGCAAAAATTTTAACAAAAGACGTTTGTTTAAATAATATGTTAAAAATAAACGCTTATATTTCTATAAAACAAGCCAGAATTCCTTCCTCTGCACACTAGGTGCAAGCCCATATTTCATTATTCATAAATATTGTTAAATAGAATAAAGAAGAAAATCCTAAAACATGTATCCCCTATTTTGGATGAAAGATCACACATAGTGTACATTAAAATTAACTAACGATATATAAGAGAATCCTGTTTTCACCCCTTCAAAGTGGATGGTTGCCAATAAAAGAAAATACGTGTCAAATATTTTTCGAAGAACTACATCTCGCATAGATTTCATCAAGATTGGTTTGTTTCACCTGAATATGTTCCCTTGTGAGGAGCGTATTTGTAGATAGTTTAAGGGTGACAGATCGTTTTCTCATGTCGATGAGCTTCGGAAACGATCGATTGGCTTCTCTTGAATCATGCTGGTGTCCGGCGCGAGCCACGCGGAATATTTCACCGTAGCTGTTCGCCAGGACGAACGAAAGAGCGCCACTTAGGTGGGGGGTAATATACGTCGCCGAGGGCGGTAACTGTCCCCGTATATTATGTCGAGCGTGTCCACGGGGACATAGATTCCAGTCGGCTGTATCCACGGTAAACAATGTTCCGAGAGTCGAGCCTAAACGATTCCTCGTGTCTGCAGTTATTTTGGCAATTAATCGCCACCCCCGAACCTCGTCCTCCCCCACCAACCGGCTAAAATATCACGTTTCTTGTCCGCGGACGAGTTTTTATCGTTCCCTTTTGCTCGTGCTGTTCGTTCGCCTCGATTTCCCTCCCTTCCTTCGCGAACCAACGCAAAAGACGACCAACGATTCACGTGTATGTATGTGTAGAGTCAGCAACGTTCAATCTGAGTTTCTTTGAGAGCTGTTTATTAAATATTTAAATAATACATTTAAAACATCAACTCGCGCTTTTCCGTCTTCCGTGTCTCGTGTTCTCATCTTCTCGTAACGTAGAAATCTCTTAAACTCTTAATTCGCAATCTTCAGGTCTCGTGTACTCGTGTAATCTCTTAAAAATTAATTCTAGGGGATTTTTTGTGATTAAAGATTTAAATAAGTTGGAGAACATTGTTTAGTAATTTTGTTCATTCATTGGACCATCATTGTTCAATTACTGGAATGCAGTGTTCATTAACTGGTATTTTTCATATTTTTTATTTAACGTTTAATAAAGAAGAATAATAATAATTTCATTGTATTTGTATTCATTTGTTTTTGACAAATGAAGTATAGAGAGCTATTTGGTACATATGAGATTCCTTTAATTCACATTTTTGTTTTTAAATAAAATATTTTCCTGAACAATTTCTTAAATGTTCATTCACTGGTGCAGTTACCCTATCTGCTTTTAAATTTCTCTGAAGACTATCTCGACTGACCCACCTCACTAAATATACAGGGTGTCCCGAAACTAGTGTAGGAGCGGAAAATGAGAGGTTCCTTGGGCCGACATTTTCCTTTACAAAAATGGCGTCTGCGGCTTTGTTTAGAAGTTATCAATGTAAAACACGGACCAATCAGAGCGCGATCTAGACATGCGATGGCACGTTCGGGCAATTGTTAGTTGGCGCGTCGGGTCGTCTGCTAACTCGCATCTAGGTCGTGTTCTGATTGGTCTGTGTTTTTCGTTAATAACTCCTAAACAAAGCCGCGAACGCCATTTTTGTAAAGGAAAATGTCGCTTCAAATGACCCAAGGAACCTCCCATTTCCCGCTCCTACACTAGTTTTAGGACACCCTGTATATCTAATTGCGCTCCCTTTCTTATTTGCTGTTCTCTCGCTCGCTCGTTTGCTTGGTCGTTAACCCATCGCGTATTTACATTTTTGTATTCTAACTATCGGCGATCAACCGCTGACCATTTAGATCGAGACAACGTGTTTTTTACTTGTGTCAACATATGTACATATGTAAGTACACATACCTAGCATGTACAAAGAACTTTCCGCGAAAGTGTTGCCTCCTCTGTCTTCTTCCTCGGCCGACATTCAACAACGCGGATCACAATCGAACGCTTCGACGTCTCTTCGATCGTTTTTCCCCGTGCTAATTTTCAACACCAACGCGTTTATGCGATGACAGCGCGACGAAGTTTATTACGGCTTGAGAAAAACCAGATGTTCGCTGAAGTTTCGATTTCGTGATTTCCGGTGAAATTTCGCTTCCGTTGGAAACTGTCGTTTCGAGATCTGTTAGAAGGATCGATCCCTTATTCGTTTAATATATTAACCTTTAACACTTCCTTGTGTTTTTCACACGAAATGAATGAATGAATACACATAGATTTTATATGAATTTTCTTGTAGTGCGTTATTGCGAATGCGTTAATTTCCTCTCATAACAATTACGATACCGGAAGAATCGCGTCAAGAAAAGCGTCAGGCAGGTGCTTACGACCTGCAAGACAGGTATGCCGAGTCGTTGAACGCGTCACACGGATTACGCTCCTCAATTAAACGATGCAGGAGTCGAGCCCTCCTTCGTCCGCTCGTTTTCGTTTATCAGGAATTTTTTCCCTGGGCCCCGGGAGTCCTTTGAAGTCTCCTCGAAAGAGACCAGAGACGCAACATTTGCGAGAGGCGCGTATTAAAAAATTCCACCCTTGAAATTTCAGGAATCCAATTTTTCCTCGACTCGATGCGGAGGCTCGTTACCGGAGCCGCGGTCTCGAGAGTAAAAGCCGCCGTTGGAAATAGAGTGGAAGGTCGGACGGAAGAATTCCACGGGAGCGCGGAGCTTTAAGTATGATTTAGCGTGAGCGCGGATATAATGGTGCACGCTGCTTTCCCCGAAGCGATTCACCCGTCCGGTTCGTAAGCGACACGCTTCGCGCGTTTCCATTTATCTGATTTCACTTGTTTCCTGAAAATATCTTAGAGCCGTGCTACTTCAAAGCATCCAGACCTCTTTTCGACGATTCTGGGATATACAGGGTGTCTCAAAATTCCTCTAACGTCCAGAAATGAGAGGTTCCTGAGATCATTCGAAGCGACATTTTCCTTTGCAGGAATGGCGACCGCAGCTCTATTTAGGAGTTATTAATGAAAAGCACGGACCAATCAATGCGCGGCTACAGAGGATTGATTTTGGCTCCGCCAACGGTGATGCTAAGAGGGACCTGTCGCCGAGTTGTACTTTGGTCGTTGTAACCAGTGATGCCAAACGGAGGAACCTGGAGGAACTTTCCCCTCCAGAGTTAAACAAAATTTTAATAAAAATAAAAATTTGGAATACAATAGACTGAAAACCCATTTGGAAAAACCTCCATTTTATTCGTGATTTTCATTTAAATAAAATTTTTGTGCAATTCTGGTCCCAACTTAAGGTAAAGGTACTAATAGTTGACCAGTTAAGAGAAGTTTTCCACGCGAACAATAGTAACCATTTACTCTGTCATCAAATAGCGAGAGTCGATGTCTAAAGACACTCTTTAAGTCTTCTAAATTATGTACCAAGGCCACTTTTTAAAAAAAGTTTACTTATACAAATTTAAGAAACATATTTAGAAATTCAGTAATTGCTTCAGAAGTTGACCACTTATGAAAATGAAAAATCTAGTAATTGACCTCCTATTCGTTAGTAGTTGACCACTTATACTAGAAAAAGGGTTAAAGCAATAATGTTGAGGATCATTTCACTATAATTGAGTTTCAACAATTTCCAGCACAAGTTACAATTAAAGAAGGAAATAAGCAATAAAACAAATCAATTCCATAAAAAGTTTAATTGAGGAACAGAGTAGACGTTGCAAGTTAATACAGAATAGTATTACAGAAAAACCAACAGATGGTATGGCATCCGAGGTTCACTTTCATCAAAAGTGTACAGCTTATCAAAATCTGATTTTTTATGTTTTTCTATAAAATGGTCAACTACTGGTACCTTTACCTTAACTCCCATTAATATTCGGACGCTCTAAAAAAACGATAATTGTTTTAACATTTAAGTATACGACTTGAATTTTCTTTGGGAAGCTAGACCAAATAGTTTGCTACAGGATGTGGAAAAAATTTTTTCAAAACTTTTAATTGATCGGAATTGCAGAAAAAATACTACAAGTTGCATTTTACAACATTTTCATGTCGACCTACGTGTGTCAATTATATACACTGTGAAAGTTTCATCGGTTGATGCGGAAAAAAACGACATGCATTGCAAGATGTAATAATGGGTTTACTGCAGTTACAATACTAAAATCGTGAAAATCTGCCATTTTACCATCTTCAAACGTTTGAAGCTCATTTTTTATGTTTTTCTATAAAATTGTCAATTACTCGTTCATGGTCAACTACTGGTACCTTTACCTTACACCGAAAACTTTTTTGCTGAAACATTAAGAAAATTGACTATAACTTTTTATTCGCTAGCTATATCATTCTACTTTCTGCTGCAAAAATGTAACTAGCAACTATACCTTTCCAACGGTGTAATTTATTAATGTATGTTTCATCCTATGAAATTTTATAACTAAGAAACGAAACGTGTTTTTCATCATACGAGCTACTAAGCGTAAAAGGTTTTCGATTTCCCACTTTGAGGGTAATTTCACTCCCTTTTGTTTCGATGAAAAAAAGTACGTGGTAATATTTTTGGGTAATCTGTAAATGTGCAAACTTTTATCAAAATAGGGTGAGTCACAATTGAGCGATGTTCCTTGTAAGTCTTCTGGTCTGCGTCTGCCTTGATTCGCTTGGCTGACCAATCGCTGGTTCATTCTACTTGAGTTACTAGTGCGCATTACGTACTTTGTGCGGTGAAGTTTCTCATGTATTATCTAAGAATTTACTTGAAATCTTAGCACTGTGTAGTTTTTGTATTTCTGACAAAAGTGAAAGGTACTCTGCATTCTATTAATCATACACGACTATGTACAAAACCGTTGTTTAATTAACTTTATCTATCGGAAGCCAATCGATAAGTTCTAGAAGACAAGGATATTTCAAAAACATTAATACACAATTTTACTTGAGATCATTTGCTGATTTGTGGATGAAATCGCTGACGGCAATGAAAAATTGATTAAAAACCTCCGAATTGCTAATAATGGCAGGATTGCATTTATTCCTTCGAATTATTTTCATGACGATACGAGCACAATAAATGAACGATATTCGATACTTTCCAATAAAATGATTTCATAATTTCACCACCGGGAAAATGTGAAATTTGAAATCGATCGTTTCAACTAGTTCGGTAATTGTAGTGGTGCGTCATAAATAAAACATTTCCTCATGGTCGTGAGTAAATATCAGTGGGAGCAAGTAGAAAACTGCACGTTGTCTCTTCTGATTTAGAATTTAGGAATTTATTGGACGATATAATCACAGTGAATACAGTAAGTGCACGTGAAGAAATGTAAGCCAAAAATATAGAATACTGTAGCATGTATAGAAAATTTTAGAATTATGTCAGACCGAAAAGTTTCTAAAACCTTCTAGAAATATAGTTTGTAAAGCTAAGAAAACCAATGGCTGATCGTGTATCGATCCATTGGCCACAATCAATGTAAGGCGGTAATTTCAAAAATAGAACATAACACTTTCCATACTTCACCAAGAAATTATACCTCAAAAAACTTTTCGAGGTAATTTAATAAATGTACACATCTAATGGTTTGCCACAAAAGAAATATACATTTGAATGTATATAAAAATTAATTAAAGAGTGGCCAAGAACAAAAGGAATATTTTATTTAGAAAAATATATTGCTCTTATATTAATTTAATTATTATAGAATTCCTATTGTATTACTCCTATATTCGATACTATTGTATTTACTTATACTATTCATGTAATGCATAATAAACCCAGAAGGGTTTCAATGCTTAATAAATAAAAAAAAATTCCTGGCAGCTCGCTTCGACAGGAAGAGTACGGCGATAATACCTTTTTTTCGTTAAGGGAGGTGGTAACGTTTAAAGCATCCAGCTCCCGGGACAACCAATGGGTTGCCCCTCTACTTTCTTATAGTGCCCGAACTAGGCCCCCGGGGACCTACTTTCCATATTACACCTGGGGTGTCTTTTTTCGGGCCTATTCCACTCCTGTTCCTTTCATTTACGGCGATAATACCTGGACGCCTTGTCAAGCGAGAGAGGACGGAGCACCTCCTGGTCGTTTGTACCACGGAACCTAGCTAGAGTACACGTGTGATTTTGACATTTTATGTCTTTACTTTGGCACATAGCAGAAAAAAGCGTTACCGAAAAGCGTTACCGAAAAGTGTCACGAAAAAGTGTCACGAAAATTTCGAATGCGGTTTGAACTAAAACCTTCCAGAGAGAGAGACAGAGAGAGAGAGTGAGAGTCAGAGCGAGGGAGAGAGTGAGAGAGAGAGAGAGGGCACGTTGCTGCTTATAACTTTTTGATAGGTTAATTTTGTTTTAAATAAATCTTTCCACATGACGTAAGACGTATGTTCTCAATTGACCTATACACTTGACCAAATCATATAGGACAGCAAAGGAAGAAAAGCGGGAGCGGGAGGGGGTGAGGGGGAGCAAAGTAAAGACATAAAATGTCTCACTTCTTTGCGGACTCGTATGCAAAATTTCGAATGCGGTTTGATCGGGAGAGTTTATCTGTGTTCATTTAGAATCATCCCCTCCTGGTTGTACTGCCGGCCTGTTTTTTTTTCTAGAGAATTGTATTCCATAGTTACGTATCGTATACTGAATATGTTGAACGAAATCTTCCCTTCGCATTTCCTGTACCAAAATCCTAATTCCAAAATAAATCCATATTTCCTGATTTATTCCTTGCGATGGCTACAATGCAATTTAAATAACAACCGATATTCGAGTTCCTCGGAAATAAAGCGTGAAAGAAAAAAATTGTATATTTCAGGCTTACTTCTTTGCGTCGAAGCATCGCATACGCCATAAATACGAAGACACTCTGTGTAAGGAGGCACAACTAGGGGCCGTTATTTCTCGGACCTATAGATCTTTTCATTATCGCCGTGCGTAAGTGATACGTAAATCATACTAAAGCGACCATTTCACGGCCATTATATTCGGTAGAGCCTGATCCAACCTCGGCCGGGCCATCCCGGATGGTTTTCATGCCACGTTCTTGCGTAAGTGCGTACGGGGATTAAGGTGGGTCGTTTCCTCCGTTCGCTGCTAGTTTTCGACGAGTCGCCGCCAGTCGTTTCCTTTCTTGAGGAGGTTTCTATCGGACAGGGAATTCTGTTTACGAGCGAGCAGATGTATCTGTCGTTCGTGTGTACGACCCCATTTTTCGAACACGTAACCGCCATATAATTGCGTTCTTCCAGCCTCCCTTCCCCCGGACAGCTTTATCGTCCACGGAGACTGTTAAAATAATAGGAAGCTCCGCCGGCGGAGAATTAATTTTTCTTCCGTGCGACACACCGCAAACTTTCGCCGAGGCGACTCGCGTTTCGTGCTCTGATAGCATCGGGCTTCTTCCCCGAGACTGCTCGTTTGCGGCCGCGCGATTAAACTTATTAGACTTTTTCGTTTAGTACGCGTGTTTTCGGTCCCGTATTCGGAGAAAGCACGAGTCTGACGCAAATGCGACGCGTCTCACCTTGTTCCGAAGATAACTATCGACGTTTTACGAAACGGTTCGCACATAGAACACAGTAATGTCTCGATACTTGTGACAAGTCTAACGTCTTTTGATAAAGAAGTGCTAGGAAAATCTACAGGTTTATCACTTACACTTCGAAGTACTAAGCTGATTATCATTTAAGAATCTTGTAACACAATCAAGAATTGTGCACTTCGTTGACAGAATACGTTGATTAGTACAGGATGATACATTAATATTAATATCATTGCTGAACACAGTTGCAAAGATAATTCATTTAATGAGTATGAATAATAAATAATAGTTTAGCATTATTAATAAATAAAATTTATAAATAACAATTAACTTTATTGTTTTAAATCATTTATTTAAATATAAATTATAATTATGATATCAGCGCCAGGTTCGATCCTTGGTAGAAAAATTACCTTTCTTTTTCATAACATTTTTAAAAATGAACAATTGAATAATGTTGTTTGTTCTGCATTTTAGAAGAAATAATTTTTTGTTACTTATCTTAGCAATAGACAGGTTAATACGCGACCAGTTCCTGAGTCCAGCGCCGATATCATAATTATAATTTCAATTTCAAATTTTCGATCGATAAAAATTCTTCCTTTTTCATTTATTTAGACTTGCTCAAATAATAAATAATTACTTTTGCTTTTAGTTGAATACTCAAATAATAGATAACTTGTTACTGCGGATTTTATGCATTTGTGACAAGAATGAGTACGAGAAAAACAAAAATTGGAAGACATCGAATGGATTCGAGTATTGTACTGCATTATTATACGCGGTGAGTCAGAAGAAGCAGAACACTTCTGACTTTCTTCTGACTCGCCCTGTACACTTATTAAGACTTCACTTCCCATCAATTAATTTGAAAAGTTGTTATTTTGCATAAAGATCCACAGTCTATTGATTACAGTGGTGCTGACTGTGATCGAGAAGTTTAGTTAAGGGAAAGATGTGTTTGTTTAACGTTATCGTTACAGATTAGACAATTTAATGTTTTTTTTTTTTTTTATTAAATCTTATACAAGATTTATTACAACGTTAGGTAATGATATACAAACAGAATATTATATACATATCGAGAGGTATTTTCAATATAAACATATATGTGAACAAATTAACATTATTTTTTTCCCCTTTTGGATGACACCTACACACGCAAATTACAGCTATTTAGAAAGGACACAATATGGTGGCAAGCCCCAATATTAGGGCCAGACAGGAACATAGAGACATCTAAGGGCAATTGAAATCCCAGTTTATGGAGCTTTTCTAAAAGTAAAGATCTTTGGGTGTTGTATAATTCACACTGCCAAATAACATGGTTGAGAGTTTCACTCTTAGAGTTACACACACACTTAGGATTGTCAATGATGTCAATACGGGCAAGAGAGCTAGCTAAATGATAGTGATTCGCTCTGCATCGATTTATGGAAACTGTGAATTGACGAGATAAATTTTTGCCTTTGAACCAAGGAATACGATTATTCTTAAAGTAATGCGCAAAATAATATTTGCCTTTATACAACCCTTGTTTTCTAATTAACAATGAAGTATTGATGAAGGTGTTTTTCATAAAAGATTCGTACAGATCAGTATAGGGAACTCTCAATATGTTTGTAGAAAGGAAAGTAGTGGCACTTTTGGCCAGACTGTCAGCTACCTCATTACCCCAGACACCAGAATGGGCCGGAACCCAGATGAATTTTATAAAGTATTTATTTGTATTAATCCCATTAAATTGATTGTACTTTCTCTTGATGTCCAGAATATATGAATTGGCCCTTGCGACAACTCTTATAGATTCAAGACTTTGAAGAGCACTCATGGAATCCGAGAAAATGCAGTAATTGTGCGGTTCATTTTCAAGAACAATATCTAGTGCCCTGCTTAAAGCAGCACATTCTGCAGTAAAAACTGACGCATTTTTATTAAGACAATTTAATGTGCAACAACCTAATGCATTGCGCTTTGGGAATTGCGTCCCGCAAGGCACGCCCGAAGATCGGGCCGCGTGACAATCCCTCCCGTTGTTCGTCGAAAAGCGCATTATCGCGCGCGAACGTCCCTTCTCATTTCCTGGAAGGTAAATCGACTCACGATCATGCGATCCAAGCGTTCGATCGTCGCGACGCCCTCAAGTATACGGTGGCAGCCGTTTAGAGCCAGTAAAATAATAACGACTGGGGTAACGCGGACGAAGGCCTAAGCTACCCCCTGCCCATAGCTCTCTTTTACGGCTGAAAATTACTGCCGTGCAACCCTCGTGCGTTTATGGCTCTCGACGTCGCGCCATCGCCGCGCGTTGAAGTCGTGGTCAACCTAAAGCCGTTCCGGGACGTTTTTCAGGAGGCATATTTTTTTTATAACAGGAAACGTTCTACTAAGTATAATTTCATGTCCCTGCCACGTTGTTCTTGATCCAATTCCTGCGTCTTGTACTTTGATCTGAAGATAACAATGATGGTTTGATAAGAGATCAACAGAATAGCCACATAGTGGGGTGTATTCGGTCTGAGAAAGTCGGAAACATGTTTTAACGTTATTTATGAGGTCGAGATTAGAATAGAGCACGTCATAATATCATAGCTACTTACATTATGAAGTTAAAAAATGCATTCTAACATTTACAAAGCAATAGGATTTTTATTTTTTTGTAGGAAAATATTTTTCTGCGAAATGTTGTATATAGAAGTTTGTAGATGTTTAAATACTGTTTAACTCTCTTTTGTGCGAAATATTTTTTTCACAGATAATCGGAAACCCTTGAGAAATCGTGATAATGACGTGCTTCCACTGGAAAGCTGGGAAACATTATTTTTAATTCGTTGGTTTAATAGTAAATATGTAGATCACGAAACTTTTTAATAAGTAAACATATTTTATATTGAAATAACCTTGAAATAACTAATTATTTAAATAATTCTAGAAATAAATAATAATTTAATCGGAAATAAGTCTCCACAGAGAACGACAACGGTCTTTGTAGCCGGAGTTACGGTCTTCGTAGCCGGAGTCGCAGTCTTCGTACAGATTATCGCGATTATGGTAAGCAGATCACAAGGCGATCGGCGCGTTAAAGTGGATCGCCCTATAGAAATGCAAATAAGGCGTGCACCGTGGCCATTAAAACATGATTCGGGCATACGAGCGTCCTCGTCAGCGCGTTTACCGCCGAATCCGAAGGGACGCGTGTCTGGCGCCTCCGATGAATCACGATCGTAAAGGTCCGGGAATCCGTGGCATCCGATTAAAAGGCGATCGTTTCGCGGTGCCGCGTTTCCGCGAAATTGAAGTTCCTCCCGCGCAGTGCGACGCGGTGTTCACTATAGTGAAGCATACGATGCATCCCGTTCGAACGCGTAATATCTTGCAATCTTCTCTCGGACGGCCGAAAAACATGTACAAGCAGGCACAAGGTGATTGCATATGAAAAATTACGGACAAAATATAGGCTAAAAGTTGCTTATCCGAAGCTTCGTTTTCAAAAAATTCGTCTGACGCGTCTGATCATGACTGACCAATTCTACTTCCTGTATTATATTCTACTAAACTACGTGAACTCGACGCATCTTCAAACTCGATTTTCTCGAACACGAGTATAATTTTATTCGTATTTTCAATTTATATACACGTCGAATCACTTCCTGCCCAATTATAATACGATTTCCAGCCCACCCTGTACGTCACTGGTGTCGAATTAAGTCAAAAATAAAATACTGCAATCAATTAATTCAATGTAATGTAACAGAACTAGAATATTAAAGTTTCTTGAAATCCATAGAACTCTGTCTTATTTTTTTTTCTGTTCCTATTAATCATGTTCGTATTATAATATTTGTATTTCTACAAGAAACCTACTTCGTTTTGTAATCTCCATACTCTATATTATATGTAATGTATTTCTGTTTTGTATTTATGTTGTAATAAATCTCATATGAGATTTTCTAAAATAAAAAAAAAACTCTGTCTTAATAATGACTGTTTCAAAAACTGTTTTCATCGATTCAATCTTCCCGTTCATTGTGTCAATCCGGAAAATCGCTGACAAAAAAGGAACGGTCAGGATAGCTTGCGAAAGCATTCCCGATCCCGATCGAACGGGCTTTTAATACAAGATAATTGGAAAAGTTTCGTCGGCTGTTCTGTGTCCCGTTGATCCCGAGGTGCTGAGAAAAAAAGAGCGACAGCTTACGGGACTAAGACCTCGGAACGCGTGTCTGATCCGAGCGACTTCTCGAGTTGATTTTTCCTGCGCGCCACCCCCTCGGGCCTGGATCCGCGTGTTCGTTCCCGCCTCGACCGCGAACTCGCAAGATTTCCCGTGTGTTTTCGCCACACGCACTCCCACACACAACCAGCACGCCGGGACAGGCTTTAATCTACGCGATGCTACGTGAGATGTTTGCGGTCGCGCCCGGACCCTTCCTCTCGCTTCGTCTACGACCACATTCTACTTCCCAGCCCTCACCTTCTTTCGCCGGCAAAGGAGATCCTCGCCCAACGTACTCCGCACCCAGCCGCGTTCCTTCCTTCCTCCATCTTTATGCGGTCTTCGGGATTCTCTGGAAGCTCCGGTCCATCTGGATAGACATCCCGAGCGCTTCTCTTTTCTACTTCCTCTCAGCCCAGTTCTCGTTTCACCAAAGCGCCTCACTTTCCTCTTCGAGGAGGACCTTCGCTTCTCGAACACGCCGAAGGTCGGCGACCGTCGGATTTCCCACGGGCGTAAATAAAATTGCCGCCACTGCCTTTCAGGCCGGTCCAGTTGCATTCCCTGGATTCGAGTCGACGGACTTTTCATTTACGCGTGTGCCGAACTAACGAGGTAAATCGGAGTTTATTAGCGCGCCGGGAGCTGTTTGGACAACGTCTTCGAGAGCCGAGAGCAGGGAGCTTCTGGGCGAGATGGACATTAGCTTTCACGAAGTTTGCTTGGGACGCATGGAATAATATATTAAATAATACTTCTGTGGCGGCGACTAGCCACGTCCCCACCATATGTTTAGTCTTAGGCAAAAGTATCCCGACTAGAAATTTAGTTAGGCAGGCCGTTAGGTCCACATTAGGCTAGCCTAATTTTGCGTTAGGCCCTAGTGGGGCAGCCCCATTGGGCAGGCATGCGGAATGTAACGCAGTATTTGATCACTGCCAAATTGGGAAAGCCGTATGAGGCCCGCATTAGGAAACCCGCGTATAGGGCCACATTAGGTTTTCCTAATGACTATCCAATGCGGCAAACCGCATTAGGCAACATTAGGCCCTCATTAGGAGACATAAAGGGAAATCTCAAGGGATAGTCCCAAAAAAATGACATCATATGATTGTTCCCTCCATGTCGAACAATTTTTGTAAATAAATTTTTTATGTAACTTCAGTGCGTCACGATCGAGATATTTCCGTTCAAAGATAAACGAAATACCCTATATATGCTATGGCACCTGTTAGGAATGCCCAACCTAGGCGTGCACTCGGCAATCCCCATTTGGACCACGTATGGCATCTGTTAGGAATGCCTAACTTAGGCAAACACCACTCTTTCCGCATTAGGCCCATGTATGGCAACTGTTAGGAATGCCTAACTTAGGCGTACCCCAATGCTTTCCGCATTAGGCCCACACTCGTCGTTAGGCATGCCTAACTAAATTTCTAGTCGGGATGTTTGGGATGAATGTATCGGGTTGTGTGCTGCGCGATAGCGTCGAGTGAATGTTTGGACGATTGGGTTGAGTGTCTTTTAGGGTCTGAATGTTTAGTTTAATTTAGAGAGAAAGCGATCTGTGTGTGAGTGAGAAAGAATGTTTTTCGTAGAGTGCATCTGAGAGCCAACGGCTAGTTTGTAAGTTAGTTCGGCTACAGAATTCGTCGAGAGCAGTCACGCGAGCTACGCGGGTCGTAGACTGACTCTCGCAAATTATTGTTAAACACTGAGTCGACTCACTGTCCCAGCAGCGATTCATCCACGCTTCTAGTCGACCCCTATCGATTAGTGTAAACAGTTTTTATCTTCACAAAAGACTGCAGTGCAATTATTAAAGGGGTACCGTAACCCCTGATCTGGGTATTTATCAGTGTAACCAACCTCCACACTGAAAAACAGTTTGACAACAGGGATGAACATACATTTGTATCAATCTAACGCTTCAATTTCGCTATCAATACAGATTTCTTTCTTTTTATCAATATCTTTATTGCTATTGATGCATCCGAGTGCCTTCAAGCCCTTTATATTTCTGTTGTTACAAATCTACGCTGATAGTTCTCCTGTCTAATAGAGCTGTAACTTTTCTGAAGCTTCGAAGACTTTGAAGCTTCGAAGTCTTCGAAGGAACGAAGGGAGCTTCGAAGTTTCGAAGTTTCGAAGTCTTCGTAGTCTTCGAAGTCTTCAAAGTCTTCGAAGTTTCGAAATTTCGCAATCTTATACTAGGGCTGTAACTTTTTCGAAGCTTCGAAGACTTCGAAGTTTCGAAATTTTGCAACCTTATACTAGGGCTGTAACTTTTCCGAAGCTTCGAAGACTTCGAAGTTTCGAAATTTCGCAATCTTATACTAGGGCTGTAACTTTTCCGAAGCTTCGAAGACTTCGAAGGTTCTGAAATCGAAGCTTCGACATTCGAAGCTTCGAAGCTTCGAAATGTTCGACCTTCGAAGGAAAGTACAGCCCTACTGTCTAAGCGCCATTTCGTTTGAGTAGCTGAACTAAAATTGGTTCTACTTGCCCTTCACTGCCCTTCATGAAAGGAATCTGGGGAACAATTGAATGCGATCACGGGAAAACATTTTTTGTCCTCATATTAGCATGTTATGAGCTGTGTGAGGGCTCATTGTAAAGAGAGAAGTTCATCATAGCCCGCTCTGCTCATGATTTAAGTCAGAAAAACCGTTTTAAATTAGACAAATACATACGAACCTGAGGGTGGTTGTCCCGACTTGTTTGCCCTACTTTGGACGCTCATATTATTAAATATAAACATAAACATAAATATAAACTCACACAGCTCGTAACATGCTTGTATAAAAACAAAAAATGCTTTCCCGTAAACACGGTTTTCACTTGTTTTTCTAGTAATATTCTAGTAATATGCTAGTCATATCCATGGGTCTGGTACCCCCTTAATTGTATACATGGTGTTCAAAAATACAGAACACACTGTGCTGAGTAAAACAGCTTTAGTAAAAATAGTTCGAAAGGTCAACCGTTTCTGAGATACAAACATTTTTGTAATCAACTTAGTTCTATCGCATGCGATGCTTGCTTCAGTGTTTGTAAACCGCGTTCTGAATGTCCTCATTCAAGTGCCGACAAGTAGATTTCATCCGGAATCAGTCAGTGGTGTATAAATGAAAGGAGAGCGCGTGGGAAATCTTCTGTAAATATCGAAATGCCAGTAGTAAATGAATCATGATGTTAGCAAACGAAAATGTTTGTATCTCAGAAACGGTACCCCTTTTGACGTATGTTTACTAAGGCTCGTTTACTCAGCACAGTATGTTCTATATGCCACATACGTATTGAATGTTTTTTTTAACACCCGGTATGGTACAGTATTTTTGCGTTCGTTTGTTTCGTGTGCAGAACCTGCAGTACTGTTATGCGTACCATGGGCAACACCGTATTTGCTCTGACTCACAGGCTTTCGCATCGAACTGACCTATGATTAGTTTGATTACTTTCAATATCTTACTTTCGCCATATATTTTCGGTTCAAAGATCACATCTGCAAAAACCCCTACTTCCACGTCATTCTTTGTCGCCAAGGACTAATCATCCTTTTCCCTATCAAACCGCGATAGTGAAAATATATATAAGACCCAACGAAAGGGCACGCAGGCAGTTTTTAGTTATTCATTCGAGAAGTCAGAGGTGACTTAGCCAGTCAGTCCGTGAATTCGTTTAATAAGTTGTTTTATATTCCTGTTTGGCGTTCTATTTCCCAATAAACCTAAGTTGTGTTGGAAGACTTTGGAGCTGATTCGAGGATTCCCTTCATTTCCTCTTCCCGTGGCATAACAGTACTTCGACTTCGAGTCAATAATCAATTTTTGTATACACCAATTACTATTTAGCAGGGGTGGGCAGATATTTCCCCGAGTCCTGACCCGGGGCTCGAATACCCGCCCAGCCATACCAGTTAGTATGATGAACGTATCTGATTTGATACGAAATTTGTTCAACATACCGGTAACAAGTAATAAACGCGCTCTCTTAAACTGGAAAAAGTAAAATGAACGATTACTGCGACAAACCTTAGCATGTAATTTATCAAGTCAGTTTAAACCACCACGAAGATTTATTACACCCATGTTTTTTGTTAGTACTGTATAAATATTATACACTAACAGATGGGAAACGTATGGACTCATTTATCGCAGTTTGCCGCACTTTATACGTGTTATATTTATATTCGTTTTATGGACTTGGCAAATATATCTAGCGAGCAACCGACATCCGTTATCATTTGTTATCATTTCCATTGCGAATGCAGCAACGTGAGCGTTTTATCGATGTATCTACGCGATGTCTCTCGGTTATTTGTATCACGATTTATGTTTCTAGTAAATTCACTAGCTATCAAGCATTGTATTGTTCAATCCTTAACTTTGTTTTATCTACTGTTGTTTCTCATATCGGGAGCAGCTGAACGAAAAGGAAGCTTAATAAGTAATCAAACGTTAAAGTTTTTCATAAAGTTTACATTTTACATTATATAACAAGTGAGAAAAATAAATTTATTTTCCAGTTAAAAACATATTTTTTAATTACGGTTATTATTATTATATAAAGTTACACTTTGTAAACAGACGCAAAAGTCTCTCTTGACAATGATCCTAATCAGGATCGAAACGTTGAGGTTTTAATTTGCAAAATTGTTGTAAAATAACGTTTTTATTATTGATCGAACCTATGCGCCGAAATCATCATACATAGCTGATCATGTTGTTTGTATATGCTCGTATTATATTTAACAGTATTAAACATCCACACTGTGAAAGAGACAATTGCTTTGGAACAACGATTCTGGTCGATCAATTTAGTCGTTCGACCAAGAGTTGCCTAATGTAAACGGGATTGAAGCCTACCGCATGGTGGTCCTTGCGGACGTTCCACCAGTTCATTAATTTCAGCAGTATTTGGAAATTTAAGGGCATAACAATGTATGTCGTCGACTTCTTTTTGACATTAGCAGCAGTATTATGAAGTCAAAATATATATTGATATCTAAAAATTACAGGTTACCTCGATTTTTTATAAAATAAACATGTTTTAAACAATTTTTTGTATTAGAATTTATCGAGTGTTACATGTTGATTCATCGAGTCGCACGTCTATGTACAACCGCATGTTTAAGGGGGTACCAGACCGATGGATCTAGTGTATATATCAGTGTAACCAACCTCCACGCTGAAAAACAGGTTGGCAACAGTGATGAACATTTGTATCAATCTAACGCTAATTAAACTAAGTTTCGCTATCATTACAAGTTTTTTTCTTTTTGTCAATATCTTTATTGCTATTAATGGATCCGAGTGGCTTCAAGCCCTTTATATTTTTGTTGTTACGAATCTCCGCTGACAGTTCTCCTGACTAGGCGCCATCTGGTCTAACTAGCTGAACTAAAATTGGCTCTGGACTTGCTCTAGACTCTGTCTGTATGACGACCAACCTCAGGTTCCTATGTATTTTTCTAATACAAAACGATTTTTCTGACATAAATCATGACCAGAGCGAAGCGGGATCAACCTTCCTCTTTGCGATGAGCCCTCACACAGCTGATAACATGCTCGTATAAGAACAAATAATGGTTTCCCGCAAACACTGTTTTTACTTGTGTTTCTAGTAATATTCTAGTAAGATCCATGGGTCTGGTACCCTCTTAAGAGGGTAGAGTACCCACGTGACATTACTAGAATCTAACCAGAATATTACTAGAAAACAAGTGAAAACAGGGGTTTACGCGGGAACGTTTCACATCCTCATACGATTATATTTTGAGCTGAGTGAGGGCTCGTTCGAAAGAGGAAGGTTGCACGCAGTGCGCTCTTCTCATGTTTTTTCAGATGATGTTTATATGAAGTAATATGAGTGTCCAAAGTAGGCGAAACAAATGAAGAAAAATTCCGGAGATTCTAATGTATTTTTCGTGCACAAAAAGATTTTTCTCGCGAAAAAATCGAGAAGACCGCACTGCGTGCAACCTTCCTCTTTCGAATGAGCCCTCACTCAGCTCTAAATATAATCGTATGAGGACGTGAAACGTTCCCGCGTGATCGCATTCAATTGTTCCCCAGATTCCGTTCATGAAGGGTGAATAGAAGCCATTCTAGTTCAGCTACTTGGACGAGATGGCGCTTAGTCAGGAGAATTATCAGCGTAGTTTCTTAACAACAAAAGTGTAAAGGGCATGAAGCCACTCGGATGCATTAATAGCAGTAAAGATATTGATGAAAAGAAAAAAACCTGTAATGATAGCGAAACTAAAGCGTTAGATTGATACAGATGTATGTTCATCATTGTTGCCAAATTGGTTTTCCGCGCGGAGATTGGTCACACTGAAAAATACCATGGTCACGTGGGTACTCTACCCCCTTAACGCCCCTAGCGGGAAATCGGCGAACCGTTCTGTTGCGTTCGGTTAAGCGCGCAAGAAGCACGGCGTTTTGATATATTATATAAAAGTTAGGTTAAGGTGTCGCGTACACGTGTTAAGAGTAGTATAAAGATATTCTTATACAGTTTCTATCTCTCTTATATTCAATCCAGCCTAACAAATATCCAACAGTGTACCGGTCCGTTAAGTTCCCCTCATAGCGCAGTGTAGGTCCAAAAGGAGAGGCCGAAGGAAAGCGGGCAGATACGAGTAGGGAAAAGAAAATACGTTGGAGAACAGAGAAGAATAGGAGCTGTGGCTGGAAATTCGTTGTCTCCGCGGCGGCGAAAGCGTGCCGAGCAACAGCGACACCGTGTTCAAGGGACTGGTATACCCGGAAGGATCAAACGTGATCCCGAGCAGGCAGGACTTGGCAAGACTAAGCGCCCACGGCCGTCCCTATCTACCAGTTTCAGAAGTTCCAGCCTTCTATCCTACGGGGACGCAATTTCGTGAGGATAATTTAAAAATCGCGGGATTAACCGTAAGCCTGCTCGTATATTGGCTTATCCTTGCCGGCGGCGGTGTCAGCTCCGCGCCGCTGGTCTATATTAAACGCGGCAAGATAATAATGGCCAATAACGATCGTTTTATACTCGACGATTCGCACGATCGCGATACAGGCTTCGGCAAAAACCTCGGGTCGCCGCCAGTTTCCGCCGGCTAATTATTGCGCCCCGCTATGAATTGGAATTTTCCCGGGGTACCGATACGCAAAAATCTCCGGGTGCTGTGGCTGTGCTACCGTACTACCTTTTCCATCCCCGTTCTTGCACTCCCACGCACACCCTCGCCGACGACGCCCTGAAAACGTGCACGTACGGAACCACGGCCAGAGAGACATTCCGCGCGTTCCTGCCGCGAAATAACTCGCGTACAAGCACCTCCGCAAATCGGACTAACCGATGTCCGGCATAACGACGCTCGAAAAATCGGCCAGCGATTGCACTGCTCTGCTGGAATAACGATGGATCCGTGCCTGGAAATGCTATCAGGAAACCTCCACGGGCAGATCATCGCGCAGTAATACAGCGGAGGCACACGATACGATCGTAACGCACACAACATTCGATTTGGCGCTATTCCCACCGAGTCTTTCTTTCTGATACGTGGAACTATTGGTCTTTCGGTTGCGAGGCTGTTGGATTGTGAGAATCGATCTTTTCTTTTCATTTTAATAAGGTTGCACTCCGCATCCTAGGTTGGGCTGTTCTTCCGTTTATGGCAAAAATCAGAATTCGATGAAATTTTGAAAATAGGTACTTTTTTTACTAAAATGACAATTGCCAGAAGGATATTTGGCGCGTCGAAAAAAAAATTTTTATCATTTCAATGTTGCGCTCTATCTTATTGACTACTGACTTACCGACTTTGTACTTTATGTTCGTGCTGTGCGCTGCGTCATATATATATTCTGGAAATTAATGCAAAATGTGTAGAAAATTTCAATTGTTAAACCAAGTGAACCAAGTGTATCTTTGATCGAACCTGTAGCGCCGATATCATTTGTGAATAAACAACAATTTACGATCGTTAAAACTCAAAATTATCGAGTGAACCAATATCTACAATGGGAAGATTATGCGATGAGAATTAATTTGGATTAGGTTAACCCGACAAGTTTATTTATTATTTAGTTAATATATATTATTATTTATGTGATTAGAATGAGTTGTGGTTAGGTCGCGTTGGGGGCAGAGAAACCACGCACACGACAATCCAGGAGTAGTCTTTAAAAATTCCAAGTTTACCTTATATATGTATTACTTTAAACTAAAGAGGATTCGTTTATAGATGATATGTGTGAATTTTTGTGGCGCCGTGAGGTGAACTAGGCTGGTGATGATCCCTATTTACAACTAATTGAAGATATTCTATATAAAATAGAAAGTCGGTAAGTCGGCAAGGTAGAGCGCGACATTGAAATGATAAAAAAAATTCTTTCGATCCGCCAAAAATCCTTCTGGCAATCGTCATTTTAGTCAAGAAAGAACCTATTTTCAAAATTCCATCGAATTCTGATTTTTGCTATAAACGGAAGTTTCGCCCTAGGTTGTATCTCGCGTTGAATTTAGCAACCATCTAATACAAACCTGAACAATTTCACGAAAGTCCGATATGGCTCTAATAAAAGCGGAATTCTACAAGAAACACCGGGAAGAGATTTCCATCTCTATCTTTTCGAACCGACGTCCTCCTTTGATAAATAAAACTTCGTGGTAGCGTGTACGCTTCGGGCAACGGTGGCGCGGATGTCAAAGATTCATCGCCGGGAGGTCACGACGGATTCGCATGCGGCGCGTGTCGCGCGATCACGGTGGCCGTGTCGCGAAAGAACGGGGAGCATAACTTAGAACGGGAAAGAGGGCCATAAATCCCGCCATCGGCAGCGGCGAGCTATGAATCAAGATTTTTGACCGCTGCCCTGCGATACGTATTCCAGAGCGGTGTGCCAGGAGCAGCCGGCGCGGCGATCCCCTAAGACCCTTTACGACGCGAGCTCGTCTTGATCTCCGCTCGCGTTGATGCGTCTACCCGACTAGCATCCGGAGACAAGAGATTGCGAGCTTTCACGATCCTGCATCGTACAGTTTTTACTGTGCAGGCTGCGACAACTACCCTCACCGCCACTAGATGACTGGTAGCAAGACCTTTCCTGTCTTTGCTCGATCTATCCTCCGTTTCAACAGGGTGTGTGCCAGAAGCAAGCCACCTGAACAATTTCTATTAGGGGGCTGCATAGGAAATGTCCGATGTTCAACCCTTTGCGGTCGAGCGCTTTTTCCAGTATGGTTCTCGCTGGATCTAACAAATTTTGTTGAAGAAAGCGATATCATCTTTTAACCCTTTGCGGTCGGTGTCGCCACAGTGGCGGCATGATGTCTTAACGGATCACCTGGCGCGCGGCTCGACTTACAAAGCTAGCGATAATGAAAGACTATCCTCCCGATGCCAGATTCAAATGTGTTGGTATGCAACGATTGCCACTTCTCAGAACTGTAGGTTTAAGGGGCGGTTTACAGCCCTTAGGTCTAAGCGACCATTGTAGTAAGGAAAAAGCGAGGACCAAAGTCAGTCGCAAGGAAACTATCGAGCCTAGCACGTCGCGTTGTCACATCTTGTAAAGAAACCATTCTCACTGTATTTTTAGTCATAAAGTTATATACACTCAACTAATACGTCTTTAACATTGTATACGCGGTATTGTAGAATTCCACTACGTATATTTATTAAAGTCCATCAAAATGTTTGGATCAACTTGCAATGTTAGAAATTCTTTATGGAGAAATTACCGGACAGTCAGTTTCGACTGAGTTACTTAATTACTTAATTACTTAGTTACTTAGCAACGTTCAACGTCTTTCGAAGACAATAGACTATATAATCAGCTCCATATTATTCGTTCAGAAACAAAACAAGATTGTGCAGTATGTAGAAATAGGAAAACTCCAGGAGAAAGACGAGAAACACGCACGTGATACCTGTACGCGGAAGCCAGGTCTTCATATCGGTAATTGTTTTGAAAAATGTCATACTTTGGAAAATTATAGAGATTAAAAATTCATGTTTTTATGTAGTATATGACCTATTAAACACATCAAATCAGTTTCAAAAAATTCGGTGTGTTCCAATATCCATATACAGTAATGTCGCGATAGTTGCCGCAGGAGCTGTTCTCTGACGCGACAACTTCCAAGACCACTGCTCGTCTTTTGATTTATGACTGGCCTCTACAGTTTACCGCGCCGAGACATCAATCGAAAGCCGAACGTAGAGAAGGATAGAATGATCGCGTGGCCGAGCACGTCGCCGTCGCCGGCACAGTTTAAAGGCCCGCATGTTCGCACAATGTAATGCCAATTAAAAATGCTTTATTCTCCATTAGTTTTTAATGAGATTTTACTGACTTATTCCTGGCAATATTCTGATTAAAACAAGACCAAACACGGTATAATTTGGCCCATCAGTAATGTCTTAAAAGTTGTCGGAGGGCTGTACGCGAAAATTACCGTAGTGCCTATTAGTGAATTTTCTACTCAATACTCATTATTTTTTAATGAGATTTTACTGGCTTATTCCTGGCAAAATTCACTAGTAGGCACTGCGGCAACTACCGTGTACAGCTCCTGCGGCAACTATCGCGACATTACTCCGCACGCAAAAAAAACTGCAATACGCTAAATTTGCTCCGACCTGCTGGTACTCTCATCAGTGAAATTTGCCGATCGCAAAGGGTTAATAGCTGTAGTATCATCGATAGGACTGTATATGTATGTACGTCGCGGCGTCGACAATTATTTTCGCGACGATCAAACGACGTGGGATTAGGACTGGATTGAAGTCCTATCGCGAGTTGGATGAAGTCAACACCACCTTATTTAGGTGGTGTTGATGAAGTGCACTGTAGAAATTATTTAATAAAGTTGTAGCTGATCTTAAGACGAACTCAACGATGTATAATATTATGACCTAGAAACCATAAATAACAGTGTAATATTTTTGGCCAGTTTTTCGGGCCGAATACTCCACTGTGCGACGCACGGATACAGTATCAGACAAGAGGATACCCCGAGAGGGCAGGTTTTATCAGCGTAATCGTTCTTAAAATAAATTCCTTTCGCCCGCGGGGTACGTGCGCGTTTTCGAAACGATTTCCTCGGGGCGATGACGCGAGGTTAAGCTGAAGCCCGAAACGGAGCAGTGCAGAGCTGTGCGGGAGCGTGGATCGTCGCTTAATTCGAGAGATCGCAGGACCGTTCCCAACCCCACGAAACGAACCGTCGGGGATAGTAATCGGGCGTCGTTAGGGGGTCCGCACAATGCGTGCCAGGACGCGATTCCACGATACCACCCCCATTGTCTATCGGAATCCTCTCCCCTGCATCGGTCCTACGAGGCTCGTCCGTGACGACTGACTGCGGTTTAACCTCGGCGGTTTAGCACGCTCAAACGAGCCCGTTGTCGAACCCTCTGCCGTCTCGCTCCCAGCTATACTACTCTCTCTGTCTCTCTTTCTCTTTCGGCCCCGTCGGCTCTGCACGCGTGTTGCTCCTGATATCTTCCAGCAATTTAAAGACGGTCCCGTGTATCGGCTCTGCAAAATGATCATCCCTTACGCCGGAGGGTGAGATCTTCGGCGTAACCTGGGTGCAATGACGAATGTGCATCCTCCCTAGTCACTCACTGTGCGTTTACTGTAAGCCTGATTCACGATGTCGTGAAACGAAACGACGCACAGTGCGTTCGACAGACCATTACTACTTGTGCGGAATTTTTCTTAAACGACGGGACGAGTTGTATCTCACATAAAACATAGCAGTACACCCAATGTATTTTTTGTCTCACGATCGTGGTCCTCTAGAGCTCCCTTAACGCGTTGACTCCCACGCGAAGGGTATAGCATAGTTCTATGTCTAAAAAAACATTGTGTAAAATTTCAAATGTCTACCCCCATTTATAAGGGTGATATTGGGGTAAATTGCCCCGCACTTAAATGCAATTTGCTACAAACCGAGAAAAGATATCGACATGGGATAAACGGCAGACAAAAGATATAGATATAGATCTACATTCCAGATTTTTTCCAAAATTTTTTGCTAATTATTTATAGTTGAAAATAATGAATTAATTTTTTGGAAATTTTGTTAACTATCTTCCCCTGGGTTGACACCTACCAAAAAGTTATAAAATATTGCTATGATAACCTACTTTGTAAAAAAATCTCAGAAGTGTCCATTTGGTGGAACAGTATCAAGAAAAATAAAGTATGCCGGCGAACGCTTGGTCTGATCAGTATCGGCGCAGCGACCGAATCCCCTTGCGGTGACTAGTTATGGGAGCGAACGCGAAGTCGGCGCATGTACGGAAAAGCTGATACATGTAAAAATGCGACTAAATCGTCTAATATATAATAATATTTTCAATATTTTATAATAATATTTTCAATATTTTATAATAATATTTTAATAATATTTTCAATATTTTATAATAATATTTTCAATATTTTATAATAATATTTTAATAATATTTTCAATATTTTATAATAATATTGAAGTGCAAACAATAAAATTGGTTTAGTTTATAAATGCATATAAAAAAAAGAAAAAAACAAGGAAAGAAAGTTGAGTTGAGAAGGATTCCAACTCGAGCCAATTGGTCATTTCTAGGTCAAAAAGGTGGTATCCACTATATTTTTTTTATTGTCTATCATGCTATCGCAAAAAAATATACTATTCCATAAAAAAAACATCGGTGACATTGCAATTTCATTTAAAAACACGACATAAAAAATATTTTCTTCATTATTATATTGCCCCCCTGCAATAGCGTCACTTTGTCCTCTGAAGTTTTCCGATAGGACTGTAAATACGAAAGATATTTAGGTGTTATCATTTATGTGGGACAACCTGTATATTGCTCAGACTAGATAGAAATTGTTTAACAGAGTGATACAATAATAATATAGAGTAATATGACAGTCTATCCAGAATCAAGGAAAGGCGTATAAAATCTACACAATGGACGTTAAATGATGTCGCACCCCGTTGAAAAACTGACGCGAACAGCTTCCCCCGTCCGACATTAGATTACCTAACGCCTCGGTAGAGTACAGACACCTTACGACACCGGTGCCAACAGAACGAAAATGTCGGAATCGCTCGGATGTACGGTGCGCAAAGATACGGCTAATTAGGGGTTGACAGCTGCGAGCTAACGGTGTCCTATCCCCGTTATCTCTGAAGGCGATACGAATGTAAATTAGATACTCTCGTCTCGGAGGCGTTTCTCGAGCGATACGTCAACGGGTCGTCGCGTTGTCTCGCGAGTCGCGGTTTCTCTGCATTTGTTAAGTTCGTGAAACTGCGAAATGGAAATCCGTTCGTGACTAGCCAACGTTGGAGACATTTGAGAACGGAAAGGTTAGTCGACATTTGACAGCCGGCAAAAAGTCGCGGAGTAAACGGAAATATATTCAGTACGCGTTTCGAAGCGCTGCGCAACGAAGTATAACCAGACTTATGAGTCATGAAAATTATTCGCTTGTCCACGTTAACAGACAACATTTACAATATTCAATATGAAAAATGTCGAATACTTTATGCGACAATGTAAAAAATGTCTGGATCGGTGAATATATGAAAAGAAACAAGCCGCAAAATTGCTTATATCAAAGGAAAGCGTTGTTAAAGTGTTCATTTACATCAACATCGGTACGTTCTACTTGTCGACAGAGTTAGACAAACCTTATATTTAAATAGAAATTTCGAATGGAAAGGTTTTTCCTAAATGGATTTTAGACCCAGCTTATCCGAAATTTTTATTTAAATAAAATTTTTGTCCAACTCTGTTAACTCGAGATACTTCGAACCCGTTTAATGTAATGGTCGATAAAATGGAGTACTATATAATTAATATATGCTCTCGGCGCACTGATTCGATCAATAATCAAACAAACAAAGCAAATTTGCAATAATTAAATTGTACTCGACGTTTCGATCCGGGTTTGGATCATCCTCAAGAGCATTGCGTTTGCTATGTATAAAGTAAAATTTTAAGAATGTAATTCACTGACTGAGTTCGAGTCCAATTTAGACCAGCATGGAACTCAGTCAGTGAATTACATTCTTAAAACTTTTCTTTATACATAGCAAACGCAATGCTCTTAAAGATGATCCAAACCCGGATCGAAACGTCGAGTACAATTTAATTATTGCAAAGGGTCTAGCAGACTATGAATAGTGAATCGGCCCCCCCTGGATTTTTATTAAAATTGTGTGGAAAACATTGGTTTTATGTTGAAAGATAACCCCCCAAAATTTCAAATCGCTAACCCTTCATATAAGGATTATATGAGGGTAAATACCCTTAACTATATCATTTTTTTTCTCGGTTGTTAATTAAGATATTCAGATTAAAAAATACGAAAATACTCGTACTTACGTCCTTCCTAATATATATTTTTTTAAGGGTAGAAAAAAATTATTAAATTTTTTAGGGGTGGAAATTGCAAACAACCCTTCGAGTGACCACTTTCAAAAAATTCAACAACAATGTTCTGTTATCTATCTAATATATACAAAAGCTTCAAGATGACCGGAGGGGTAGAACATAGTTAAATATTGAAAAACAAATGAAATTCCAATAACAATAATTTGCTTTGTTTGTTTGATTATTGATCGAATCAGTACGTCGAGAACATATATTTATTATATACTAGCTGACCTGACAGACGTCCTGTTCAAATTTCAATAAATTTGGTTGTGATCATTTTGTGAATTTGTGAAAAGTTATAGGATATACGTAAACAAAGTACAAAGTACAAAAGCTGAGACGTTCGTTTTTTTATTGTATTGAAATATGATTGAAAAAGCACTTTTAGTTTTTCCCGAATTTTCTTGTTTCCGGGCAACTTTTCCAATTTTTTGTACTGTAAAAACCTGATTCGGACTACAACGAACATTAAAAAAAAAAATTAGCCAAATCGGTCCAACCGTTGTCACGTGATGTCGTGACCAACGAACAGCATTTGATTTTTATTATATAGATTATTAAAATTTACGATCGAGAAATATCAACTATTAAAATGCAGTACGTTTGGGACGTCTTTTACGAACTAATTTACGATCGAAAAATATCAACTATCAAAATGGAATACGTTTGGGATGTCTTTTACGAACTAATTTATGATCGAAAAATATCAACTATCAAAATGGAGTACGTTTGGGATGTCTTTTACGAATTAATTTATGATCGAAAAATATCAACTATCAAAATGGAGTACGTTTGGGATGTCTTTTACGAACTAATTTACGATCGAGAAATATCAACTAATAAAATGGAGTACGTTTGGGATATCTTTTACGAACTAATTTACGATCAAAAAATATCAACTATCAAAATGGAGTACGTTTGGGATGTCTTTTACGAATTATCAGTCACGCGTTTAAAAATCGACACGTGTAGCTTGTGTACATTTCCCAGCAAGAAGACTGTCTCAATAAATTCCGCTCCTGTTGCAGAGAACAAGGTATCGAGGTTTCTTCGAGAACCCTCATTATTTTGCATATTGTTTCGATACACAGTCGACGTCAGTGTTTCGGGTACGTGAGTGGGGCATCCTCGTAGGACTGCTCGCGGCTTTTCGACAAAGTGGAGCAGCCGGCAGGGTCGATTCAAACGCGGCGGGAATATAAATGCAGTTATTAAAGGTGTTTTCGCGGGGGACCCCGTCGCGCGTCGGCACGCGAATAGTAAATGATCCGGAGGAACGAGAAAATCGTGGCGACATCTTGCAACGGGGAAACGAGATTCCTGTTCGCGAGGTATACAAACAACGATTCCCATGCGGAATCGCTACCATGGACGCCTCCTGGCCGGTGCTCGAAATTCTCCTAGACAACGAGACGCTTCTTCCTACCCTTGTTATCCTCCCCACTGAATATTGAAAGAGCGCGAAGTCTTCCAAGAATTTGTTGACACTCTGCATTCAAGGGACTTGCCAACGAAGTCGACGCCGTTCTGGTAAATTCGTGCACATCCCCGGCATAAAATTCTCACGGGCCTTTGAACCCGCATGCTTTTTTCCCGACCTTCGAAACCCCGTTAGATCGAAGTGTTAGTCATAGACTGCAAATTTTCTGCATTTAATTTCGAGACGAATAGGTGAAATAGAGAACAGTAAAATAGTAAAAGAGTATCAATACAATATTACACGTTAAATTCTTCTCGATCGAAAATTAGTAAATAATAAATTGAATGATATCGGTGCTAGGTTCGATCATTTTTAGAAAGCAACAAATGTGCAGTTATTTAAACATAACACATTATGTGCAATTATTTAAACATACATTATTTAAACACTTTTGCGTCTGAAAAATATGAGAGAAAACAAAAAAGAAAAAATTATTTTTGATATGAAAACAATTATCACATAGAGAAAACCAAAAATTAAATTTCATATACATACTTGTGTGAAAAGTGGACAAGAACATTTTGGAACAAAAATTAGTCAGTTACACGTGGATGAATATTATGAAGGTAATAAAATTATTAAAGGAAGAAATAAATTCTTATTCTAAAAATATCGTATTCCTAGAAGAATTCTGTAACAACTCAAAAAATTCAAATTTGCAGAAGAAAAGAACAACAAAATTCTAATTAAATTTCGTTGAATTGTTAAGTAGCTATTGCAATGGAAGTCATGGTATTTGGAAATATTGAAATGTATAATGTTCTTTAAACAGACATTCAGTAACCGTGTTAACGCTCATTGATTAATGGCTTGGACTCGTTTCTAGGATTACAAGGGTGCGGGATGCGCTTTCTGATTTGTCGATAATACAAAGATGGGGTTTTTCAGTAGTTCACTCGTTCGCTACCAGCGGTCACATATGTGTGACACATCGGTTTGTTATCAGAGTTGTCACATGCATATGACAGACGTTTTTGATTAACATGCTCGTAAATATACAGCGTCGAGGAGCCTCAAGATTGACACTGTAATTATTGGAAATATCGGATAAATTGAATCTGGTTTTAAATGAATAAACTATCATTTATTTTTATAGTCAAGCAACGACGTCGTGACACGATGAATGCAAGTGATAAAGTGAAGATAAACAAAAGTAACTTATGAAGTAGTATTCAAATGGATTATACAAATTAATTTTTGTTTATGGATTATACTAATCATACTATTTCAAATAAACCAACAGTAATCCCATAAAAATTGTAACCAACTGTCCACAATAAACGAAGCGGTGAAATAAGAATACTCGATGAGAAGCAGACGAAAAAGGGTTTGCAGGGCTCTAAAAGTGAATGCTTGAACAGCGAGCGGTCAGAACAATTTTTAAAATCCGGCCATCCATCGACTTTTCCACTCGGACGTCCGGAGCACGAGCACCGAGAACCATTCGTTTCTCGTTTCCATCGCAAAGAGTCCTTTCCCCTCCGTTTCATTCTCTAACTTCGGAACCAGTAGCTCAGCTTATTGTTAGCCTACTTTCGCATTGCCTCGACTTCGAGAGGGAGCCGTGAAACGCGAACCGTATACCGCAACTTCCACTTTCGAGCGCCTCCGAAGAAAGACGTCGGAAATTCCAGCACGGATCCTGGAGGGAGCTGCTAGATATTTTCCAAATAACAGCCATTAGCCGCGGACGGCTCGCACGCTTCCACGAGAGATACAAGAAACAGCCACTATCGTGAAACAGCCCGCGGCGTTTCGCCTACCATTCGTGCTGCGCGGAACTTGCGGAACAGCCAGTCGAGATTGAAACGCCTCGAATTATCCGTGAGATTAAGTCGCGTTCGAGTTAAAACTTCCAGTCGGGGAAGAGTAATGCGGCTTTGGGTAGCTTCTCGATTCAACCGACACGCCTCTCGAATGGGAATTTCGGCCGCCGTTTATCAAAGCATCTCCGAGCGATCAGGGTCCAATTAACGGGCTGTTCTAGCTCCCGAAGCAGGTTTTCAATTTTTAGACATTTTTGTCAGAAGAACTGTGGAACTTTCTGCATTAGAATTTTTGCATGCGCATTTATGAGTATTTGGGGTGTAGAAGTTATTTTTTTTTTAAGTAGAAATAATAAAAATTGTACGAGTATTTTTGAAAAACATGTGTTAACTTTGATCTTAATTTCAATCGTGGTCGAAAACCGAAATTATATTAATCAATATGAAACAGTTTAACACTTTCTTTTACAGCATTGTTTATATATCATTGTATCAGTTTTAAGGATGTTCTGGAGGTACGATGGAAGACAAAAGTATAAGAAATTCGAAATTCATCGATATATTGGCAATAAAAGACATTTATGAGTATATTTTGCATTAAAAAATAGATTAATTTTAAAAGCTTCCGTTTAATTAGTGAATTTCACGTTACATTTGTAATATATCACCGTGTGGATGACTGAATGTTTGTAATATATCACCGTGTGGATGACTGTTTCTATCATATGTTTATTTGTTATATATAATTTTATTGATTTATATGTTACGTTAAGGCTTTTGTTAACAAATGTATGTTTCGTTCAGTTTTTGTTTAATAACAACGTGTTGTGTCGAACCTCCGAGTCTCCTTACACATTTATTTTTTAATCATATTGTCTTCATATTATAAAAAATTGTATGTGAATTTAAAAATAAATTGTAAGTCAATTAAAAAAAAAATCAAATTTTTCGATCTCTGGTTTCCAAAATATCTCAAAAAATATGGATCTCACAGCGAACTTTGAGGGCTGTTTTCACCCCTTCAAAGTGGATGGTTGCCAATAAAAGAAAATACGTGTCAAATATTTTTCGAAGAACTACATCTCGCATAATTTTCATCAAGATTGGTTTGTTTCACCTGAATATGTTCCCTTGTGAGTCAAGGGTGAAACCATTAGCTTTTCAAAATGCCAACTTAAGGGGGTACGGTCACCCATGGATATTACTAGAATATTACTAGAATATTACTAGAAAAGCAAGTGAAAACCGTGTTTACGGGAAACCATTTTTTGTTTTTATACAAGCATGTTACGAGCTGTGTGAAGGCTCATTCTAAAGAGGAAAGTTGATCGCAGATCGCTCAGCTCATGATTTAGTTAGGTTATGTTTATATCTAATAATATGAGCGTCCAAAGTAGGGGGAAAAATGAAGAAAAATTCCGCAGATTATTTTTCTAATACAAAACGATTTTTTCGACTTGAATCATGAGCTGAGCGACCTGCGACGAACCTTCCTCTTTACAATGAGCCCTCACACAGCACATAATATGCTCATATGAGGACAAAAAATGGTTTCCCGCAAACACTGTTTTGTTGATAAAATCAGTGTTTGCGGGAAACCATTTTTTGTCCTCATATGAGCATATTTTGAGCTGCATAAAGGTTCTTTTGGCAGAGGAAGGTTGATCGCAGGTCGCTCAGCTCATGAATTAGTTAGGTTATGTTTATATCTAATAATATGAGCGTCCAAAGTAGGGGGAAAAATGAAGACAAATTCCGCAGATTCTAATGTATTTTTCTTCCACAAAAAGACTTTTGTTACTAATACAATGACCAGAGCGGGCTGTGATGAACCTTCCTCTATGAAAAGAACCTTTGTGCGGCTGAAAATATGCTCGTATGAGGACAAAAAATGGTTTCCCTTGATGCATTCAGCTTCCCCAGATTCCGTTCATGAAGGGCAAGTAGAACTAATTTTAGTTCAGCTATTCCAACGAGATGGCGCTTAGACAGGAGAACTATCAGCGTAGATTCGTAACAACAGAAATATAAAGGGCTTGAAGCCACTGGGATCCATTAATAGCAATAAAGATATTGATAAAAAGAAAAAGATCTGTATTGATAGCGAAATTGAAGCGTTAGATTGATACAGATGTATGTTCATCACTGTTGCCGAACTGTTTTTCAGCGTGGAGGTTGGTTACACTGATAAATACACTAGATCCATGGGTCTGGTACCCCCTTAAATCCATCTGACCGCGTTTGAGCAGATCTGAGATATGCGAATACCGCAGGCCGCGTGTGCCTTGGGTGGCAACAAATATCGCTAGCTTCGCAGTGTAGCCTCGAAATCGTCATTGTAACGCGGGCACGGTTAACGAGCGAGAATTGAAACAATACACGGAAGCCGGACAAAAGAGTTTCGCCGAGACCGGCGGATGTAACCGTAGCGCCGAGTCGAATAATTAACGATCAACGGATTACACGTACGAGAACGAGAACGCGAACGTTTGCTGGGCGCAATTAAGACGACAACACCCGCGCGACGATTCAGACAATGAAGTCTGGCGGAGAAAATTCCGCGCCGCGGGGGCTGGACGCATTGACGCGTCGAGTGGCTACGCGTGACGCATTAAAACGTTCTGCCGACGAGCCCCGCGTCGATTTGCATCCATCCACGGGGCAAAAAAATATTTTATTTCTCCGTCGCGGCCGCCCGGGAAGATCTACCGCGAATTTTCCCGACAGCGGCGGTCGAGAGAGGGTGGAAAAGGTGGTGGTGGTAGGGAGAAAAAAGCCAAACCGAGCCCGAGCCCGGTCCAGCCTTTTGATATTCATTATCGGTGGCAGGTTGTCAGCGAACGAAACATAATTACGCCGCCAGTTGATCCACGGGCTGACTGCGCTGACGGCTTCCTCCGCGTATCCTGTCCGACCGGTATCTCCCTCTTTGCCAGCAAATTATATTCATATTTGGGGGATTACGTCGACGATCCCCCTGGATCAGAACCTTAAAGGGACGCGCTCGCCGTGCTAATTATTTTCCGGCGGCCTTCCTGCTCAGATTGAATTTCACCGCTGCGGACACGAGGCTAAGATGATGGAAATTGCTATCTCTCTCTCTCTTTTGCTCTCCTTCTGGCTTGCCTCCTGCGTGGCTGTCTCAGAGTCCCTTGCTAATTAGTCCATCCGGCCAGTCCTTCGTCCACGGAACCGGCCGACGCGCGACGGAACGTTCGAACAATCAGCTGAAATTCGATGAGCTTGTAAAGATTCGGAGTTGCTCCAGGAAATTGTGTTTACGGTTTGTGGTCATTCTCGGCTCGATTCTAGATCACGTGCCACCCGTACTGGTCGTGTGCTGGCTGAAACTTTAGCTTTGACAAGTTTTCGCGATAACATGTTCGACTAAATTCGGCAGGCAGATATGATCTTTTTTGGTATGATTTTCTCACTGTATTTTGCACTTATTAACTATTTACACTTAATATTCACTAAAAACTAAGGGTAAAATAACGCACGCTCGTAGATTATCCTACAGGTAAGTATACACTTGTTTAAACTACTCTACTTTAGAATATTATTAATTTCTTTCTATTTTGCAGGTTATTTCGCCGTAACTCGGCGAAAAATTATCCGATCTGGACCGGACCCGCACGCACGGTAAGTACCCTAAATTTCCCTTCGTTTGAATACCCACTTGGGGTGTTTTCGCAAAATTTAAAAATTTAACAACTAACCCTATTTTTTTATGCGCTGGGTATTCTTACTTTTTTCTCCTCTTTTCATAGACACCCCACATGGGGGGAGTCAGAGAAGAAATAAGAATTTCGAGCACGTGACACTACTCAGAAACTTTTTCTGAGAACATAAAAAATTTTCGTTTTTCGACACTTTTATTGCTCTCTATAATTTTCGAAAAAAGGCTATTCTATCCTTGATCGGGTAGGGTAGACTTTTTTTCTTTTAATTTTAAATCTTATACAAGATTTATTACAACGTTAGGTAATGATATACAAACAGAATATTATATACATATCGAGAGGTATTTTCAATATAAACATATAGGTAAACAAATTAACATTATTTTTTCCCTTTTGGATGACACCTACACACGCAAATTACAGCTATTTAGAAAGGATACAATATGGTGGCAAGCCCCAATATTAGGGCCAGACAAGGTAGGGTAGACTTAACCCTAGTTTTTCTTCTGTCTCGCACTCGCGGAAATTACCTCTATCTCTATCCTTACCGCACTCGCATTTTTTGAAAAATCCAACTTTTATGAAAATTACCAATCCTAACCGGGCCTCCCCTAACTAGGGTATTCTTATAAAAAATTTATAAAAAATATGAATTAGTTCAGAGGCCTCTCCTCTTTCATTTGCACTGCTCACTTTTTTGATTTAGTGCTCAGGGAAGAAGTTTAGAAAAAATTCGGGCAGATATGATCTAGCTGGACAAAACTGTATCTTCCTGTCTTCAGATTTAATTCGGAAGAATCGATTGATTCTTTCCAACGCTGTCGCCGTTTATTCTGACCAAACAAAATTGTCATGACTATTGGAATTTTTAATCCTCTAGGAACCATGTCCAATTCCGGCTGTCTTAAATTCATGTGTCTGTTGATGGAGGTCATTAATGAACTTTTTTCGAAATTCCTAATGGTGCAATTTGCAGACCATCGACCACTGCTTAATTTTTATTCGAAACCATTTTTTGTCAGACTATATAAGGTGCCTCAAAAGTTCGAGGGACTCGGTTGTTACCATCTTGTATGTTACGAGTCATAACCAGACTGTAGATGATAATCAAAATTGTAGTAAAATCTAAAAAATTGAACATGTCAATATGCAATTATCTCCTGAATTCAAATCATTCAGGGAAGAAACGCCATTCAATTTAGCTTTGATTTATTGCAGTTGATGCAGACAATTTTTAGTCTAGTGCACAGTCTAATCCTGACTTACGACGAATTTCGCAGAAATTCTGAATAAATGTTATTTCTACAAAGTAACGGAAAATCGCCTGTTTTAGAATTCCGTAAATTAAACATTAACTCGATTCCGAAAGAGTGTGGATGGTCCCCTCGCCCCCGAATTTTGTCAGACCGTGGGAGAGTGTTGTCTGGCGTCGAGGTATGAACTTTGGGTGAAGAACCACACAGTGATTGTCCCGAGTCTGTACAGAATGGAGGATTATATCGGAATTTCGGTAGCTCGTCGCTAATGGGCCCGAATAGTTGGGATATTTTTGGCAGCAACTGCCACCGGCACTGCTGTGCTCCCTTCGCGACTGAATAGGTGTCGGGCCGCAGGGGAATCTTGGTCCGATCATCCAACCCCTTGGCCGCATTCTCGATGCACCCCTCGAGAATGCTATCTTCTGCGAAACCAGAAACCGAAGAATCGAAATAAAGCCGTCGAGAGTGTATTGTGCGGCCTGCTCCCGAGCCTATCCTCTCCTGTACGAATGAGCGTTGCTTTGCATACATTATCACTCGTAATATAGACAGCTCTGACTGTCT